>OY796663.1:40177967-40555967 GCA_963680705.1 Rhagium mordax
TAAAAAAAATGCACAATACTCATAGGTGACTAAAGAAAGTTTTTAATTAGTGAATTTAAATGAAAATGATCGTCAGAAAAATTTTTTTTACTTAATTAAAATCTGTATCCAATTTAGCATTAAAAGATTCTAATATGAATTTACACTATACTCATGGGTGAAAAATGAAAGTTTTAAATTAGTGAATTTAAATCAAAATGATTGACAGAAAGACCTTTTTTTTACTTAGTTTAAGAACGTGCCGTGGAAAGTTTCCAAATCATATTTGCACACTTAGGCGAATAAAGAAAGTTTTTAATTAGTGAATTTAAATGAAAATGATTGATCGAAAGATTTCTTTTACTTAATTAAAAACTTTATCCAATTTAGCATGAAAGTTTCTAACAGGCATTTACACTATACTCATGGGTAACCAAAGAAAGTTTTAAATGAGTGAATTTAAATAAAAATGTTTGACAGAAAGATCTTTTCTTACTTTGTTGAAGAATATACAGTGGAGAGTTTTTAAAAAATGCACAATACTCATAGGTGACTAAAGAAAGTTTTTAATTAGTGAATTAAAATGAAAATAATTGACCGAAAGATATATTTTTACTCAATTAATTAAAAAACTTTATCCAATTTAGCATGAAAGTTTCTAATACGAATTTGCACTATACGCATAGGTGACCAAAGAAAGTTTTAAATTATGTAATGATTTTAAATAAAAATCATTCACAGAAAGACCTTTTTTACTTTAAGAAGGTACCGCGGAAAGTTCCTAAAAAAATTGCACTATACTCTTAAATGACTAGAGAAAGTTTTTAATCAGTGAATATAAATGAAAAGATATTTTTGCTTATTTAAAAACTTTATCCAATTTAGCATGAAAAGTTTCTAATAGGAATTTGCACCATACTCATGGGCGGCCAAAGAAAGTTCTAAATGAGTAAATTTAAATAAAAATAATTGACAGAAAGACCTCTTTTTACTTTGTTTAAGAATATAGTGGAAAGTTTTAAAAAAATTTGCATAAAACTCATAGGTGACTAAAGAAAGTTTTTAATTAGTTAATTTAAATGAAAATTATTGACCGAATTATTTTTTCTACTTAATGAAAAACTTTATCCAATTTAGGATGAAAAGTTTCTAATAGAAATTTGCATGGCTGACCAAGGAAAGTATTAAATTAATGAATTTAAATGAAAATTATTGACAGAAAGACCTTTTTTTTAACTTAGTTCTTAACGTGCCGTGGAAAGTTTCCAAAAAATATTTGCACTATACTCTTAGATGACTAAAGAAAGTTTTAAATTAGTGAATCTAAATAAAAATGATTGACAGAAAGATCTTTTTTTTGCTTAGTTTAAGAAAGTGCCGTGGAAAGTTTCCAAAAAAAATTTGCATTATATTCTTAGGCGACTAAAGAAAGTTTAGTTTAAGTTAATTAGTGAATATAAATGAAAATGACTGACTTTTTTTCTACTTAATTAAATACTTTATTCAATTTAGCATAAAGAGTTTCCAACAGGAATTTGCACTATACTCATGGGTGATCAAAGAAAGTTTTAAGTGAGTGAATTTAAATAAAAACGATTGACAGAAAGACATTTTCTTACTTTGTTTAAAAATATAGAGTGGAAAAAAATTGGACAATTCTCATAGGTGACTAAAGAACGTTTTTTAATTTGTGAATTTAAATAAAAATAATTGACCGGTGGACCTTCTTTCTACTTTATTTGAGAATGTAATCGAATGTAGGTACCGTAGAAACCTCTAATACGAATTTGCACTATACTTATGGGTAAAATAATTGACAGGCAAACTTTTAAGTTCGTGACTTAATTTTTGAATATTTAATACTTGTTTATAGAGAATGAGAGTGAGACATTCGCAAATTAGGTTTAAAACGTCAGGGTATATAGCGAACAAAGTTTGTAATAGAAATTTGCACTATACTCTTCGTGCGACAAGACTGGCAGAAACTTTTGAATGTAATACAATTTAAAATTGTAGTCGAACCTAACACGGAATTTCCACTATGCTAATGGGTGATCAAAAATAACTGACCGAGCCTACTATTGAAATTAGTGACACAATATTAGTACTTAAGTATATTCGAAAAATCGACCCAAGTCGACCCTAATTAACTGGTAATGACTAGTGTGCTCTCGGATTACGTAAATTAAACAACTCTAAAATTCCTGCCAATAAAATATTTAACCCCGTCAAATAAATTATAATAAGGAATATTCCGGGCAATCCCAGGGAAGAACGCGACCTCTGCGACCTCTTATTTTCTTTTTAAAGTATAAAAAGAGGTATAATTCTACCCCATCAGTACTTCCATTTAACGGTTAGGTTTCATTACCAGATTTATGTACTTTTAATTTATCCTCTTCAATCGGACCCCGATTTTTTATTACGCGGTTCAATTATGCATTCGAGACCGTTGCTACTGCTTTTCATCAACTTTTTAATTCCTAATTCTCCCTTTCAATTCGCTTTTTTTCGTTACTTTGCTTCTTATTTGCTCTCATTTCTTATCATTTCTGCGAGCCCGTTATACCTTGATTGCTTGTGTTTCGAGTTTCGACCCTACATTTTTAAAGTGCACATTTTTATATTTCTGGCAAGCCTTCCATCCAGACCAAAGCATTACGTAATAATTAGATGATGTGCGAAGGAAAAATATAACTCTATATAATTAAGTAATGGTAGAACAAGGACTAGAAGATTTCGGACTAGTACCGCTCGACTGCGCCAAATTCACGCGATAAAAAGTAGTTTACCGACCGAAGACAAGAGTTCAACCATTTTTCAGATTTTCAACTTCAAGTACGGAAAGGCGGAAACAAAATTTGTTATCTTTGTCATTAATTTGTTTTTTCATCAGTTTTCATACAAAATTTTCAAAAGCAATCATTGAAATTCAGTATATTGTGGAACATTTTATAGAAAATGCAGTAAACCTACAGATATGCGTCAGTTTTTTTTCTTACAATTTAACCTTCCTCATGTGCAAATACATTTTTTAAATAGCGTATTTTCCACTTTGTTCTGTTCAATGCAATAACACGCAATAAGTGTAACGTATTAATTACGAAATTAATTATTTGAAATTTCCAACTACGTACTTATACAAGAAAAACATCTTAAAAGCGAGAGATAACAATTAAAACACTGAATATTTATGGAAGAAGAAAATAAACGTGTGTTTGTTCTTATTTTTAATTACATGTACATGGGACTGGAGAGCCAATAAAAACAATTCCAAAGCGGAATTTTCTTTTAGGCCTGCAGAAATAGAAAAAACGGTGTAACTAATTCGTTTCAGATAGCCGTAGGTAAAAACAGGTGTATTTAGTTATGAGGAATATACCTCTGCGATACCTCCCAAATCAAATAAACAGAACATTGTTTATAAGTCACTTTTATGTGAAAAAATCATGAAATTCGGAGTTCTTTAAAAATTGCAGTAAGACTGCAGTAGATTAATTTTTTTGAATGTTTCTGTTTACTAGGTAATTCCAAACCGGTTAATTTAAGCCCCGGTTGATTTCATTTCATTGATTATTTATTTAAATAATTGCCGAAAACCAACGAAATTTTCGAAAATTTCAAGCACTTTTTACTCTGAAAGGAAAAATGCTAGACTCTTGAAACTTTGGTGGAATGTGTCTCATTACCCTCAACTTACAAAAAAAATTTCGTTTCAAAATGTTTATTAGTTTTCGAGAAATTCTATTTGTTTATTAAAAAGGTCCCAAATGTTTAATGAAAAATTGACCTATTAACGTTATCAAAAATAATTCAACCACAGCTCATTTTTTTCGTCAAGACGTCAATTTTACGAATCTGTTACGGGCGTATCGATTTTCAATAATTTTGACCGTCAAAATGGCGTTAACAACATTGCTACTTTTCGGAGCAGCGTTTTTTGCAAATAACTTTACAACAAATGAACGTATCTGCACAAATCTTTCATATTTGAGTTGCTGGTATTTTTCTACAAATTTATTAAAAAAAATTGTTGCTCTGGGACATGTAGGAGCCGAGATAATTTTTTAAATTGTTTAATGCGCCAAACGTTTATTTATTAATATTTATGACCAAAATTGAAACTGGTTGTTAATAAGATCTTGAATTTTGTGAATTCATCAAGTCCTATTGAAAACGGCCCCTTTTTGAGGTCAAAATATAATTTTTAATAATTAGTGATTTTAGAGCGTCTTCAATTTGTTTGGCTCAAGGGACAGGTGAATTTTTTATTCAAACGAGTTTCAAATTGGGGTAGCGAGAAAAATTCGTCATATCTCCGTTATTTTCCGGCCAATCTCAACGTTTTTTTTTTTTAATTTGGGGTAGCTCACGAAAATAATAACAATGGGCACATTTGCAATATCCAAATTATAAACATATAATTGTTATAAACAATTTTTTTTTTTTTTTTTTTTCTTTTTTGGGCTTATGCAACTTATAATGCGCTAATGTATTAAATATAAATTTATAAAGATTATATAATGGTAACAATGCTGTAACATCGTATATTGTTTGATGGAGAAATAGTTTGTGCATACATTGTTACCATTATATAATCTTTATAAATTTATATTTAATACATTAGCACATTATAAGTTGCATAAACCCAAAAAATGAAAAATAAAAAAAAAAAAATTTGTTTATAACAATTATTTGTTTATTATTTGGATATTGCAAATGTGCCCATTGTTATTATTTTCGTGAGCTACCCCAAATTAAAAAAAAAAAACATCGAAATTGGCCGGAAAATAACGGAGATATGACGAATTTTTCTCGCTACCCCAATTTGAAACTCGTTTGATCAAAAATTCGCCTGTCCCTTGAGCCAAACAAATTGAAGACGCTCTAAAATCACTAATTATTAAAAATTATATTTTGACCTCAAAAAGGGCCCGTTTTCAATAGGACTTGATGAATTCACAATATTCAAGATCTTATTAACAACCAGTTTCAATTTTGGCCATAAATATTAATAAATAAACGTTTGGCGCATTAAACAATTTAAAAAATTATCTCGGCTCCTACATGTCACAGAGCAACAATTTTTCTTTATAAATTTGTAGAAAAATACCAGCAACTCAAATATGAAAGATTTGTGCAGATACGTTCATTTGTTGTAAAGTTATTTGCAAAAAACGCTGTTCCGAAAAGTAGCAATGTTGTTAACGCCATTTTGACGGTCAAAATTATTGAAAATCGATACGCCCATAACAGATTCGTAAAATTGACGTCTTGACGAAAAAAATGAGCTGTGGTTGAATTATTTTTGATAACGTTAATAGGTCAATTTTTCATTAAACATTTGGGAAGTTTTTAATAAACAAATAGAATTTCTCGAAAACTAATAAACATTTTGAAACATTTTTGTAAGTTGAGGGTAATGAGACACATATTCCACCAAAGTTTCAAGAGTCTAGCATTTTTCCTTTCAGAGTAAAAAATGCTTGAAATTTTCGAAAATTTCGATGGTTTTCGGCAATTATTTAAATAAATAATCAATGAAATGAAATCAACCGGGGCTTAAATTAACCGGTTTGGAATACCTAGTAAACAGAAACATTCAAAAAAATTAATCTACTGCAGTCTTACTGTAATTTTAAAAAAACTCCAAATTTCATGATTTTTTCACATAAAAGTGACTTTTAAACAATGTTCTGTTTATTTGATTTGGGAGGAATCGCAGAGGTATATTCCTTATAACTAAATACACCTGTTTTTACCTACGAATTAGTTACAGATTCTCGTTCACATCGTCTAATTCTACAGGCCTATTTGTAATATATATACCGGTAAGCCCAGCAAAAATTAAAAAGCGTTATAGGTAGGAGTGAGCACTCCTTATCACCCGTATTAAAATTTGAATTCCGGCGCGTCTCAATTATCAGGTTTTACATCATACTCGTGTTCCTTTTTGCGAAATATACCCCGCCATATTTTAACCGGGAACCTCTGGGTTGTTTCTGCAGACATCACCCGGCGTATTAAAAATAATGAGGCCATAACTAATGAGAAATTTTCCGAGCAACCAACTCCAGGAGCTGTGCACCGAAAGAGATGTATACGTCTGTTTTTCGGGTCGGGAAACGTAACCTAATATTTAATAATTTAATTAAAGTAATTGGACTTGAAAATATCGAATTATATCGGGGAATTTTAAATAATAATGGGCCGGATAGACCGGCAAATAAACAAGACAGCCGTGACTGATTGCGGAACGAAGTGAATAAAAGAGACGGAAAATTATTCAAAACATTGCGACTGGAAATACACGGCGGACAACTTCACATAATATTTTCGTCCAACTAGAGATTTATTGATCAACAGACGATTATTGATTTATAAAATGAATGTGACCCCTAAAACAAACCAACCGCCAAACCACAAAATTTGGTACACAAAGTGGCAGACCGAAAAGAAGTCGAAAGTTAGCATTATTAATCGAACTCCATCTGATTAACTGACTTGCTAAATTCTGCAAAGCCAGTTGGGATCTGATTGGGCCCTAACAAATAGGGTGCGTATTCTATTTAACAGGCTCCCTATCAATTTGGCAATATATCAAAGTAAAAGGTCCATAAAAAATCGATCTTAACGCGACCATGAATGCCCAATGTTCACGCTCGGTACGTCCCGAGTTTGCTCAATTTCTTGATGCACAAATATGGGAAGAAAAATGATGAGTTTCTCATATCGGGACGTCGACTTTTTAATATAGAAAATGATTTTAGGCCGGGCGTCGAGTTGTTAAGTGCGCGTTTATTAAGAATGATGCGCCCGTCGATGCTCGGTTACTTTTTTATTTGTCTTGCTTGCCTTTGTGCGAGACTTGAGAACGCCCTTTACACTTTTATTCATCTTATTTATCACTGTTCTCTCTGCATATTTAAGCAAACAATATATAGTTCAATCATTGTGCAGAGACCCAAGTCTGGTGCACGGGTAAGGTTAGAGGGATGATTGATTTTTCACAGACAATTATTATGAACATAACCTTATATGGACTCGAGAAAATCCGCGTGAAATAATGCAAGTAAGTCGTTAACAGTTTTCTGGAAATACATGAGCTGAATTATTGGAAATGATTTAATTAGACTCAGCTCCTTCCTCTGAGACTTACACTTATAAGGTGACCCCAAATGTGGTTTATCCACCTCCTCATTTCTTAACTCAGTTATCGACGAAAAGAAATTCGAAAATTGTCTGGAAGACTTTAAAAGAAAATTTGTTCTTAATTGTTTTTTTAAACGGCGTTATGAACTTTCATAATAACCACATATAAGCTTCAGAAAATCCATATGATATAATAGTTCTACTACCATTGGGAATAATTTAATTGAACCCATATTTTAGCAAACGAAACAGATCCAAATAATATTTATAAACATATGCTGATTTTCGCACAGCACTTTTAATCTGCTGTAATTGCATCAATCATCCAATTTTCATAAGAGCTATTAGGTCGGACGGTAACCCAAACGATGACGCCAGTTTTCTGTATGATCTATTTGGTCGAACGAGAACCTAAACGGTGAAGTCAGCTTCAGCTTTTTATAAGATCTGTTTGGTCGGACGGAAACCTAAACTATAACGTCAGCTTCTTTATCGGATTAGTAGGTTCTAGACGATCCAGCCCCTACGGGGCTGGCCACCGGATTAGTTAAGCGAAATCGGGGAAAAAAATTTGACATTTTTTTGACAGCTGTCAGTACGTCGTTTCCTAAAAGTGACGTTTCCATAAAAAAATTTGACAGCTGTCAAAGTTACGTTTCCATAAAAAAAATTTGACAGCAGTCAAAAAACTGTCAAAGTGACGTTTAAATGTCAAAGTGAAAGAGGGGCGCCATCTACGAACCGAGAACGGTTTCGGGGCGCCGAGGACGTCCGGATCCCGAAACTGCGATCGGTTCCATCCTGGGACCGATATTAAAGAAACGTCAATTTCGGACCATAACCTCAAAGTTTTATCGCGACGCACTGTAGATTTCGAGATAACCTAAAAGCGGCATTTTGATGTTTCGTTGACGTTGAAATTTCAAATAGTTTTGTCAAGACATGAATTGGGATTGGTTGTGCGCGCGCATCCGGCGGCCATTGGTCTCGTATCTCTTTTTAATTTCTCATATTTTACAAACCTCTTCGACACGGCGGTATCGAAACGTCAATAACTTTTAAAATACTCGATTTTCCCGACTCGATTACGCCTACGAAAACGATGGCGCCAGATTTTGTAAGACCTACTTGGTCGGACGGTAACCTGAACAATGACGTCAGATTTTGTAAGACCTATTTGGTCGGACGGTAACCTGAACAATGACTTCAGATTTTGTAAGACCTTTTTGGTCGGACGGAAGCCTAAACGATGGCGTCAGCTTTTTTGTAAGACCTACTGGTCGGACGTAAACCTAAGCGATGACGTCATTTATTTTCTATTTTACCAATTATTGTACTTGATCGTATTTTATGCCGTTTCAACTATCTATGCTTTTCATTTACAGGGTCGGGCTTCCTTTAAGTCGAAATTAAGCCGAACGTTGTTTCCTCTGAGCCCAGGTGGTTTGTAATATGAAGTTATTAAAAATGTGTTGCTTGAATCCCTCGACTTATGTTAATAAGGAGACCCTAAATGTGGTTTATGCGTCGTCACAATCAGCGAGTACAACAGTTCCTGGAAACGGTCACAAAGACTCTAATTTTTCCGATAACGTAATTTTCACATAAACGGTTAATTTTTTAGAGAATTTGTTATGAACTTTCATAATAACCACATATGGCCTCCAGAAAATCCATATGAAATAATAGTTCTACTACTATTGGGAATAATTTAATTGAACCCATATTCTAACAAATATAACAGATCCACATATGCTGATTTTCGCACAGCACTTTAATCTGATGTAATTGCATCAATCATCCAATTTTCGTAAGAGCTATCAGGTCGGACGGTAACCTAAACGATGACGCCAGTTGCCTGTAAGATCTATTTGGTCGGACGAGAACCTAAACGGTGAAGTCAGCTTTTTATAAGATCTGTTTGGTCGGACGGAAACCTAAACGATGACGTCAGCTTCTTTGCAAGACTTATTGAGTCGGACGTAATCTTAAACGATGGCGTGAGCTTTTCTGTAACTTACTTATTTCGACTTACTGGTCGGATGATAACCTAAACGATGGCGCCAGATTTTGTAAGACTTACTTGGTCGGATGGTAACCTGAACAATGACGTCAGATTTTGTAAGACCTTTCTGGTCGGACGGAAGCCTAAACGATGGCGTCAGCTTTTTTGTAAGACCTACTGGTCGGACGGAAACCTAAGCGATGACGTCATTTATTTTCTATTTTACCAATTATTGTACTTGATATAATTTTATGCCGTTTCAATTATCTATGCTTTTCGCTTACACGGTTCCTGAAAACGGTTACAAGGACCCTAATTTTTCCGCTAACGTAATTTCCACATAAATGGTTATTTTTTTAGAGAATTTGTTACGAAATTTTATAATAAATACATATGGATTCAAGAAAATCCCCATAAAATAATACAAGCAATTTACCAACGCAAGTTTTCTATAAATGCTTGAACTGGAATTATTAGAAATAACTTAATTCGACTTTAACTCTTTCTTTTAGGAATGGGAGAACCTAAAGGATATTATATTCAACAGCTATCAGCGAGTACAAGTTTTATCACCGAGAGATTATCCTCTTCGATTTAATTGGTGTCAACAGTTCCTAGAATTGGTTAAGCGGACCCTAATTTTTCCAACAACGTTAGAAATGGTAAGGCGGACCCTAATTGTTCCCACAACGTAATTTTCATATTTAAGGTAAATTTTTCAAGAGAAACCATTATGAACTTTCATAATAATCACGTATGGGTACAAGAAAATTCACATGAAATAATATAAGCACTCGATATTCAGCTTCGAGTTAATTAGTGTTAGAGGTTCCTAGAAATGGTTAAAAGGAACCTAATTTTTATTTTAAGATACAGCAATCTTCACATCAAAGGTTAATTTTTTTGATAATCTGTTTGGAATTAGTTGGTGTCAACAGACCCTAAAAATGGTTAAACGGACCCTAATTGTTCGGATAACGTAATTTTCATTTGGTAAAGGATTTGCATCTGTTTTAACCACAGTATCACGTGTCAAACGATGCTAAAAAATATTCCAATGGTGTTAAATCTGAATACGTTGCTGGCATTTTTTGATGACTTTTTTACTAGTTCACCTTCCAGATCTTTGGTTCGACCATTATATCGTACCTACGTTGAATATAATGAATATTCAGCGATCATTCCTCGCGTTAATATATTTGTTAAAACATACGTGGAACAAAAATATGATTGGAAAACTTAAAAAATCTCAATTCAAACATCCATTTCTCCGAAACACATATTGCTCTTTTCCTAAAAATAATATCAAGGCCGAAAGACATCGATTATTTAAATGTAGTCAGCATTTTTATAAATTTTTTAAAGTCAACAGTGTCGTTAACGTCGAAATATATCAAACGCGAGTACATCCTTTTTCAAATATTTGTACACGATTATAAAATATAACGAAAAGAATCCAGATAACGTAATAACTTAAAAGTTATACGAGTTATATTTACGATTCCAAAACAGATTTACTTATGTGCAACGTAAATTTATTGCATATAGAACCTCTTAACTTTTAATTGAAACTTAGCACGCGGTTTATTTCTTGATGGCAAGTGGCGATGTGAGCAACGCGAATTTATGGAGCAGCAAGGACAATCGTTCTTCAAAAATTTTACTGTAAAAGGACTTTTGAGAATATAGGTGTACCTGTTATGGGAAGGACCGTACTTACAATTTCCTAAGAATTTCAAGGCTTATGGGTATTTGGGTAAATGGGAGAGTAATTTAAAGTAAGTAGGGTTCACAGAGTAAGTGTTCTGTAGAAAGTATGAGACATGAGACACTCAAATTCACGAACAACTACTTAAAAAATATCTCCAAATTTAGTGACCAATTGGGTACTCATAAAAACATTTTCAATACTAGTAACCCTAATTTTCGAACAGGCCAGTATGCAACGTAGGTAAATATTTCGTAGATAAGCGCAAAAAAATAGCCCAAGATTGGCATTTCCAAAGAATAACCTTTTCAGATCCCCCAATTAACAGCCTAGGCCTGGCATACATATAACCGTTCCCTCGGGGGCATCTATATCAGGAATCCGGCTCCACCCGCAGTGCATAACCTTTCAGAGCCGTCGACATTTAGAAAAGCAATTGCCCTTTACTACTCAGCACAATTGTCCCATCCTTCCCTTCCACACACGGTCGCAAAGCCTAGCCCAACACCCCCACCTCCCCCCACCCCACACCATGCCAATCCGTCCCTCATAACGTCAAGCTCAAACAACAAAAAACAGATCATGCACCATCAATAAACTCACCTAAAGTCACCTCCCACCGATCCTCCCGAAAAAACAATAATTTTCCGACGACGACTGTACGCAGACCGCAGAGGGGGCAGAACTTCGTGTGAGAAAGGACGAAAGTTTCGAGTCAGCTGTGCGATCCATGGCCTACTTGGGATTGCAGGAGTAGGACATGCGGATGGGGCGCGTGCGCACTGCGGCGGATGCAACAGGCGATCAATATAGTCGCGGACGGCGAATGAACACGCCACCACGGCCCGCTGGATGGGTATATTCGCCGCCGCCAACGAGGCCTCAGTCTTCCTTTTTCCTTGTTGGTGGATTTTTTTTTCTAGTTGTCCGAGTCTGGAAGGATAATTCCAGGAATGACAGACGGTCAAGGCACCAGGACCAGTATGGAAATCAGTCTCATACATGGAAACTAAAAATATACTTCGAATACCGAATAAATAGCGAAAGAAATGCCTATACAGGCAAAAAAACCGACATATAAACTTTTAATGATATTAGGTATATCTCATGAAGAAATGAAGAAATTCTTAAAAGCGTAAAACTGCGGTCGAAATCTCAAAGACATGTTGCCATTACAGACAAAGAATTCCCCATAATTAATCAACTGTTTTGTACTACCCCAGCAAACATTTTTCATAAAATTAGCTATAACTCGACTTGGTAAAAGTCGAATTTATTTATTAAGGTAATTATTACGTAAAATTGACTAGAAAAATACACCTCCAATTTAAATTTACCAAATGGTTCTAATTCATATTTAAATTTACGTAAATTATACCAAGAAATCTACCTCGTACACAAATCTGCTTAGAAGTGACTTTAACCAAATCAGAAAGGTAAAAACTACTAAAGAAAATTACCAAAAATTACATCAAGGGTAAATTTCTTTTGAAGTAAAATTAGGTACCATAATTAGGTAACATATACCTTTTTGGCAACTAAAAATCGTCTATATAGTAGAATATTCTACTAGGTAGATTTGGTTGGAAATCCTACGTAATTTTATACCTCCATAGTAACCATTTGGTGGCCTTATTTACTCTCCTTTAAAAGTAATATTAGGTCGAAATCGTAGAAAAATTCTACCTTGTGTATCTACTTATTTTCAACCAAATAGTCGTTTACCCATTTAGTTTACCTAAAAATCATTATGAAGAAATAATTATTAACTTTTTTGTAGCAATCTACCACAAAGTAAATTTGACTATAAATCACTAATTTAAAAACTGGCCATACATAACCTATTTGTAAAATTTATATTTCAGGTTAGGATTAACAATGAGGTTCTCTCAAAGAGCTCCTATACATACCACTTTCGACTCACTATTGATCATGCGCATCATATGACTAACATAACCTTAAATTTTTAGTTTTTGCAAATTTATTTTCAATTTCAATTTTAATTCTTGTAGTTTTAGCTTGGATCCGTTATAACATTTAAAAACTATCTCAGACAGTAGATTTATAATGTTTCAATATTGTAGAATATTAAAAATATACTGCTAATTATAGGTTGGAATTCCAACCAACAAATAGCATCTTGTTTTATTAGATCAAGACAATTAAAACTTGCACCGAACAAGATTTTGGTTGATAGTACAGGATCCAAGGAGAAATTTTGATAAAAATTTGCGTAATATTTGGAAATTTTAGATAAATGCATATTTTTTAGGTTAGTTGTGACGTCACGTGCGCGTCAACCATTCACTCTATAATTCACTTGTCAACACCCGTCAAATAAAAATTTACACTTAATAGGGGAAATTTACCAATAGGTAGTGTTTTCAAAAATGGGTGACCTAAATATGTTATATTTACCTATAGGTAAATTTTTGATGAAACTTACAAGTTAATAATTCTTTAAATATGTAAAGTTAACTAACATGTCGTAAACTTTAAGGTATTTCAACTTAATTAAAAACTACCTGTAAAATATCTAGAATTCCATAGTCATACTAACTTTTAAGTCGAATTAGCACAACACGCCATATTTTTTTAGCATGTTTGGAGTACGATTCCAAAATGAAAATTTTCAAAATGAATTTGTCTAGAACAAACGAATGAAAATACCAAAAAAAAACATAAATATTTTTCTAAAGTCATACACAACAAATGTAACATAGTTTTAGCTCAGAATATTATTATAATTTTTTTACCCGATAATTAGAATTTTCTTATTCAAGGGTATTTTGAAGGGGCATTGGGATTTTTCAAAGTAGAAGTGTTAACATGCACGACAAAATTTCCTTCGCATTAATTTCAACAAGCGTGAACTGTAGATACGTCGCCATTACATTACATACATTTTTATCACCGATATTTATTTATTTTGAATCTTTGCTGTGAATTAGGTAGGTATATGTTTAAGTTGTGTTGGTGATTTCCAACAATATTTCTACTGGTTATAGATAAAAATACCAAATAAGTATAAAATTCTTCTTTTTGTGCACTTGGAGTCATACGTCATCTGCAAATATGTTCGTAGTTTCTACCTGAAGCCAGTTAAATCAACGTCGAATTGACGTCAAACAGACGTCAAATTTCCCTAGACAGGTATTAATTAACCAAACGTACTGGGCTACTACAATATGGATTTAGATGTAATTCTACTTATTTTGGTCAATATAACCAAATTTCGACGTCGTCTTATTCTCCACTTATGTCGAATCCACGTCGCGTCAACGTATATTTTACTTAAATATGGTTAAATCTAATTTTGCGACTAAATTTATTATACGTAATTTAGGTAGTCTCGACGTCAAATTAAACCAATATGTTTGCTGGGACTGCTTTTTCAGTCGAGAGAGTGTTTTCAGCATTTGGTGTAATCATTGTAAGCTCAGAAATCGTTGAGGAATCGAAAAATCCTCTAAAATAGTTTTTATTTACAAATATTATAATTATTCTTAACATTGAAAATGTTTAACAAATTGAAGGTGTAACGGTAATACGGAATTATTAATCAAAAATAAAAAGATTGTAGGTAAATATTCTTATTAGAGTTTAGACATTTGGCGTTAGCAAAGAGGGCCGTGGATGAAAACAATAGAAACTGTTTTGTTTTGATATTGTTTTCATCCACGGCCCTTTTTGCTAACGCAAAAAGTTTAAACTCTAGTACAATCTTTTTATTTTTTATTAATAATTGAAAACATCCTGTATAAAACTATCAAGTATGCTATATCAGTGTAATCAGAAAAAAAACAAATCTAACTGGATAAAAACATAGGTTATGTCCATATCTGAAAAAAATCGGCTTTCAATTGTTTTTCTATTGCTGCCAAGTAAAAATTTAGTAAATGCCCTGCAACTTTTGTATGTAAGACATTTTTCTAGAATCTTTACAATAAACTCGCAAATTCTGATTAAAATGTGTACCAAACAAAATGATATAACACTGTGTACAGGGGTATTCACGAGAGATTTTACCCCCCTTAACTTTCTTATTTTTTATCCTAGTAAAAAATGGTACGGACATAAGTTGCAGGAAATTTTCCTATCATCTCAATGCTCCTATCGCAGAAATAAATGAAAATCGTATTTCGGAGATACTGACCAAACTTATGATTTTTTATATGGAACACCTTGTATATTTTTAATTTTGGAAATCAACGTTTCGTCCTAATTACAGAGATGTATTTATGTTATATATTTGCTGCAGCCGTTTGCGCAATATGCCTAATTTAATTAAATATTTCGAATTTTGCACAAAATCAGTATTGCAATGAAAAATGTTTTGTTATTCTGCAGCAACATATTGACAATTTGACATTTATTAAGTATAGCGTATTTACTGGTTGTGCTTAAGTCAAAATGCATTAGTGAAAAAAATGATATTGTGGAGAATATAAAACACCTTCTTTAAAATTTATTTGTTAATAATAAACTTATAATTTCCAAATCGATTGTATTTTATTGTAAATAATAGCAAGCAGATCAATAAGTTTGGACTGTATCTCCGAAATGCGATTCTCTTTTTTTTTTCTGCGACAGATTATTTAATAAATGTCAAATTGTCAATATGTTGCTGCAGAATAACAAAACATTTTCCATGGCAATACTGATTTTGTGTAAAATTCGAAACATTTAATTGAATTAGGCATATTGAGCAACCGGCTGGAGCAAATATATATCATATATACATACATCATTGTAATCAGGACGAAACGTTGATTTCAAAAATCTAAAAATATACATATAAAAAATAATAAATTTGGTCTGTATCTCCGAAATACGACTTTCATTTGTTTCTACGATAGGTGAATTGAGATAATAGAAAAATTTCCTGCAACTTATGTCTTTACCATTTTTCACTTGGATACAAAATAAGAAAGCTAAGGGGGATAAAATCTCTCGTGAATATCCCTGTACATGTTTTGTATCTTAGTGTATTCACTTTTGAATGAAAATATTACTTTTTCATCTTTATTACGTAAAGAAGGTATACCTTGTTAATGTCGCTCCAAGTGATCGTTTTCGAGATATTTGCATTTGCATAAATTGTTCAGTGCACCCCTTTAAATTGTGATTTGTAAATGTAACATTTTTCTTAAAGTAGGCTATACAATACAACAAGGGGCGCTACAAATTTAATTATTGCCAAACTTCCCCGTTGTTTGTCAACGCTTTGAGTGCCTTCAAATAATTTTTAAAAGATTTTATTTTAAGTTAAGTACAAAATGCCGAGACTTAATTTACTTTCTAACAAAAAGATGCGGGACGTTGCATGATTAGTTTATGCGCACGAAAATTTTACTGGACACAGGAGGATGTATCCAAATCGGAGACTTTAAGATTTACAAGAATATTTACAATGAACTGGAAAAAACAGGTTTCTTTCGCACCAAACGAGATTCCGCAGGAGGGGGAGTTGAAAACCCCGAGGTAAGCACAAGACGAGTAGTTCGCGTGAGTCAGATGCTTTGACCGTCTCGAACCCCGATTTTGGTCCACTTGATTTTTGCGTATAGGTATATAGAAAATCGCTGGTGTATGAAGAAGCGGTGAATCACTTGAGAAGAATCATGGCAGAAAATTAAGAATGCTGTGGAGTCACTCCGAAACGATCAGTTATTTTCTTAAATTAGGCAATCGTTCAGTAGTAGTATTACGGCTTAAAAATATTTAAAATATCTGTGGAAGATTTCCACTGAACATAACTGACCGCTAGTTGAGGTGCGGAACGTACCTCACAGCTGATTCATTGAACCACCTGAAGTCTGTCGACAATCGTGATAATACAGTTCCCTCGAGAGTTCCCTTCTTACCAAAAATAGTTTAATTATTATTCATTTAAAAATAACATTGATAAATAAGTATGCTGGGTAAATATTAGCAACTTGAAATTGTTTGGAAAAAACATAGTTATTTATAAATAGTCCATCGCATCGAAATGTTTAATGGTCCAAGAAATATAGGGAATTTTTAGAGTAAAATAGTGAGTTGGTAACACTGACAAATCACAACTCAGATCTATGAATTTTTTTGATCAAGAAAATTTTATAAAACGCGTTGTAAATGGGAAGATTTCCTCTTTTATCCATCAACTGATGAACCGTTAGTTTTGCTGTGTGAAATTTGTGATAAAGGCACTTTTGGCTTGCTTTCGACTAGTTCCGGAATAAAACACAATTTTACATTTTGGTTTAGTTTAATACGTTGGGTATTAAATTTATTGTCGATTTAATCGGATTTAATTGCAAACTAATCGTCCAGACTATTCTGGGTAAGTTTAACAGTTTTTTTGTCTTTAAAAAACCACGTGTTTTATAGGTTAACTTAAAAGTAACTTTTCATGTAATGCATTTTAGACGATTTTGGTACGGTGAAAAACTGAGCAATACCACCAGCTTTTATTTAATTTTTGAGTATTTATTGGAATATATTTGGATTTCTGGACATTGAATATTTTTGGCGATTTTTTTGGTACTTGATATTGGTATATTGAATAACACAGAAGATAAGCCTAGCACATTTACCATCTATCTACATTTCATTGTGAACATCATATGCAGTAGCATAAAACCTGAGGCGAAGACTATATTCAACTAGAACTTTAGTTTTTCCTGAAGGCTCCCTAAGCGGAACAAAGGAATCTTGTTTCTGGAACTGTTTGAAACTCATCATTAAGTTAAGTTCTAGTTTTTGTACATTTATTTATATTTCAGCTTTTCATTGTAATTATTGCCTGTAAATTTACTAATCATTTTTTCCTTACAGCTAAGATCTGTCTTGATCTATTTTTGTAATATATATTTTTACCAGACATTGTATTCAAAATCTACCCTAGACAAACTAATTTATGTTCTAAATAATTGTTAGATTTCAAGGTTTTTTAATCACTTTGTGTAATTATACTATGGTCCGTAAATAAACCTTATATATAATTTTTTTTAAATCAGATTTTTATTGTTCTCAAAAAGGATTTGTAATACCCTGGACCTCATTACTACGATTTTAGGTCGTAACAGTAGTAAAGTGAATGGAAAAAACTTTGAACATTACCTGCCGAAAATAGACATTTTTTTATTATTTGTTTCTGTTATTTTTGTGATTAAAATGAAATAATAAGTAAGTATTTAAGTAAAAATATTTGTGCAGGCCGCTCTCTTTTTTTAGAAAACGCTTTTTTCTAGTTTTAAAAGCATTTGGCAATGAAAGAAATTAAAGAACAACAATTTTTTATATGTATTATTCCTGATTATCTGTAATAAATCCCTACCTACCAGTTGGTAGTGCTAATAAAATAATAAGGAATTTTCAATGTTTTTATAACTAGCGCACTGAACAATTTAAAAATATCTCGAAAACAGTTACTCGGAGCAACAATAATAAAGTATATCTTTTTCATCTAGTAGGTAGGTGCTCGAGTAGGTATAGATGAAAAGAAAATAAAAAATTTGTTTTAAAAAACTTGCTTTTCTGAAAAAATTCCTACTAAAGAGTAAAAATAATTTCTTTTTCGGCAAAGAATTTCATGTACGACTGCAAGAAAAGCAAGGCGTGCGCATCCCCAATTCCCACCCCTTTCATACAATCATGCGTACAATCAAACAACGTGAGCACTGAGCACTACTTGCTTTTTTACAGTACTTAATACATGAAATTCTTTGCCAAAAAAGAAATTATTTTTTCTTCTTAGTACGACTTTTTTAAGAAAAGCAAGTTTTTCAAAATATTAAAATTTTTTTTATATTCTACTTTTTAGTCATACTTACTTTAATTAAATTATTATCATTAAGTGTGCAAAATTTCATCAATTGTGTCAGGAAAGATTTGTATTGATTTCTCGCTTCAATTATCACCCCCCGCCCCCCACTAGTGGATATTTGGAAAAATAAGGGTGCAATATTATATTGTCATCCAACCTTAGTAAATGTGCAAAATGCCATCAATTAATTATGTCAGGAAGTGAAAAGGCTGCAATATTTGAACACAAACATTCTGAAAACTAAAAACTACATTACATTACATTACAAATATTTTCATTCGAAGCGCGAATATAGTAACAAAAAAGATACGTCTTTTAAACTTACGTGTCGCAGACAGCGCCCTCTACAGTCTACATCAAAATTTTAAAGAAATTTAAATTTCCCCTAATTCCAAATTTTCTGCAAAAACATTTATTTTTTCCAAAGTTATTTAAAAAAAAAAACGAAAATGAACTTTAAATTTTGACAACCTATATCTTGGTTAAATCCTAATATTCTCACATAAAAAATATGTATCATTAATTAGCGGACACCCTGTGTACAACTATGTTTATAATATCGCTATGTACTGCATTGTTGTCATTAATAAAATATACATAATATTTGAAATAAATTGATCTTTTTTTTATTTTAATATTATGAGGTTTAATTTGCTTAAACTATCTGTTTTTACAGTAACTTGATTTATATCAGAATTTAAATTAGTTTCTTGTTACTGATTTTAAATAATCGCCATCCTGAACTTAAGCATACCAAAAATTACTATACAAGGTCGCTGATGTATGGAAATGGTCGATTATTTCCTAATGTGAGATAGCTGGCGAAAAATGTTAAAGCATAAAAGTTTTACGGTTTTTTGAAAATCCATTAGAATAAAGTATCTAACAATAAGTATAGACGACAATATTTCAATTCTTCTCGAAATTCTAAAAAAAATCGTATTGCACCCATATAAGTACCTAAACTTAACCCTTTTCGAGATCTCGACTTCTGAAATTAACTTTCACTAGTCTTCAAATTTATTAAAGCAAAGAGCCCGAAATGATGAATATTTATTATGAAAATTACACAAGGTGTAGGATATGGATATGAGTTGTAACGAAGTGATTTTTCCAATCAAGGAATGTTCATTTTTGCTTTAAATATTACCGTCACTTGGGTACACCCTGCCGCTGTTTAGTAATTAAATTCTGTTCTAGTTAAGTTATAAATGAGTTGTTAAAAAGTCCGCTGGTAAAAAAGCAGTAAGTAATTAATTGATTAACTTTCGACAATCCCTCGTATAAGTAAAATCCGAGAATTATTATAAATAATGGCCGAGTCGGAAATAAAAATCATTCGTTACTAAAAATGTTAATCCTTGCCCGTTTCAATCCGTTTCTTTTTTTAATATAGTATAGAAATTGCAACTAACTCATTTCCGGTTATATACGTTTTGAATTGATGGGCCTAAATGCATAAGCCGCTGCACCTCCGCAAGTTACGTTGGGTTGTGCATCCGAGTCCGTCGTTTAAAGTCGGTGACCGCCCCTCTATCACGCGACCTAGATACGTCATAAAGGTTACAAAAGGGAGAGGAGTGCTTACTTCGCTCTTATTCCGAGAAAACCGGCAGCAGTTCATGTTCATTCCGAGATATTCCGCATTATCATATCAGATACGATTTACCGTCAGCCATTGAAGATATAGCTAAAGCCGTTCACATTTCAGTACCGCCGCTTCGAGTTATTGATAGTAAATTTCTTTGTATTAAATCTTGGTAAGAATTCACCGAAACCTGCTACATTCTGCAGGCACTGCCTTCAGTTAAGTATAGATATTTAAAGGTCTTATTTTCCGTGAGTATCGCCGTATATTGCTACCAAAGCAAACTAGAGTCAATTCAGAATACCTCCGTTGGTTGATTCGTGTTATTATTTGATAAATTGTGCACCAACTGAATAGATTTTTCTCGCTCGGGTGATCTGTAAGGTGCCAGTGTACCAGGGTGACTCGAAAACTTGCTATAAATTAAAATAGCCGTTCAAAAATAGTTCTACGTTTGTAGCAGTAGTTCGCCGTATTTTCAAGTACCAGAAAAAGACGTAAATATATATAGCTAATCGATTGCCCGCCGTTTATAATACATCCTATTGGAAAGGTCCGTTTGCTTGTCGTACACAGTAATTTATTAATTCAACGTCTCCGAAAATTCCGCCGCAAAACCGCGTAAAGATTCTTGATTGCCAGCTTGACTTGTTCGTAATTATTTTGAAATAGTTTTATACACACTCGACTGCACAGTCGTGGAGGTTTTAGAGTAAATTATTCTGTTTCCAATTATCATTGAATAAATACCGAGATAAATACGTTATTTTAAAAAGGTAAAATTCACGAGTTATTATTTCTGTCAGTTATTTCTGATTAACCCGTTTGAGCAGCATGATCGAAATCCATTAGATAGATCTCCAGCTCCGACCCCTGGCAATTCCGTATCTCAGCTGTTTCGCTACTCAGGGTTGTTCTCCCAATTAGGAGAGCCAAAAAAGTGTAGTTCTTTGCACTTAAAAATTAAAGGACTGGCGCCCGATTTCCGTATAAAAAGATTACGTAAGTATTTTGACCAAAAAGCACCGTAAGTAAAAGCCACCATCACAGAGTAAATTTTGTTAGTTTTTTTAGCAGAAAATAAAAAAGCATACAGGGTTGATAAAAAGTCATGAAACAAGAAAATATCTCCTTTATTATTGCTGGATATTTTAAATTTTATGAAAACAATAGTTATGCTAAAAAAGGAAGAGAGACAAGACAACAACAACAAATATTTTAATTGGAATTCTATTGCTCAAAGTGTTCACCGTTTACCTCCTGGCAAGACTTATCCGCCATATTTGTCACTTCCGGTTTCACCGGAAATGACCCCGATAGTCTTTTCTAAATGGACCACCCTATATGTTTTTACGTTTTTGAAATAAAGATCACCTTTTGGATACATTTATACTATTTTGAACAATTTATACAGGGTTGCACGAAAAATAATTCGAATTTTAGTTGTCAATCTAGATGGCTGCTAATATGTTAAAATTATTATTGTTCCAATGTAATTCATATTAAAAATACGAAAACGCCAATATGTCCAATAATACATCAGACAGGGTGCTCTAAACTCATTAAAATCACATTTTTTGAAGCAACTCTTTTTTTAATATTAATATGGGCCACCAGGATATTCAGGAAGCTCTACTATTTAGTAGGGGTTAAACGGTACCAAATGTTCCGTACTGTATAATCGTTACCGGCAGGAATGACAATTCTTCTTAAGAAATTTATGATTTAGGTATATCATAAAATATTAACACAAATATACAGGGTTGATCAAAATTTTATTGAAGTTAGATATAAATCGTAAATTTCTTAACGGTAACGATTACACATTACGGTACTTTTGGTACCGTTTAACCCCTACTAAATAGAGCTTTCTGAATATCTGGGTGGCTCATATCATAATATTAAAAAAAAAAGTTATTTTGAAAAATGTGATTTTAATGAGTTTAGAGCACCCTGTATGATGTATTATTGGACATGTTGACGTTTTCGTATTTTTTATATGAATTACATTGGAACAAAAATAATTTTAACATATTCGCAGCCATCTAGATTGACAACTAAAATTCGAATTATTTTTCGTGCAACACTGTATAAATTGTTCAAAATAGCATAAATGTATCCAAAATGTGATCTTAATTTAAAAAATGGAAAACATACAGAGTGGTCCATTTAGAAATGACTATTGGGGTCATTATCGGTGAAACCGGAAGTGACAAATATGGCGGATAAGTCTCAAAAAGTTGGAAATCTTACCTAATTTCACCATAACTCGAGGAAGTCTTAACCGGGCCAAAAAGGGGAATCGAAAATTATTTGTAAGCGGGAGGGAAATTTGGTGGTGGTTTTTAGTCAATTTGAAGGGGTTGCCGAGGAAAAAAAAATTTCTCTCTATATTGGCGCTCTGGCAAAAAAAAGGTTCCCCTTCGAACTCCTGACCTCGACTACAATAAAAAATCGAGTGAGCCTCTTACGTGGGACACCCTGTACATACATTCTCTGTAGCCCTTTATTTCTTATCAAACTTTTTATCCCACTCAGGGAATGACGACAGTTAATTAGCGCAATGCGGTTTCTAGGTTACGGCTAACTAACTGATACAACTGCCATAATTACTAACAAAACAAGACTACTAAACGAAACAAAGAGAGGGAGGGTTAACGGAAATGATTAGTAATGAGGATATGTAACGCCTGAGGTTAAAGTGTGAAGGCAGATATTTATCGTTAGTTTCACAGGGAGGTTTAACGTTAATTATTACTGCAAACGTACCAATCAATAGGTTTGTTTGTTTCTACAAACCAACTTTTGCGAGCGCTGACCCGGTGCGATTTTTTAAAATTAAGGCGGATGCGCTAATGACAAAGTAACATCATAGTTTAACCAGAGAACCGTGGCAGTTCGTCCACTTTATAACAGAGTCCGGGTTAAAGTTTAGTCTCGATCCTCCATCAACCTAACCCAGCAGGCGCCTGTTTTCCTTTAATCGTCGCGGCGGCAATCATATTTCTCCGGACCATCCTGACGGCATAACTCCTTTATTACAAATAGGAATTTTGCATTATTCAAGTTTTAAGGCATCCTGTTAACAATGCAGTTAGGACTATGCACGGGATTTGCCTGCATAAATCGAACATTGCTGCTCACCGGGGATATATCACGAGTTATATTCGCTTATTCGGAAATTGTGAATTTTATTCAGGTCTGATTTCGAAACCTTTACCAGCATTTAACACTCACTTACCACGTTGTAATCAGACAAAGTATCTAGCAAGTGTGGTGTTCCACAAGGGCACGTCTTGGACCCCCTTTTTTTTCTCCTTCACATTAACGACTTACTTTTGTACAATTTTGCTATGACAGTGCGCTTTATTCAAGCTTGCGCTCTCAAAGGCTAATTGCAATTGATTTTTGCACCTTCAAATGTTAACAGACCAATTCGGTTAAATCGGACTTAACTATCATTGCCGATTGAGGCAAAAACAACCTCTTCGATGTGAATCCGTTTAAAACACAGCCCAGTATGTTTTTCAAGAAGTCTAACGAAAACTACAAATATAAAATGCCAGAAAAGTTC
Organism: Rhagium mordax; assembly: GCA_963680705.1. Taxonomy (NCBI): domain Eukaryota; kingdom Metazoa; phylum Arthropoda; class Insecta; order Coleoptera; family Cerambycidae; genus Rhagium; species Rhagium mordax. The sequence goes on from OY796663.1 coordinate 40,201,784, forward strand.
TTGTCCAGGAGCTCTTCGATATCTATTTGCTTGGACTAACATCTAATAATATAGCAAAGTCAGCTACAAAAAGCTTCATTTCTTGAATGGGCTTATTACGTAATCGTATTACTGCTATATAAAGCCCAAGTTTAGAATGGCTGGAGACAAAAATGTTACGAGGCCACTTTAGAGTGTCTGTCTTGTCTGCTGGATATTACTTTATATGAAACATCCTTTCTACCACAAACAACAGAGTTATGGAATTCATTGGTAATGTTTTCCTGAAATAGACCCGTGTGCCGGAATTAAATTTCCAATAAATCTCGCGATAATATAACCTCAACTTAACACGTGCCAGTTGATTATACAAGGCAATTCCATTAATTCTTGAAGGGCTTCCGTTTGATTGTCGGCTATAATTCATAAGTTTAACTTCTCCAGATCGAACCTCCCTCCGTAACGAGTAACGACTGAAAATATGTTGCCACGCATTGCGGAATACATACACAACACAATAAAGATTGTTGAGAGCGAGTCGGGCACGACTTATGTTTGTAAATTTGGCAACTTCAGATATGAGCGGCATAAACTGACAGAAAGAAGTCTGCAAACAAATTAACGATAAATTGTAGTCGTGTCTGGAATCCTTAGTGGGACGGAAGAGAGAAATCTCATGCTCGCAGACGATCATTGCTCCAGTCTACTGTATGTATGTATGTATGTATGAGTGAATTTGTGGGCGGGAAACCCTTGCACTTAGGCCACCTATACGGGCCCATTGTGCACCCACATATCCTATTCAGCCAGGTATCCCCACTTCTTTAGCAAAGGTGCAGAGCTTCCTGGGCTGAATATCTTTGACATCTTTCGGGTTCAGAACACAGCTCCCGAAGTGCCGTTCTCTGGCCCCTACGATAGCTGGGCATTCTGTGAGGATGTGAGACGAGGTCTCTTCATCCTCCAGACACCATCTGCATTCGGAATCATCCTTGATGCCGATTATCTGAAGGTGCCTGTTTAGGTGGCAGTGACCTGTTAATAGTCCTGTCACCATTCTAAGGTCTCTTCGGTTAAAACCTATGAGATCCTTGGTTAGTTTAAGCGAGGGTCCTCTTATGTGGGCCTTCGCTTGTCGCATTCCTGGGGCTTCCTGCCATGAATTTTCGAATTCCTTGTTTAGGAATTCTTTCATGGCAGAGACGCCCATTGAACATGGTACTCCTAGTATGGGTTCTGGCCCAGTGGGGTACCTTCCTGACCCTTCCCTAGCCAGTCTACTGTTGCAGGATATTGAATTTTTGTTAAAGCCCAGCCTTATCTATCGCCGGGCGTGTATTTGGTCGCATGAGACGTTTATGGACAAAATTATCGTTTTTTAAATATAATTTGCTATTTGCAGACACAGTCTGTTAGGTTTCAAGCAAATTCCTTCTAAATATCTACGTATAAAAGCACTCTTGTATACATACATTATTAATTTATTTATGTAGTTAGTATCCCTCTTCTAACTTTTGAACGAACTGTGAGCGAATTTTTGTGCTCACCCGGTATAATAAGTTTAAAGAAAATAAACTTATTCTTGAGCCCTAGGATTTCGCGTTTCGTTTTGTTAAAAGTCATTAACATCTCATCGATATTTATTATATAACAATTTCCGACCGTGACTAACGTCACTATACATTAGACAGCGCTACGACTCTCCAAGGCGATACTTCAAAACATCAGCTATGCCACAGATAACCAACGACTAAATTCGACAGAAATTCTGTACTATCAACTGACAGTTCGAAGAGCACAAATATAAACAAACGAAAGTTCCAAATATTCCATTAATATCTTAATTTCTGTCTTTATGGCTAGGTAAGTAGTAAAACAATATTATACGAGTTATTTGGGATATTACCGATTTAAATTCGTTATGTATCGTCTGAAGTTCATGTCTTTTTGTTTCAGCTTTGTTTACAAGCCAGCTGTTTTATGCACAATACCTTAGCAGTAACAATAAAAATGTGCCTAGAATTTATTAACTATTGTAATACTGAGATGGAGAATGCCGTGTGTCAAATGGAAAGCCAATGGTCGATATAATACATATTCTAACAAGAGTTGTGTCCGAGGCTTTTACAAGCACCCCGGATTATTTCTGGTATTATAATGAAAATACTTCAGACTATGGATTAATCTATACCGCTATACTTTATTTTAGTTATACCGTGGTTGACAACCTCACAAAACTGTAGCGAGTACTTGGAATGACCATTACGTTACGAAGAAAGTGGACTATTTTAACTAAAATAAATAAATTACTGTATTGTATCCTTTTTGTTAAATACAATAAATGCTGTGGTAGGTACGTAGTTTAATTTAACAAACACTAAATAATAAGGAATACACCTTACTAAAACAAGACTGAAGCGGACGTCCGTGGATATAGACTGATTTTTAATTCAAGCTCTCGGGAACAGCTTAGGTCTGGTCGGCTATCGCGTCTTCCTAGAAGCGCGACTTTATTTATTAATTTATTAACTAAAAATGTTACTAATATACTGTTATTGGCATTTCTCTATCCGCGGAATCGCTTCTACTCATTTTTCTGAGTATTGTAGTGAAAGAAATGAAACAAATACTTTACAGAGTAATTAATTGGAACACAAATTAAACTATTTATTTATAACTTGTTCAAATAAATCGAAAAAATTAAACTGAATGAATGGTTACTGAAATAGTTGAAGTAATTAATTTACAACTCGTATACAGGGTGTGCATAAACATACCCATTAATAAAAATAAAAGAAGTTATAAACTTATAACAAAATGAAGCGCGGAGTCCTAGGGCTCAAGAATGAGTTTATTTTCTATAAACTAATTATACCGGATGGGCACAAAAATATCTAATGTTAAAAATCAACGTAACTAGTCAATTTTTAATTAACTGGTAAATTGATAGACTTAAAAATTTGCTTTGTTACACCTTACTATGCTGACAATTGAGATTTTTGTTGATTTTCAGCATTTTGAGGTTAGGAAAATTTTGTGATTTGCTAGACTAAATTCGTTTTAAATTGCCTTAATTGAGGTCACGTAAAGCTATTAATTATTTGTGTTGGCACCAATGATTCTAATATACAGGGTGATTCACGAGGAAAGGGACAAAATGTTATGGTAGATAGAGTTCACTTAGGTCAATTAGAAATGACTATTGAAAAAAGCCTGAGCTTTTTTTTTTATCTACAGGGCGATTTATGAGTTTTGCCCAATACTTCTTAAGGTATTATCTTTTAAACTAATCAATAGAATTAGCGCGTATTGTGGGTATATAGTATACTATTAATTGTCAATTTACATGCATAATCAAAGACAGAAAATTCCAGGGCCGGCTCAACTAATTTTTATTTTTAGGGCTCCTATGAAAAAATTCACCCTGTGTACGTGATTTTTAAATTCTAATACTGAATTATGAAACTACATATAAAACTGATCGAAAACATGCACTTTGTTGTTTTGCCACACTTTGGGCGAATTTTAAATAAACGATCAATTTTCGTCAAAATCGAAGGTCTGCACAAAATAAATTTATAAAATTACATTTTCCTCTCTTATTCAAACTAAAATATTTGTTATACAAAATTTTGTGATTTCATGCATATGAAATAAATAATCAAAAATAAATAGTTTCAACATATAATATAATAATAATAATAATTTATTTATTTTCCATAAAGACAAATAATACATTGTATAGGAATAGTCGTCTTAATCTTAAAACTTAAAAAAAATCTGACACAGAGTACAAGCACTTTGACAGTAAAAATAACTTTAAATTTGTTTTAAAATGATGCATATTACTCGCTAACTTGCATTCCGTGGGTAAGTTATTAAATATTTTAGGGCCTATGTAATTTGGAGAATTACTAGTTTTATTTAATCTTGCATAAGGTATGCGAAAATCATATTTGTTACGCGTATTGACACTATGAATATCTTTATTTACAAAAAATTTATCTTTATTTTTATACACATATACACACAATTCAAATATATATAGACCTGGCAGGGTTAAAATTTTGTATTCTCCAAACACTTCTTTACATGAATATGTACTAGGAATGCCTTTCATACAACGTAAAATACGTTTTTGTGATACAAAAACTTTCTGTGATAGAGTGGAGTTTCCCCAAAAACAAACACCATACCGTAGTCTAGATTCCACTTGTCCATAATACAGGTTAATCAACTGTTCCTTAGTGAGTACAGATTTAATATTTCTGAACAAAAATGAAACTGAAGCCAATTTAGAAATCAAATATTCACAGTGTGAATTCCAGCTTAAACATTCGTCTATATATAAGCCTAAAAATTTTACACTGTCATTGTTTGTAATTATAGATGAATCATTGACTCGGAGAGAAATTGGGGCACAATTTTTCTGCTTGTTATGGAATTGAACGAGTTGAGTTTTATCTGCATTAAAATGTAAATAATGTTGGCTAAGAAATGTAGAAATTTTTTCTGTAACATTATGACATTTACTCTTTAATGTATTATTAGTAAGATCTGAAATAATAGTAGATAGATCATCTGCGTACATGGAGAAAAATTCATTGTATAAAATGGAGTCAAGTTCATTAACATACAATATAAATAACACAGGGCCCAATATTGAGCCCTGTGGTACTCCCATATTTAAAAGAGAACATTGGGAATTGACCATGCTTATTTTGTTTGCACTATTGTATTGTATGCTGACATACTGTTGACGGTTTCTTAAAAATGACGTAATCCAGTCTAAAGATTGTCCTCTAATACCATAATTATTTAATATAGAGATTAATTTTACATGATTGACACAGTCAAATGCCCTGCTAAGATCAAAAAATATCCCAACAGGACATTCTCCTGCCTCAATATGCTCAATAATTTTATTATAAAATGAACTTACAGCAGTTATAGTCGACATTCCATAACGAAAACCGTGTTGTTTTTCAGACAAAATTTTAAATGAGTTCAAAAAGTTCATTAAACGGTCTAAGTAACAGTATTCAAAGAGTTTTGATAAACTGAGTGGAACTGTTACAGGTCTATAATTCCCCAAATCACAAGGATCATTTTTCTTATAAATAGGTACCACTTTCCCCACTTTTAAATTTTCTGGAAACGTTCCCGTTTCAAAAGAAATATTCACTAAATAAGTAAGTGGTGTAACCAACGATTTTAGAACCCTTTTAATTAAAAAACTGGGCACGTCATCAGATCCAGAAGATCTCTTATTTTTAAGTTTATCATTTAATAACGAAAATATTTCATCTTCTATGAAAGGTCTTAAAAACATTGTATATTCGATAGAATTCATTTGATCCGAAAGATTATTATTATATGTATTTGGTATTTGATTTACAATATCAATGGGAGTGTTGATAAAAAACTCATTAAACAATGAAGCAACAATTTCTGGATTTTCAATAATAATTTCATCCTTCTTTATCATAAAATTTTTTTGTTTTTTATTTTTATTTGATAACTCCGATATAGTGTTCCATGCAGTCCGTATAGGATTAGTTGAATTAACAATTTTATTTTGGTAATAATCTTTTTTTGTATTATTAATTAGATCCGTATGTCTCTTTTTTGCCTCAATATAAGCAGAAGTCAAATTCGGATAACTCTTTTTTAGAATGTATAAATCCCTCAACTTTGTACTAGATGATCTAACTGTATCATTTATCCATTTTTTATCGTTTCTTGTATTTACATAATATCTACGTTCTGGAAAATAATAGTTAAAATAGTACATAAATCTCTCGTAAAAGTAACAAAATGCAGAATTAAGTTCATTTATGGTGTATAGATAATTCCAATTCTCCTCTTGAAGCGCTTGTTCAAAATATGAAATGGCAGAATCATGAAAGCATCTTTTGACGCAAGATATAGATATGCTTTCTGAAATGCAATTATCAGAATATAATTCCAGTAAAACAGTTCTATGATCTGAAATGGTATTGTCTTGAACAGAGCAAATCCCATCGTTTTTAAAATTAATAAAAATATGATCTATGACTGTACATGTAGTGTTTGTAACACGAGTTGGCCACCCTACCACAGTTTTTAAATTAAAACTAGATAATACGGTACACAAAGAATTAAAATATTTATTATTATACATGTCAAAGTTAATATCACCACATAAAATAAAATCAATGTTTGGCTTAAACATATCATTTAAAACATCACCAATCTTATTTATAAATATACCTTCATCCCCTGAAGGGGACCTATAACAGTTTAAAATTATGCAGATAGTATTATTTCGTTTGAAGGAAGCAGCACAAATTTCAAAATGTTGTTCAACACAAATATTTTCTAGATTAATTTCATTTACCTCAATATAATCTTTTGCCCAAATTCCAACTCCTCCACATTTAAAAGAGGATCTACAATAAGAACTCACTAATTTATATCCACTAATATGTAAAGTATTAATTAAATCAGGTTTGACTCCTGTTTCCACTAGACATAAAAAATCTAAATTTGAATAATCGCATATGTCCAAATACAGATTATTAATTTTATCAGTGTTCATTGTATTCATATTAAGCAAAAGAATATTGGGGTTAAATATTAGTTTTTTAGCATTTCCTTCTTGTTGCGCATGTGTAAAAAACGACTAACACATGTTCCAAAGGGCCAAATTGATGGATCCATTGCTGTCTTAAAATTAGTTTCGTATATAGACACTTTAAAAGAAGAATAGAGTCCGGGATGTTTTAGTGTCATAGCTTCGCATATTACCTCTGGCAAATAAGATTTTAGTTGTACAGTTAATTCAGTTGCCGTTATTTTAGGATCCACTCGATATACATGAAGAACCGCATATTTTGGCACCCCCTGTACAGGAGATTCCTTATTATTCCCAATAATAACAGAACGTCGTTTCCTTTTTTTAGTAACTTGCTGCCACTCACTTTCATGACTCACTTTACTGTTAGAAGTTGAAGGGGGATTATCATTTTTTATTAAATTAATATATTTATTTAATGTAGCTTGACTTTCCACTTGCAAAAGACCAGCTGATAAGTCTTTGTTTGTTATATGTCCATTTTTTGACGTATTCACGTTGGATTTGCCTAGAGTCACTTTAGAATTTTTGCACTCTTTTTTGTCAATATTTACAGTCTTATTTTTTATATTGTCCGTATTCACACCGTCAGTTTTTTGAGTAATTTCTTTAACTACAGAGTTTGTTTGGTATTTATTCATCATATCAATTTGATTTTTTAATAACTTAACTTTTTCATTCAACTCGCTAATAATAATGTCTTTCTGTTTAATAATATAATTAAATATATGTAAGTCTACCTTTTTGTCAATGCCGGACATTTCTTCTATAGCATTAAAGAAGTCTGTATCACTTTCAGAAACTGTCAAATTTTCACAACATATTACTGTTGTGTCGTCAATCATTTTCACATTACACAACTTTGCACAGCTTATGTGAAACTGTGTGTCACATTTTATACATTTCACAGCACTTTTTGCCACTCTTTTGCATCTCTTACAAACGGAATTCTCAGATACGTGCGGCATGTTCAACCTAAAGGGAACAACCGATTAAGTAATTTCTATTTCTGAGGTTTCTGTGAAAAAAATCAGTCTGTATACATTTTTCTCAAATTCTGATAATAAATTGTGGAACTACATTTAAAAAATTAACGAAACTATTTACTTTTTATCACAATACATCAATAAATAGAACATTATAAACAACAAATTCACAGAACATAAAACCTTATAACTTATTTTCAAAATGAAAGTCTTCTGCCTCCCTACATTTTCTTTGTCGTAAAATTAAATTTCCTACGGTTTTCCAAATAACGACAGGATTATTAATGTTCTGTTTATTGATGTACTGTGATAAAAAAAATAAACAATTTCGTTAATTACTTCCTCACCAAAAGTTAGGAAGATATGTATTCGAGGAAAAAATTTTGAAAATTTCTCGAAGAATTATGAAGATGCACAAAAATCTTTTTTTGAAATAATGCTTTCAAATTTGGTACACACGTTCTAGAGGTCAAGGAAAAAATTTAGTTCGTTGATGAGCAAAATCGGTCCACTGGAATGGGGTCTACCGGACCCCAACATTTCTATTTCCAACTTTACAAAAAAATTTATTCATGATGAAAGATTATAAATAGGATCTGATATACAACTCATTATAATATTGTGTCCAAATGTTGAAATACACAAAATACGCCAAAAAAACAAAATACGTACAAAAAAAACAAAATGCGTCAAAAAACAAAATACGTCAAAAATTACTTTTGTTATAAACTCCACCACACGGTCAGGAAGTTTTGATTCTATAATTTCCAGCGGTTTTTTTTTAATGTAGTTCCATAATTTATTATCAGAATTTGAGAAAAATGTATACAGACTGATTTTTTTTCACAGAAACCTCTGAAATAGAAATTACTTAATCTGATGTTGAAATTATTTATTTTTGATTATTTATTTCATATTAATAAACCATGAAATCACAAAATTTTGTATAACAAATATTTTAGTTTGAATAAGAGAGGAAAATGTAATTTTATAAATTTATTTGTGCAGACCTTCGATTTTGCCGAAAATTGATCGTTTATTTAAAATTCGCCCAAAGTGTGGCAAAACAACAAAATACATGTTTTCGATCACTTTTGAATGTAGTTTCATAATTCAGTATTATAATTTAAAATTCACGTACACAGGGTGAATTTTTTCATAGGAGCCCTAAAAATAAAAATTAGTTGAGCCGGCCCTGGAATTTTCTGTCTTTGATTATGCATGTAAATTGACAATTAATAGTATACTATATACCCACAATACGAGCTGATTCTAGTGATTAGTTTAAAAGATATTACCTTAAAAAGTATTGGGCAAAACTCATAAATCACCCTGTAGATCAATAAAAAAAAGGCTCAGGCCTTTTTCAATAGTCATTTCTAATTGACCTAAGTGAACTTTATCTACCATAACATTTTGTCCCTTTCCTCGTGAATCACCCTGTATAGAACTAAAGCAAGAAGCAATACGCGGGACAGCCTGTATACTGCATCAATATTCAAACAAATGATCAAAATTGTCGTTTCATTGCATGCGTTTGTGCACAGGTTAATGAAAGAGAGAATTCGCAGAGACTGATGCGGATCAGGGCTGGGGCCACCTCTCCAGTCTCGGGGCAGGCAGAGGGGCGAAAATAAGAGCATCAAGAGGAGAGTCGAACGGCACACTGTTGATTCTATCATTAGGCAGTGTTTGCTGAATTAATGGCGTCGGGACGGAGACTGACGCCACATCTAGACGTATCTGGCGCCGCTCCGTATAGTCATACAGCATCGGAAGTAGGACAACACAGCCGGCAAGGATAGCAGTCGGGGTTTGTGGGGAATATGAAAAAATTACAACTATGCGGACGTGAGTAGGTTCTGGATTAGCTCGGAGGGACGTGCATCTTGCGCTAGGAAGACGGCCGGCTGTCGCGGATTTGGCGACGCGAATTAATATGAAAAAATTGTACGTACAAAAACGTACAGAGTGTCTTATTTTTCATTTTGACACTCCAGTTTTCATTTATTGCTATACCGATTTATTTCCAATTAGACTACAAAATTTTTCCGGTTTAATCAGTGGCGTCATTTGTATGTTTTCTTTTTGTAAAATCAATTATTTATTAATTTTGTAAAAGTGTTAATAATAAGATTAAGTAATAAAACCACTATAAAACTACGTTTACTGTACAAAGCCAATATGTATCAAAAATAATTTATGGTAACCAAATACAATCATATATAGCTACTAAAGCATGTTTGTTTTATAAAAGTGTTTTAAGAAATGCTGTTTTTTGTCATACTTTAAAAGAAACTTTTAAGTTTAACAATAGAATCATTAATTATAAAAGTAAGATATTTGTAGAAAGCTAATATGTACCAAAAAACAATATCTGACATTCAAATACAATTAAATTGGCGTGTTAGTTTTATAAAAGCCGTATAAGAGTAGCCCATATATAAGGCTTCAAGTTAAAAAACTTTAAAGATTAACAATAAAACCATTATAAAATTAAGATATTCCTACAAAGCCAATACACATCAAATGCAATATCTGCCATTCAAATACAATTAAAGTAGGATATCATCATTGATACCTCGATTGATACACGTTGGTTATATTAAGGTGTTATTAAAGTTTCTAAGATAAAGTTTCTATCATGCATAATGAAACTGTTTAAGATTATTTAATAAAACCACTATAAAACTAAGAAAACTCTACAAAGCCAATACGTCTCAAAAATAATATCTGACAATCAAATTCAATCATATAGGCATTGCTACTAAAGTATATTAGTTTTATAAAATTGTTTTAAGAATTGCTGAGGTAAGACGTTGGTCATACTTTAAGTAAAGAAAACTTTTAAGATTAACTTAATAAAACAATGATATTAAAGAGTAAGATCCTCGTATATGTATTAAGATGTTTCTAGAAAGCCAATATGTACCAAAAAACAATATCCGACATTCAAATACAATTAAATTGGCGTGTTAGTTTTATAAAAGTCGTATAAGAGTTGCCCATATAAGGCGTTCTATCATGCCTCAAGTTAAAAAACTTTAAAGATTAACAATAAAACCTACGAAGCCAATACACATCGAATACAATATCTGCCATTCAAATACTTACAATTAAAGTTGGTTATATTAAGGTGTTATTAAAGTTTCTAAGATAAAATTTCTATCATGCATAATTAAACTGTTTAAGATTATTTAATAAAACCACTATAAAACTAAGAAAACTCCACGTCTCAAAAATAATATCTGACAATCAAATACAATTATATAGGTATTGCATGTTAGTTTTATAAAAGTATTTTACGAGGTATTTTAAGAATTCAGACAAGACTTTATGTCATACTTTAAATTAGGAAAACTTCAGAGATTAGCAATAAAATCGTTATACCTATGTAAAAGTAAGGTACTTCCAAGAAGCCAATTTGTACCAAAAACAATATTTGACATTCAAATACAATTAAATTGACGTGTTGGTTTTATAGAAGTGATATAAGAATTACTCAGATAAAGCGTTCTATCATGTGACAAGTTAAAAAACTTTTAAGATTAACAATAAAACCATTATAAAATTAAGATACTCCTACGAAGCCAATACGAATCAAAAACAATAGCTGCCACCCAGATCTAATTAAATTGGGATATCGTCACGGATGCACGTTAGTTTTGTAAACGTGTTACTAAAGTGTCTAAGATAAGGTTTTCCACTATGCCTTACGAAAATTTTAAAGATTATAATAAAACCACTATAAGACTAAGATTACTCTACAAAGCCAATACGTTTCAGAAATAATATCTGACTACCAAATATAATCATATAGGTATTGCTACTAAAGTATGTTAGTTTTATAAAAGTGTTTTAAGAATTGCTGACATAAGACTTCTGTCATACTTTACGTTAAGAAAACTTTTAAAATTAACAATAAAGCGATGATATTTAAGAGTAAGATGTTTCTAGAAAGGCAATATGCACAAAAAACAATATATGACATTCAAATACAATTATTAAATTCGGGTGTTAGTTTTATAAAGGTCATATAAGGGTTGCTCAGATAATATCATGACTCAAGTTATAAAAACTTTTAAGATTAACAATAAAACCATTATAAAATTAAGATATTCCTACGAAGCCCATACGTATCAAAAACAGTATCTGTCATCCAAATACAATTAAATTGGGTCGTCACTAATGCACGTTAGTTTTGTAAAGGTGTTATTAAAGTTTCTAAAATAGGACTTTCTATTATGCTTAACAAAAATTTTTACAGTTATTTAATAAAGCCACTATAAAACTAAGATTACTCTACAAGGCCATCACAAAAGTAAAATATTTCTATAAAGCTAATAGGTACTTATCAAAAATAATACATGACAACCACATACCAATGCCAATGGAGCTGTTAAGTTGAGCTTTGTTATTACGCCTAAAGAAATTTTAAGATTAAACGACCACTATAAAACTAAGACATTTCTACAAACCCAATATGTATCAAAAGTGACATCTAACAATCAACTAGAATTATATTCATATTCACGTTTATATTCATATTCATATTGCGGCGTGTTAGTTTAATAAAAGTGTTATAAGTGTGTTAAACCTTTATAAAAGTGAGATATTTCTACGATGTCATTATAAGTATGTAAAAAACAATATGACAATTAAATAAAATTAAATTAGGAAAATATTAATATTGCACGTTAGTGTTGTACGAGTGTTTAGAGGTGCTTAGAAAAGACTTTCTATTACTTCTTAAGAAAATTTTTTGAGATCATTATTTAATAAAACCACTATAAAACTAAGATGTTTCTATAAATCCAACACGTATCAAAAGTGACATCTAACAATCAAATAGAATCATATTCATATTCACGTTCATATTCATATTCCTATTGAGCCGTGTTAGTTTTTTATAAGTGTTATAAGAATTTCTATCCTGCTTTAAGTTAAGAAAACTAAGATGTTAAGACTTAATTAAATTCTTAAGATCAATTAATAAAACCACTATAAAACTTAGATATTTTAACAACAATATCTGATAATTAAATAAAATTAAATTAGGGAATTATTATTGATGTATGCTAGTTTTGTAAGAATGTTATTAGAGTTACTTAAATAAAGCTTTTTATTACGCCTTAAGAGACTTTTTAATATTAATTAATAAAACCACTGTAAAACGAAGATGTTTCTACAAATCCAATACGTATCAAATGTAATATCTGACAATAAAACACAATCATATTCATATTCACGTTTATATTCATATTCGTACTGAGGCGTTTTATAAAAGCTTTAGAAGAATTACTGTCCTGCTTCAAGCTAAGAAAACTTTAATAATTTTAAAACTTAAATAAATTCTTAAGATCAATTAATAAAACCGCTATAAAACTAAAATATTTCAACAAAAACATGTAGTTATTGCTACTGAGACGTGTTAGTTTTATAAACGTGTTATAAGAGTTGCTCACATACGGCTTTCTGTCATGTTTTAAAGAGCTTCCAAGATTATCAATGAAACCATTATACCGGGTGTAAACGAATAGTGGGCCACCCCTGTAACTTATTCGTTTTTAAAGATATCAGGATAAAATTTTGTATGGTGAAATTAGGTAAGATTTCCAACTTTTTGAGACCTATCCGCCATATTTGTCACTTCCGGTTTCACCGGACAGCTAAAATTCGAATTATTTTTCGTGCAACCCTGTATAAATTGTTCAAAATAGCATAAATATATTATTCAAAATGTGATCTTTATTTCAAAAATGTAAAAATATACAGGGTGGTCCATTCGGAAAAAGACTATTGGCCCAATAGTCTTTTTCCAAATGGACCCAATAGAATTGGGGCCATTTCCGGTGAAACCGGAAGTGACAAATATGGTGGATAGGTCTCAAAAAGTTGGAAATCTTACCTAATTTCACCATACAAAATTTTATCCTAATATCTTTAAAAACGAGGAAGTTAAAGGGGTGGCCCACTATTCTTTTACACCCGGTATATCTGACAACTAAATACATATAAATTGATGCATTGTTACTGAAGCACGTTAGTTTTCTAAAAGTGTTATCAGAATTGTTAAGATAAGGCTTTCTATAATGCCTAAACAATATTTTTAAGATAAATTTATAAAACCCCTATAAAACTAAGATATCTATACAAATACGTAGTAAAAACAATATCTGACAACCAAATATAATTAAATGCGGCGTGTTGGTTTTATAAAAGTGTTATAAGAGTTTACCAGCGGCTCTTCGTCAGGTTTTTAAGTATTTAAGAAAATGTTTATTACCAATTAATAAAACCGCTATAAACTATGATATTTCCACATATTCAACATATATCAAAAATAATATCTGAAATACAATCACATAGGTATTGCTACCAATGCATACCAGTTTTATAAAAGCGTTATAAAATTTGCTCGAAATTCACAAGTCTATTGTAAAATATGCTCCATGAGCAGCTTCACGGGAAATAATCCAACGGGGTTAGATCTGGTTATCTACTTTGTCAATCCACTCTTATAATCAACTATTGGGGAAAGTCTCATTTAAGTAATTTCGAATAAGTGTTACGGAGTGCAGGGGAGCGCATTTCCGTCATCCAATGTGGATTCTGCTGTGACCAGTACCTAAAAAACTGGAAAATGAATTCGTCGGAAAATAATGTTTATATATCTGCATTTGTATTGAACGATTGCATTGTAATATTAAGCGATACAAATTTTTCACAAAAATATGTGAAAATTGAATAATATGTTTAAGAACCGACATACCTTTTCTCTTTTTCACATTCCAACGGTTTTATCTACGGATGCACTGTATAAATTATGGTCGAAATAAATTTCAAGAACGAAAAGAGAAAATGGTCCCCATCTAACAAACCTCACGGAAATAGCTTGCTATTATTGTTGATATAAAATTAAATTCATAAACCTCACGATACTAGTAGACCTGTCCACTTATATCCACTGGAGGGTCCTCCATAAAAGATGTCCCCGGCTCATAAAAGACAAGCCTAACAAACTGGACGAAAAACACCTTCTTATTTGCCTTCCACTTTATCAAAACGACCATAAATTACTGCTTCCAACCACACATAAATCCTAATTTGAATATAAACCCGAAGAAGTGTCAAATTATGCGACCTCATCCTAATAACAAATACGACGGAATCGTGTGACAAAGTAACAATCCGTCTTCGTTACGAATTCCCTTCAACGTCCAGCTAAGTAAATCAAGCATATGATATATTTCGCTCTATATTTTACAGTTGTAATAACAAATAGGGGCGCACGAGACGAGCCATTAACTAGGGCTTGTTAGGGAGAGGCGCTCTCGATTTTATATCTATGCAGAATTGCATAAAGAAATGCGCGACAAACCGTGAAAATGTACGATTCTACAGCTATCGCACTATTTTAGCAGCCAGCCGACTCCAGCTATAAAGATGTAAGCAAATGGACCTATTTAATTACAATGGGGCACAATTAAGCAACTGACAGAACTCTCATCAATAATTTTTATACGACATTTGTCAATTTAGTTATTTATGGGGTTGTTTTTAATTCATACTTTAAGGGAGGATTCTATAGACCAACACGATAGTAAACCGAGTACATAAACAAGTTACTATCGAACCTAAGGTTACGTTATGTTTACTTGGGCGCCAATAAGAAATTATTATTATTATCATATTTTTTCAAATAATTTATCTAATATTAATTGAATCGTCGGTAATACGTATTTAGAATTTTGGGACCTCATATTAGCGAGTCAGATTGTGGTGTAGTAAATTGGGGTGCCACAGAGACTAATATTGAGGCCTGCACTATTTTTATTATAGCGGGTGGCCACGAAAGTATTGCTTCCCAGGTAGAACATAATATTGGCTGAACCTCGATTTTATATTGGGCCAATATAGATACCTACATTGAAATCGAAAAAAATATATTGTATCGATATTAACAAATATCGATTTTAAAATATTTGTAATTCAATATTGGCACTACATTATTTTAACTATTTTCAATCCAGATAATATCAAAACAATATTGATGAACGTCGATAAATATTAGTTGTACAATATTGCAAAAACAATATTTACCCTACATTGGTAATGTTCTTTGTAGGCTATATTGCTTAACCAATATACATCCATACAAATAAATATTAGACTTATGATATTGGAAAAACCATATTTAACCTACGTTGGTAATGTTCTTTGTAGGCGATATTGCTCAACCAATATACATCCACACAAATAAATATTAAATTTACAATATTACAAAAACCATGTTTACCCTACATTGGTAATGTTCTTTGCAGGCTATATTGCTCGACCAACATACATCCATACAAATAAATATTAGATTTACAATCTTGAAAAAACCATATTTACCCTACATCGGTAATGTTCTTTGTGGGCTATATTGCTCAACCAATATACATCCATACAAATAAATATTAGACTTACGATATTGGAAAAACCATATTTAATCTATAATGGTAATGTTCCTTGGAAGCTATATTGCTCAACCAATATATATCCATAAAAATAAATATTGGTTTTATTATATTGGAAAATCAATATTAACTTACATTAGTAATGTTCTTTGTAGGCAATATTGCTCAACCAATACATATCCATACAAATAAATACTAGATTTACAATATTGAAAAAACCATATTTAACCTACATTGGTAATGTTCCTTGGAAGCTATATTGCTTAACCAATATATATCCATAAAAATAAATAATGGTGTTATAATATTCTATAATCAATATTAACTTACATTAATAATATTCCTTGTAGGCAATATTGTTCAACCAATATATATCCATACAAATAAATATTAGATTTACAATATTGAAAAAACCATATTTAACCTACATTGGTAATGTTCTTTGAAGGCTATATTGCTTAACCAATATATATCCATAAAAATAAATATTAGATTTTTAATATTGGAAAAACAATATTTAGCTACATTATACATTTATACAACCAACATTGATTTTCGCCTATAAATATTGGTTTTAAAATATAGTAGAATTTAAATTGACACTATATTGACGAAATTACTTCCAACCAATATGGTTTAAACAATATTTTTTCATATTAAAATTCGATTTTTCCCATATTGATATATTTTATGTAATTTCAGTCTTTTTTTTATCAATGTACGCTACCGTTGTAATGTCGCTTTTCTCAAATATCTGTCACCTAATTACTATTTTTTTAAATAACACATTGTTATTATCTATAACTGTATAACTTATTAAATGTTATTAACTCATCTCCGGTCCAATTTTTGAAAACCAATACAACTCGTGCTTAGCACTCGTATTTTTATTATTGTCGTAATTCGTACCATTTCAAAAGAGTTGTCGAAAATAAGTGTACCAGTTACTATATAACCTTCGAGAATAAGAAATTTCAAATTAATATCTCGTTTATTTATATATACAATAATCCATTATTGCCTTTTGCCGCCGGAGCTAAATGCAACTAATTTTATTGCTGTAGTCATCGGTAGATGGCGATCTTTGCATTTTGCGGTCTAAATAAGACCTAGAAATACCTTGGGACATCAGGATCCTTATTGGAATTAATTCTTTCAGCTGGTGTTTGCTGCAATCAGTCAGTCCCAGTCTTAGCATTTTGTGGTAAAATGTGATTATTATACAAAATGCGGCCAAGCTTAGAGTGACTTGTAACTCAGCGTTCGACTGGACCTTACCTATTGTCCAGTATGTCACAGTTTGGTTTTGAATTCTTATTTATTAAGAATTTGAAGGATTTTTAACGAAAACATTTGCATTTTCTGTATTCTGTTAGGTCCAATATTTAATTTTATAGATTGGTTTATATTTGAATGAAATATTATATAATATAGAATTTAAATATCTCCCAATAAAGTTTAACCATTATTGATCGATATTGCGAAATGTTCACATTTTTTATTGGCTCAATATTGTCTATTTTGGATTTAGCAATATTTAAATTTAATATGTTGCCAATATAGTTTTACTATTTTGGGCTAATTAGCCCAAGTTGTTTATCAAATATTGGGACAATATTTAATTTTAAAGATTGGTTTATATTTGTATTACATATTATACAATATAGTTTTTAAATATCTTCCTATAAAGTTTAACCATTATTGGATCAATATAGCGAAATGTTCACATTTTTTATTGGTCCAATATTGCTCTTTTACATTGCGCCCATATTTTAACAATATTAAACCAATATCGGCCCAATATTAGTGTTCTACCTGAATTATACCGTGTCAATAGGTTGGACGGAAATCTAAACGATGACGTCAGCATTTTTATAAAACTTATTAAGTCGGACGGTAACCTGAACGATGACGACAGCTCTTGTAAGACCTATTTGATCGGACGGAACCCTAAACGATGACGTCAGCTTCTTTAAGACCTACTGGTCGGACGGAAACCTAAGTGGTGACGTAATTTATTTTCTACTTTACCAATTATTGAACTTGATAGTTATCTTTGTAATATCTACAACATTAGATAGAACATTTTATTTCAAATGCGACGATAAGCGACCTGTCTAATTTCATTTTCATTTAACACTAAAAAATTAAATAATTCAAAAATTTTAAAATAATTTTTGAAAAAAACAAAAATAATAAAATATACAGGATATACTATTTAGAAAATCAAATTTGATGTTATTTTCGTCGAAACGGGAAGTCGACCATTTTGACTGTAAACGTCACTAAATTTGAAAATAAGTCTTATACACATGTTTCAAGTTTCAAAACAGTTGGTTCAATAAATGAGTTAAGAGCCTGGGCTGGTCTTCCTGGTCCCCGGTAACCATTAAACTGTTAGAAAACGTGGATGACGTCATCAATCACACATGGATGACGTCACTGAGGTAGGGGCTGAATAGACAAGTTTAAAGTCTACGTTGCCACGTTTTCCCTATATAAAAAAACTGGTGTGCTTGTGGTTTTGATGTTTTGTTTTTGCTGTTTATGACGTTTATAGGCCAATACTATATATCGATGTTTCCTCTCTAGTTTACTACTATAGCCAAAGCCGCCTAGTATGTCTTCTCGTCAGGACTGTCAAGAAATCTGCTGTCACTGTGCCAAAAAATTAAGGGAGTGTTCAGTGCGCCCGAACAACTCCGGAAGATTAAGTCACCTGTCCATTATTCCGCTCCAGTCCGAATTCAAATTAAAAACGTCCCCAGCCTATCTCGGCTAATGGCAACGAATCACGATTCCCTGCAATATTTTTAGTGACATTCCTCTAGCCTTCGCTAGTGGAGTATCATGCCAGCGCGCTATACCGAACCCGGGGTGCGGCCCTCGGATCGGCTGTATGGCAGTCGCGTGAGAAGTGTCCCACGGGGAATACCCATTAGCTAATAGGATCGTGGCGGGCGAGGACCACGCGGCCCACGGATACCTAAAAAACAAAACACGACACCCGCCTCCTCTGCCCTTCCAGAGAAACGGGCATTGTGAAATCGAGGAAATCGCCGTTACTCAACACTAGGGGATGGATAGTTAAATCGGAAAATTAATGCAGAATTAGACTCGTATTGTCAGGTTTACTTTTTTCAACTGCATCCGGTTTGGGACTTGCAAACATATATCACTTGTCTTTCATACATTATCATTCAAATAATGTACAATATGAAAAATCGTCCTACCCTTAAAATTTAAACAAACTCTGAAGTGTCACAAGGTGTGATGCTCTTTTTTACTATATCGGGGCTGTTGGCACCTTACTACCTATCACAGGCCCTGCCAGATTTTCTAATATTTTCTCGGGCGCCAGTTCCTTATTTTAGAATATAAAAAAAAACATTTTCTCTTTCGGCGGTTTTGACAGAGGCTGGAATAGCTTCAGTAAGGACACGGTCTTGTCTAGGGGTCTGTTAGATGATTGTCATGTGACAAGCGAATTTTAGTTCCGGTGCATGAGTTTCGGTTAAATGTTAAGCGACACGTGACATTAAGGCAGGATACAAAAGATCGGGACTATTGTCTTGAATTTCGGGCAGCCAAAGATATTCGTACACAGTATACAGGGTTTCTTTAATAATTACCACGTAGTACTATCGCCTCGAGGTAGAGCTATGCTATAAGAGTAATTATGTACCTTATTATCTATACTCATATATACTCAAACCAAATTCTGTTTCCCGAACAAAATTCATCGGCGTATAATTCATAAAATCCGGATTGCACGAGTTCAAGTATGAATAGATAGATAGTTCAATTCGGTGTTAACTCACAATGACAAAATTGCAAGATCTTTGTTTGGTCGAGTCAGGTACAGGCGGACGGTGAGGATTAGTTTAGTATCTTTACCAATGACTAAAATGTTTTTACAGAATGAAAGGAGGAATATTACTATAATCTAAACGATGATGTCAGCTTTTGTAAGAACTATTTGGTCGGACGGAAACCTAAACGATGACGTCAGCTTTTTTGTAAGACTTACTGGTCGGACGGAAACCTAAACGGTGGCGCCAGCTTTTGTAAGACCTATTTGGTCGGACGCAATCCTAAACGATGACGTCAGCTTTTTTCATAAGACCTACTGCTCGGACGGAAACCTATAAGCTCACAATGACAAAATTGCAGGATCTTTGTTTGGTCGGGTCTGATGCAAGCGGACGGTGACGGATGAGTTTCGTATCCTTACCAATGATAACGACTAAAATGTTTTACAGAATCAAAGGAGGAATATTACTATAATCTAAACGATGATGCCAGCTTACATTGGTCGGACAAAACCTAAACGATGATGTCAGCTGTTTTGTAAGACTTACTGGTCGGTCGGAAACCTAAACGGTGACGCCAGCTTTTGTAAGACCTATTTGATCGGACGGAAACCTAAACTCACAATGACAAAATTGCAGGATCTTTGTTTGGTCGAGTCAAGTACAGGCGGACGGTGACGGATTAGTTTCGTATCCTTACCAATGATTACGAATAAAATGTTTTACAGATTCTAAGGCGGAATATTACTTATTCCGGGAGGATGTTTCCTACTAGCAAATTTGTTTCTTAGAGTTTCGTATCCTTCAAATGATTATGAATATAAATTTTTAATGTTACTATAATCTAAACGATGACGCCAGCTTTTGTAAGACCTATTTGGTCGGACGGAAACGTAAACGATGACGTCAGATTTTTTATAAGATTTACTGGTCGGACGATAACCTAAACGATGGCGTCAGCTTTTGTAAGACCTATTTGGTCGGACGAAAACCTAAACGATGACGTCAGCTTTTTTCAGAAGACCTACCGGTCGGACGGAAACCTACCGGTCGGACGGAAACCTAAACTCACAATGACAAAATTGCAGGATCTTTGTTTGGTCGGGTCAGATGCAGGCGGAATCCTTACCAATGATAACGACTAAAATGTTTTACAAAATCAAAGGCGAAATATTACTATAATCTAAACAATGACGCCAGCTTTTGTAAGACGTATTTGGTCGGACGGAAACCTAAACGATGACGTCAGCTTTTTGTAAGACTTATTGGTCGGACGGAAACCTAAACGGTGACGCCAGCTTTTGTTAAGACCTATTTGATCGGACGGAAACCTAAACTCATAATGACAAAATTGCAGGATCTTTGTTTGGTCGAGTCAAGTACAGGCGGACAGTGACGGATTAGTTTCGAATCCTTACCAATGATTACGAATAAAATGTTTTATGGATTCTAAGGCGGAATATTACTTATTCTGGGAGGATGTTTCCTACTAGCAAATTTGTTTCTTAGAGTTTCGTATCCTTACAAATGATTATGAATAGAAATTTTTGCAGATTCTAAGGCGGAATTACTTATTCGGGAAGGGTGTTTACTAGCAATTTTGTTTCTTAGCTAAGTGCAAAAAGAACTCTCTCTATTATCCACGCTTTCGGTGAATTTATTACCAAAATTCGTGACGTGTCATTATTTCGCGGTGACTACGGATTCGTCTCCTATTCGTTTTTAATCCGCGTTGGCTTCAACGTTTGTATCCACTGCGGTACGTCTACTACACAAGCTATTTAACAAAACTCTAGCGTGTTGCGTAATTTACAAACGTTACTCGTTATATCTGAGGTCGGAAATAGTTTACTCGTAATTTTTAAACTATGGCCAGGATTAATATTTTATTAATTTCATACTCTGCAAACGACATATTAAATTCTAGGTGTCTGATGATGTAATAAAATCAAATCCAGTTACGACTTGACTTAAAATACGCTTAAAAAATATGCAAAACAACCGACCAACGACACAATTTTCGTAATAGTTGAACAGAACCAATACAGCTTGAAACTTCACACACAATTCCTCTGTTACTATTGGTATCAGATGCCATATAAAATTTTCATAAATAAAAGGTTGAGGAGTTTACTGGTGGTAGTAGTGAAATAAATTATTGATCTTAAGCCACACAAGCCAGAATATCAACTTTACCAGTTATAAAACGTACAAACCAATTTTATACGTACAGTAAACGCAAATGACTAGTTTGATTTATGTGGGCCACACTGTAACACAAATCCATATACATCTGACAAGCCTATCCTCTTTCGGAGCCGTCTCCCGATAGCAACAATGGGCCCAGCTATCCGTTCTGATTCCTCTAAATAATCAAATGCGATTTCTCTTAGTGTGATCGTGAAGGCACACCTACAAGCTTAGAGATTGACTCCCAGCTAGCCAGCGTGTAAACACACATGACCTCTTAAAAATGGTAACCGCTATTTAAAAAGATGTTATTACCGCGGGTGCTGGCGAGGACGCGGGTAAAAATTCTCAATAGGCGCGCGGAGGTTTCCAGAAAATTGGCTTGATATTGCACATACATTCGCTCCGGTAATTACATGGTGGAAATAGCGTATAATGTGAACGCCCGAGGCACGGTTTAGGAGGAGAAACGTTAATACATCCATCAAACGAGCAGCCTCTAGGATTATTGTACCAAGCGTCTCTGTATAGTTCCTCAGTTGGGGGTTACTGCACATATTGTGTCACCAATTAAGCATACAGGTGATTTGCTGCATGTTGTCGATATGTAAATCTACAAGGTGCACCTTGAATTATACCATCTGTCATGACAGATCTGATTTTAA
Source organism: Rhagium mordax (assembly GCA_963680705.1). Classification (NCBI taxonomy): domain Eukaryota; kingdom Metazoa; phylum Arthropoda; class Insecta; order Coleoptera; family Cerambycidae; genus Rhagium; species Rhagium mordax. Next base: position 40,224,494 of record OY796663.1, read on the forward strand.
CAAATGAAACAGATCCAAATATTTATAAACATTGATTTACGTACAGCACTTTATGTAATTGCGTCAATCATCCAATTTTCGTAAGAGCTATTAGGTCGGACGGTAACCTAAACGGTGACGCCAGTTTTCTGTAAGATCTTTGGTCGGACGAGAACCTAAACGGTAATGTCAGCTTTTTATAAGTTCTGTTTAGTCGGACGGAAACCTAAACAATGATGTCAGCTTCTTTGTAAGACTTATTGAGTCGGATGTAAACTTAAACGACAGCGTTAGATTTTTTGTAAGACTTACTGGGCGGACGGTAACCTAAACAATGGAGCCAGATTTTATATGACCTATTTGGTCGGACTGTAACCTGAACGATGACATCAGGTTTTGTAAGATCTATTTGGTCGGACGGAATCCTAAACGATGGCGTCAGTTTTTCTTACTGACTGGTCGGACGGAAACCTAAGCGTCATTTATTTTGTATTTTACCAATTATTATTGTATTTGATCATATTTTACGCTATTTCATTTATCTATGCTTTTCACACGATGGTCTACCTCACAACATTTCCGGCTCGCTAAGTCACACATCACAAGTCAAATAATCTTTTTTATATTAACCTCGATAGATAAATCTGTGGTCTGGATCCTGTATGCTCACTTCCATCGCCCGGACCGGACGGCGGGTTGTAATTAAAGAGGGGAGCGAACGGCAGAGGCTTGCAACGGGGATAACTGAACAAAGAAAACGCACGTAATGTGCAACATAAAGAAAATTGGAGATCGCTCACTTAGCCTATTAATTCAAGGAACAGTTTGTATGACCCCGAAACACTGGGTGGAACTAAGGTCTGTTCATTTTTTTAATTTACTTAACAGCTTAAAATATTACGTCCGTTTCACTCACTCGTATTTGATAAGTTCATTTGTTTTACAACTATTTCTTTTGCTGTATTGTAAAGTCAGTAATTGCATAGATTTGATTTAACATCGTTGATAAATATGAACAACAAAGCAGGACCCATTACTGAACCCTGTAGCATACCAAAAATTTTTATTGGCTTTAAGTACCCGTACATACATAGTATTCCAGAACCGTTTGGTTCGATTTATTCCGATGCTTCAAGAAATGTCCAATGGATATATGATACACCTACTTTGTTTAAATAGTTCCCAAATATCGACAATAGCGATTTTCTTGGTTTCTGTTGCCCCTCCAGTACGCCACTGGATGCAAGAAAGCCGCCGTGAGTACCCCTTTAATTATTCAGACAGATAATGAAAGGAAAACGGGTGGCGGTGGTGCGCAGGGAGGGGAAGGAACGGGGTTCGTTTATTAATGAAGGTGTGCCAGATTCTAGCAGGAGATTGAATTTTCAAATCACGAAGTTCTTACTATATTTGCTCAGGACGGGAGAGCAAAAATGTACGTACGTATCCCTTACTAAGCAAACACGAGTTGCACTTGTCCATCAGCAGCTGGGAGGTTTTTAATATTTAGTTTGGACGTGTAGGGTCGCGTTGGGGTCGATTTTATGCAGCAGGAATTTGTGCTGGATTGGAATTTTAAAGGATTATCTCGTCGCTGCCATAGGAAATAATTCACGGCAAACATATATGTAATTTTGACCGCGCAGAAGAGTCTTCTGAATGAACAATACACCGATTGTACAGGTGCTTTTAACAGTGCACACAGCACTTCGAAATCCCGTTCTCAACTGAAAAATCGGATTTCATACGGATTTTATGGCTTATCGATTTGGCATGTGACTATTTTTATGAGGTCTTATTATTAATTTTGACCAATATTAGAGTACACCTCCTTTTTTATGGTGGGTCCGCAAGTGCGCTTGGCTTCTTCTCGGTTTGTGTGAAGTTATCCACGAATTTCCAGCCACGGTTGCTGACGTGAAGAAACTTTTTATTGATATAGTATAGTAATAGTAGGCATGCGTACATGCGGCACATAGTGCACAGTGCAATTTTGAAATTAATGTATTCGTAGCTAGCAGGTTGCGCGCGCATGGCTATGTGGGGTGATATACATACTGTAGCCACTAGCCGCTGTTAGAGAATTGGTTTGGCGGTTTGATAATCAACAAATCATCTTTCATATTGTATTTTGCTCTGCGAATTAACGTTCACAAAAACTTCAAAAAAGGATTGGAGGGACACATTATGTATATGTATAGATTACCAAGAAGCTAATGGAACATACCCCCTGCCTGTCTAGGTGCTCCAAAATAAATAAAACATTCGAAATATACAGTTATCGAGTTTCCAAATATATTCGTTATAAGTTACTGTGCCCAAAAATTTCAAAGTCGGTCCTGTACTGGAATGTATATAGATCACCATGATGGTAATAGAATCTTTTGCCTGCCCGTCTAGGTGCTCCAAAATAAATAAAATATTCGAAATATACCCACAGTTTTCGCGTTATATCGAAATATCTTCGTTATAAGTTAGCGTGCACAAAAATTTCAAATTAGGTGTTGTACTGGAAGGTATATAGATCACCAAGATGGTAATAGAATCTTTTGCCTGCCCGTCTAGGTGCTCCAAAATAAATAAAATATTCGAAATATACCTACAGTTTTCGCGTTATATCGAAATATCTTCGTTATAAGTTAGCGTGCACAAAAATTTCAAATTAGGTGTTGTACTGGAAGGTATATAGATCACCAAGATGGTAATAGAATCTTTTGCCTGCCCGTCTAGGTGCTCTAAAATAAATAAAATATTCGAAATATACCTACAGTTTTCGCGTTATATCGAAATATCTTCGTTATAAGTTAGCGTGCACAAAAATTTCAAATTAGGTGTTGTACTGGAAGGTATATAGATCACCAAGATGGTAATAGAATCTTTTGCCTGCCCGTCTAGGTGCTCCAAAATAAATAAAATATTCGAAATATACCTACAGTTTTCGCGTTATATCGAAATATCTTCGTTATAAGTTAGCGTGCACAAAAATTTCAAATTAGGTGTTGTACTGGAAGGTATATAGATCACCAAATTGGTAATAGAATCTTTTGCCTGCCCGTCTAGGTGCTCCAAAATAAATAAAATATTCGAAATATACCTACAGTTTTCGCGTTATATCGAAATATCTTCGTTATAAGTTAGCGTGCACAAAAATTTCAAATTAGGTGTTGTACTGGAAGGTATATAGATCACCAAGATGGTAATAGAATCTTTTGCCTGCCCGTCTAGGTGCTCCAAAATAAATAAAATATTCGAAATATACCTACAGTTTTCGCGTTATATCGAAATATCTTCGTTATAAGTTAGCGTGCACAAAAATTTCAAATTAGGTGTTGTACTGGAAGGTATATAGATCACCAAGATGGTAATAGAATCTTTTGCCTGCCCGTCTAGGTGCTCCAAAATAAATAAAATATTCGAAATATACCCACAGTTTTCGCGTTCTATCGAAATATCTTCGTTATAAGTTAGCGTGCACAAACATTTCAAATTAGGTGTTGTACTGGAAGGTATATAGATCACCAGGATGGTAGTAGAATCTTTTGCCTGCCCGTCTAGGTGCTCCAAAATAAATAAAATATTCGAAATATACCTACAGTTTTCGCGTTATATCGAAATATCTTCGTTATAAGTTAGCGTGCACAAAAATTTCAAATTAGGTGTTGTACTGGAAGGTATATAGATCACTAAATTGGTAATAGAATCTTTTGCCTGCCCGTCTAGGTGCTCCAAAATAAATAAAATATTCGAAATATACCTACAGTTTTCGCGTTATATCGAAATATCTTCGTTATAAGTTAGCGTGCACAAAAATTTCAAATTAGGTGTTGTACTGGAAGGTATATAGATCACCAAGATGGTAATAGAATCTTTTGCCTGCCCGTCTAGGTGCTCCAAAATAAATAAAATATTCGAAATATACCCACAGTTTTCGCGTTCTATCGAAATATCTTCGTTATAAGTTAGCGTGCACAAACATTTCAAATTAGGTGTTGTACTGGAAGGTATATAGATCACCAGGATGGTAGTAGAATCTTTTGCCTGCCCGTCTAGGTGCTCCAAAATAAATAAAATATTCGAAATATACCTACAGTTTTCGCGTTATATCGAAATATCTTCGTTATAAGTTAGCGTGCACAAAAATTTCAAATTAGGTGTTGTACTGGAAGGTATGTAGATCACCATGATGGTAATAGAACCTTTTGCCTGCCCGTCTAGGTGCTCCAAAATAAATAAAATACTCGAAATATACCTACAGTTTTCGCGTTATATCGAAATATCTTCGTTATAAGTTAGCGTGCACAAAAATTTCAAATTAGGTGTTGTACTGGAAGGTATATAGATCACCAAGATGGTAATAGAATCTTTTGCCTGCCCGTCTAGGTGCTCCAAAATAAATAAAATATTCGAAATATACCTACAGTTTTCGCGTTATATCGAAATATCTTCGTTATAAGTTAGCGTGCACAAAAATTTCAAATTAGGTGTTGTACTGGAAGGTATATAGATCACCAAGATGGTAATAGAATCTTTTGCCTGCCCGTCTAGGTGCTCCAAAATAAATAAAATATTCGAAATATACCCACAGTTTTCGCGTTATATCAAAATATCTTCGTTATAAGTTAGCGTGCACAAAAATTTCAAATTAGGTGTTGTACTGGAAGGTATATAGATCACCAAGATGGTAATAGAATCTTTTGCCTGCCCGTCTAGGTGCTCCAAAATAAATAAAATATTCGAAATATACCTACAGTTTTCGCGTTATATCGAAATATCTTCGTTATAAGTTAGCGTGCACAAAAATTTCAAATTAGGTGTTGTACTGGAAGGTATGTAGATCACCATGATGGTAATAGAACCTTTTGCCTGCCCGTCTAGGTGCTCCAAAATAAATAAAATACTCGAAATATACCTACAGTTTTCGCGTTATATCGAAATATCTTCGTTATAAGTTAGCGTGCACAAAAATTTCAAATTAGGTATTGTACTGGAAGGTATATAGATCACCAAGATGGTAATAGAATCTTTTGCCTGCCCGTCTAGGTGCTCCAAAATAAATAAAATATTCGAAATATACCTACAGTTTTCGCGTTATATCGAAATATCTTCGTTATAAGTTAGCGTGCACAAAAATTTCAAATTAGGTGTTGTACTGGAAGGTATATAGATCACCAAGATGGTAATAGAATCTTTTGCCTGCCCGTCTAGGTGCTCCAAAATTAATAAAATATTCGAAATATACCCACAGTTTTCGCGTTATATCGAAATATCTTCGTTATAAGTTAGCGTGCACAAAAATTTCAAATTAGGTGTTGTACTGGAAGGTATATAGATCACTAAATTGGTAATAGAATCTTTTGCCTGCCCGTCTAGGTGCTCCAAAATAAATAAAATATTCGAAATATACCCACAGTTTTCGCGTTATATCAAAATATCTTCGTTATAAGTTAGCGTGCACAAAAATTTCAAATTAGGTGTTGTACTGGAAGGTATATAGATCACCAAGATGGTAATAGAATCTTTTGCCTGCCCGTCTAGGTGCTCCAAAATAAATAAAATATTCGAAATATACCTACAGTTTTCGCGTTATATCGAAATATCTTCGTTATAAGTTAGCGTGCACAAAAATTTCAAATTAGGTGTTGTACTGGAAGGTATGTAGATCACCATGATGGTAATAGAACCTTTTGCCTGCCCGTCTAGGTGCTCCAAAATAAATAAAATATTCGAAATATACCTACAGTTTTCGCGTTATATCGAAATATCTTCGTTATAAGTTAGCGTGCACAAAAATTTCAAATTAGGTGTTGTACTGGAAGGTATGTAGATCACCATGATGGTAATAGAACCTTTTGCCTGCCCGTCTAGGTGCTCCAAAATAAATAAAATATTCGAAATATACCTACAGTTTTCGCGTTATATCGAAATATCTTCGTTATAAGTTAGCGTGCACAAAAATTTCAAATTAGGTGTTGTACTGGAAGGTATATAGATCACCAAGATGGTAATAGAATCTTTTGCCTGCCCGTCTAGGTGCTCCAAAATTAATAAAATATTCGAAATATACCCACAGTTTTCGCGTTATATCGAAATATCTTCGTTATAAGTTAGCGTGCACAAAAATTTCAAATTAGGTGTTGTACTGGAAGGTATATAGATCACTAAATTGGTAATAGAATCTTTTGCCTGCCCGTCTAGGTGCTCCAAAATAAATAAAATATTCGAAATATACCCACAGTTTTCGCGTTATATCAAAATATCTTCGTTATAAGTTAGCGTGCACAAAAATTTCAAATTAGGTGTTGTACTGGAAGGTATATAGATCACCAAGATGGTAATAGAATCTTTTGCCTGCCCGTCTAGGTGCTCCAAAATAAATAAAATATTCGAAATATACCTACAGTTTTCGCGTTATATCGAAATATCTTCGTTATAAGTTAGCGTGCACAAAAATTTCAAATTAGGTGTTGTACTGGAAGGTATGTAGATCACCATGATGGTAATAGAACCTTTTGCCTGCCCGTCTAGGTGCTCCAAAATAAATAAAATATTCGAAATATACCTACAGTTTTCGCGTTATATCGAAATATCTTCGTTATAAGTTAGCGTGCACAAAAATTTAAAATTAGGTGTTGTACTGGAAGGTATATAGATCACCAAGATGGTAATAGAATCTTTTGCCTGCCCGTCTAGGTGCTCCAAAATAAATAAAATATTCGAAATATACCTACAGTTTTCGCGTTATATCGAAATATCTTCGTTATAAGTTAGCGTGCACAAAAATTTAAAATTAGGTGTTGTACTGGAAGGTATATAGATCACCAAATTGGTAATAGAATCTTTTGCCTGCCCGTCTAGGTGCTCCAAAATAAATAAAATATTCGAAATATACCTACAGTTTTCGCGTTATATCGAAATATCTTCGTTATAAGTTAGCGTGCACAAAAATTTCAAATTAGGTGTTGTACTGGAAGGTATGTAGATCACCATGATGGTAATAGAATCTTTTGCCTGCCCGTCTAGGTGCTCCAAAATAAATAAAATATTCGAAATATACCTACAGTTTTCGCGTTATATCGAAATATCTTCGTTATAAGTTAGCGTGCACAAAAATTTCAAATTAGGTGTTGTACTGGAAGGTATATAGATCACCAAGATGGTAATAGAATCTTTTGCCTGCCCGTCTAGGTGCTCCAAAATAAATAAAATATTCGAAATATACCTACAGTTTTCGCGTTATATCGAAATATCTTCGTTATAAGTTAGCGTGCACAAAAATTTCAAATTAGGTGTTGTACTGGAAGGTATATAGATCACCAAGATGGTAATAGAATCTTTTGCCTGCCCGTCTAGGTGCTCCAAAATAAATAAAATATTCGAAATATACCTACAGTTTTCGCGTTATATCGAAATATCTTCGTTATAAGTTAGCGTGCACAAAAATTTCAAATTAGGTGTTGTACTGGAAGGTATATAGATCACCAAGATGGTAATAGAATCTTTTGCCTGCCCGTCTAGGTGCTCCAAAATAAATAAAATATTCGAAATATACCCACAGTTTTCGCGTTATATCAAAATATCTTCGTTATAAGTTAGCGTGCACAAAAATTTCAAATTAGGTGTTGTACTGGAAGGTATATAGATCACCAAGATGGTAATAGAATCTTTTGCCTGCCCGTCTAGGTGCTCCAAAATAAATAAAATATTCGAAATATACCTACAGTTTTCGCGTTATATCGAAATATCTTCGTTATAAGTTAGCGTGCACAAAAATTTCAAATTAGGTGTTGTACTGGAAGGTATGTAGATCACCATGATGGTAATAATGTAGATCACCATGATGGTAATAGAACCTTTTGCCTGCCCGTCTAGGTGCTCCAAAATAAATAAAATACTCGAAATATACCTACAGTTTTCGCGTTATATCGAAATATCTTCGTTATAAGTTAGCGTGCACAAAAATTTCAAATTAGGTATTGTACTGGAAGGTATATAGATCACCAAGATGGTAATAGAATCTTTTGCCTGCCCGTCTAGGTGCTCCAAAATAAATAAAATATTCGAAATATACCTACAGTTTTCGCGTTATATCGAAATATCTTCGTTATAAGTTAGCGTGCACAAAAATTTCAAATTAGGTGTTGTACTGGAAGGTATATAGATCACCAAGATGGTAATAGAATCTTTTGCCTGCCCGTCTAGGTGCTCCAAAATTAATAAAATATTCGAAATATACCCACAGTTTTCGCGTTATATCGAAATATCTTCGTTATAAGTTAGCGTGCACAAAAATTTCAAATTAGGTGTTGTACTGGAAGGTATATAGATCACTAAATTGGTAATAGAATCTTTTGCCTGCCCGTCTAGGTGCTCCAAAATAAATAAAATATTCGAAATATACCCACAGTTTTCGCGTTATATCAAAATATCTTCGTTATAAGTTAGCGTGCACAAAAATTTCAAATTAGGTGTTGTACTGGAAGGTATATAGATCACCAAGATGGTAATAGAATCTTTTGCCTGCCCGTCTAGGTGCTCCAAAATAAATAAAATATTCGAAATATACCTACAGTTTTCGCGTTATATCGAAATATCTTCGTTATAAGTTAGCGTGCACAAAAATTTCAAATTAGGTGTTGTACTGGAAGGTATGTAGATCACCATGATGGTAATAGAACCTTTTGCCTGCCCGTCTAGGTGCTCCAAAATAAATAAAATATTCGAAATATACCTACAGTTTTCGCGTTATATCGAAATATCTTCGTTATAAGTTAGCGTGCACAAAAATTTCAAATTAGGTGTTGTACTGGAAGGTATGTAGATCACCATGATGGTAATAGAACCTTTTGCCTGCCCGTCTAGGTGCTCCAAAATAAATAAAATATTCGAAATATACCTACAGTTTTCGCGTTATATCGAAATATCTTCGTTATAAGTTAGCGTGCACAAAAATTTCAAATTAGGTGTTGTACTGGAAGGTATATAGATCACCAAGATGGTAATAGAATCTTTTGCCTGCCCGTCTAGGTGCTCCAAAATTAATAAAATATTCGAAATATACCCACAGTTTTCGCGTTATATCGAAATATCTTCGTTATAAGTTAGCGTGCACAAAAATTTCAAATTAGGTGTTGTACTGGAAGGTATATAGATCACTAAATTGGTAATAGAATCTTTTGCCTGCCCGTCTAGGTGCTCCAAAATAAATAAAATATTCGAAATATACCCACAGTTTTCGCGTTATATCAAAATATCTTCGTTATAAGTTAGCGTGCACAAAAATTTCAAATTAGGTGTTGTACTGGAAGGTATATAGATCACCAAGATGGTAATAGAATCTTTTGCCTGCCCGTCTAGGTGCTCCAAAATAAATAAAATATTCGAAATATACCTACAGTTTTCGCGTTATATCGAAATATCTTCGTTATAAGTTAGCGTGCACAAAAATTTCAAATTAGGTGTTGTACTGGAAGGTATGTAGATCACCATGATGGTAATAGAACCTTTTGCCTGCCCGTCTAGGTGCTCCAAAATAAATAAAATATTCGAAATATACCTACAGTTTTCGCGTTATATCGAAATATCTTCGTTATAAGTTAGCGTGCACAAAAATTTAAAATTAGGTGTTGTACTGGAAGGTATATAGATCACCAAGATGGTAATAGAATCTTTTGCCTGCCCGTCTAGGTGCTCCAAAATAAATAAAATATTCGAAATATACCTACAGTTTTCGCGTTATATCGAAATATCTTCGTTATAAGTTAGCGTGCACAAAAATTTAAAATTAGGTGTTGTACTGGAAGGTATATAGATCACCAAATTGGTAATAGAATCTTTTGCCTGCCCGTCTAGGTGCTCCAAAATAAATAAAATATTCGAAATATACCTACAGTTTTCGCGTTATATCGAAATATCTTCGTTATAAGTTAGCGTGCACAAAAATTTCAAATTAGGTGTTGTACTGGAAGGTATGTAGATCACCATGATGGTAATAGAACCTTTTGCCTGCCCGTCTAGGTGCTCCAAAATAAATAAAATATTCGAAATATACCTACAGTTTTCGCGTTATATCGAAATATCTTCGTTATAAGTTAGCGTGCACAAAAATTTCAAATTAGGTGTTGTACTGGAAGGTATGTAGATCACCATGATGGTAATAGAACCTTTTGCCTGCCCGTCTAGGTGCTCCAAAATAAATAAAATATTCGAAATATACCTACAGTTTTCGCGTTATATCGAAATATCTTCGTTATAAGTTAGCGTGCACAAAAATTTCAAATTAGGTGTTGTACTGGAAGGTATATAGATCACCAAGATGGTAATAGAATCTTTTGCCTGCCCGTCTAGGTGCTCCAAAATTAATAAAATATTCGAAATATACCCACAGTTTTCGCGTTATATCGAAATATCTTCGTTATAAGTTAGCGTGCACAAAAATTTCAAATTAGGTGTTGTACTGGAAGGTATATAGATCACTAAATTGGTAATAGAATCTTTTGCCTGCCCGTCTAGGTGCTCCAAAATAAATAAAATATTCGAAATATACCCACAGTTTTCGCGTTATATCAAAATATCTTCGTTATAAGTTAGCGTGCACAAAAATTTCAAATTAGGTGTTGTACTGGAAGGTATATAGATCACCAAGATGGTAATAGAATCTTTTGCCTGCCCGTCTAGGTGCTCCAAAATAAATAAAATATTCGAAATATACCTACAGTTTTCGCGTTATATCGAAATATCTTCGTTATAAGTTAGCGTGCACAAAAATTTCAAATTAGGTGTTGTACTGGAAGGTATGTAGATCACCATGATGGTAATAGAACCTTTTGCCTGCCCGTCTAGGTGCTCCAAAATAAATAAAATATTCGAAATATACCTACAGTTTTCGCGTTATATCGAAATATCTTCGTTATAAGTTAGCGTGCACAAAAATTTAAAATTAGGTGTTGTACTGGAAGGTATATAGATCACCAAGATGGTAATAGAATCTTTTGCCTGCCCGTCTAGGTGCTCCAAAATAAATAAAATATTCGAAATATACCTACAGTTTTCGCGTTATATCGAAATATCTTCGTTATAAGTTAGCGTGCACAAAAATTTAAAATTAGGTGTTGTACTGGAAGGTATATAGATCACCAAATTGGTAATAGAATCTTTTGCCTGCCCGTCTAGGTGCTCCAAAATAAATAAAATATTCGAAATATACCTACAGTTTTCGCGTTATATCGAAATATCTTCGTTATAAGTTAGCGTGCACAAAAATTTCAAATTAGGTGTTGTACTGGAAGGTATGTAGATCACCATGATGGTAATAGAACCTTTTGCCTGCCCGTCTAGGTGCTCCAAAATAAATAAAATATTCGAAATATAACCTACAGTTTTCGCGTTATATCGAAATATCTTCGTTATAAGTTAGCGTGCACAAAAATTTCAAATTAGGTGTTGTACTGGAAGGTATATAGATCACCAAGATGGTAATAGAATCTTTTGCCTGCCCGTCTAGGTGCTCCATAATAAATAAAATATTCGAAATATACAGTATTCGCGTTGTATCGATGAAAATGCTGAAACTAGGAAATGTTGCCAGTTAATAATTTGGCAGCTATTTTGATAGGTAATGTCCGTAGGGAGTCGTGCAAATAAACAAAAAATGTGCAAGAGATATTTGGAATAATTACGCAAGCGTTCATTAAATAGAAGTATATGCGCGGCGCACCTGAGGAATATATTCCTATGGTTTTTGAGTCGCTGAAATCGAACATGTTAGTTTTGCCACATCTGGTTATCAATCCTCTCTAACCTCAAAAAATTATTATGTGTAATATAATCAGGTGTAGCGCGGAAAAACTTTTTTGTAGGCCTGTAATATCCCATTAATATCTCATGCACAGTCCACAAATACCAGTCTCGTATTTAAAATCAGTTTCTACATCAGGGAGGGTTACAAGTTAAGGCGGGTTTACATTGGTATAGTAAATGGGTTAGTTACTTGCACCAGTTACTTGCAAAACAGTAACTAACCTAATGTAAACCACATAGGAAAGTACTTGTACTAGTACTGGTACAAGTAATCAGGACAGGAAAGTCACTGTCCTTCCCCTACCAACGTCTCCAGCACCTGTTTACCGGCTGCCGTGTCTACTACACCAATGTAAACACTTGCTCGCTAGTATCTGCGTTGACAGTAAACCTACGATGGCTCTGAGGGCCACAGTAAAAATTGAAAAAAACTAGAAATTTCTACTTTAAAACTAGAAATTTCTACTTTGAAACTAGAAATTTCTACTTAAAACTAGAAATTTCTACTTTAAAACTAGAAATTTCTACTTGTAAGTAGAAAATTGAAAACTAGAAATTTCTACTTTATAAGTAGAAATTTCCAGTTTCAAAGTAGAAATTTCTAGTTTTAAAGTAGAAATTTCTAGTTTCAAAGTAGAAATTTCTAGTTTTAAAGTAGAAATTTCTAGTTTTTTTTAATTTTTACTGGCCCTTCAGAGCCATCGTAGTAAACAGTGTGATTTCGATTATAAAGAAATTTAACAATGAAAAGGTAGTCCGAAGGAGATACTATAAAGTTTGTAGAACTTTATCGCGATTATGAGTGTTTGTGGGATACAACACAGAAGAAGCAGAAGCAGAAGAAGAAGACGAAGAAGAAGAAGAAGTGCTGATGTTCCTTTTGAATCCTTTCTGCTTAAGTACAAACTTAAGTAAAGTATTGTATGTACTCTTGAGAAAGGCCTAGAAAGCCGAAACACGTGTAGAGATTAATAAATACTGTTTGAAACATTTAAGAAAGTGAATAATTTTTTCTTTAATTATAAAATATATTAATTACACAATCAAGCGACGTACATGACAATTGTTTATACTGTGGCAATAAACCAAATGGTAATATTGTAAAATGTAACAGTTGCCAAAGAATATGCCACACCAGTTGCGTTGTAAAGGCGGGTTTACATTGGTATAGTTACTAAGCCCAGTTACATGCACTTGTAGCTAGCCTGGCTAGCCTACTGTCACATACACAAGACGTCTATACTTGAAAACTGTAGGTATATTTCGAATATTTTATTTATTTTAGAGCACCTAGACGGGCAGGCAAAAGATTCTATTACCATCTTGGTGATCTATATACCTTCCAGTACAACACCTAATTTGAAATTTTTGTGCACGCTAACTTATAACGAAGATATTTCGATATAACGCGAAAACTGTAGGTATATTTCGAATATTTTATTTATTTTGGAGCACCTAGACGGGCAGGCAAAAGATTCTATTACCATCTTGGTGATCTATATACCTTCCAGTACAACACCTAATTTGAAATTTTTGTGCACGCTAACTTATAACGAAGATATTTCGATATAACGCGAAAACTGTAGGTATATTTCGAATATTTTATTTATTTTGGAGCACCTAGACGGGCAGGCAAAAGATTCTATTACCATCTTGGTGATCTATATACCTTCCAGTACAATACCTAATTTGAAATTTTTGTGCACGCTAACTTATAACGAAGATATTTCGATATAACGCGAAAACTGTAGGTATATTTCGAATATTTTATTTATTTTGGAGCACCTAGACGGGCAGGCAAAAGGTTCTATTACCATCATGGTGATCTACATACCTTCCAGTACAACACCTAATTTGAAATTTTTGTGCACGCTAACTTATAACGAAGATATTTCGATATAACGCGAAAACTGTAGGTATATTTCGAATATTTTATTTATTTTGGAGCACCTAGACGGGCAGGCAAAAGATTCTATTACCATCTTGGTGATCTATATACCTTCCAGTATAACACCTAATTTGAAATTTTTGTGCACGCTAACTTATAACGAAGATATTTCGATATAACGCGAAAACTGTGGGTATATTTCGAATATTTTATTAATTTTGGAGCACCTAGACGGGCAGGCAAAAGATTCTATTATCATCTTGGTGATCTATATACCTTCCAGTACAACACCTAATTTGAAATTTTTGTGCACGCTAACTTATAACGAAGATATTTCGATAGAACGCGAAAACTGTGGGTATATTTCGAATATTTTATTTATTTTGGAGCACCTAGACGGGCAGGCAAAAGATTCTATTACCAATTTGGTGATCTATATACCTTCCAGTACAACACCTAATTTTAAATTTTTGTGCACGCTAACTTATAACGAAGATATTTCGATAGAACGCGAAAACTGTAGGTATATTTCGAATATTTTATTTATTTTGGAGCACCTAGACGGGCAGGCAAAAGATTCTATTACCATCATGGTGATCTATATACATTCCAGTACAGGACCGACTTTGAAATTTTTGGGCACAGTAACTTATAACGAATATATTTGGAAACTCGATAACTGTATATTTCGAATGTTTTATTTATTTTGGAGCACCTAGACAGGCAGGGGGTATGTTCCATTAGCTTCTTGGTAATCTATACATATACATAATGTGTCCCTCCAATCCTTTTTTGAAGTTTTTGTGAACGTTAATTCGCAGAGCAAAATACAATATGAAAGATGATTTGTTGATTATCAAACCGCCAAACCAATTCTCTAACAGCGGCTAGTGGCTACAGTATGTATATCACCCCACATAGCCATGCGCGCGCTATCTGCTAGCTACGAATACATTAATTTCAGCATTGCACTGTGCACTATGTGCCGCATGTACGCATGCCTACTATTACTATACTATATCAATAAAAAGTTTCTTCACGTCAGCAACCGTGGCTGGAAATTCGTGGATAACTTCACACAAACTTCTTCTCGCTCCTTAAAATAAAATAAGCTAAAAAGAGCCATTTTAGGCATTTTCCAGGGGCGCCAAAACATTGTTACGGTGCTGGTTACGTTGACAATGACGTTGATTTTTGAAATTTCCACCTCGATTTAGCGTGATTTTGATTAACGTATGTGTGTTTTATTTATTTATTCCCGTGTGTGTATGGTTCTTAATTTCAATCGTATCTCATGAAAACTATGGCGAAGTATTGAATTTTACCCTCACGTGTCCGTTTTACCCCTAGCAATCCTTTACGATATACATTGTGTAGGAAACCTATTAAAATTTCGTGTGTTCCAATTTTCGCCTCGCCTTAGTTCGGTTCTGCGAGTATCTCACTTATATCAGCTTAAACAGGTTAGCCAAATCAAAACGGGCAAAAAAGGTCCCCAGATGTTTCCCGAAATTAGTTTTAATGAACCGTAGGTTAGTCACTAGAGTTATTTGCGCCGTGAACATTTTATTCCAGTGGAGTCGAAAGGAAATAAGCAAAACTGATCAACGTAAAAATTATTTTCGACAGGGGTCAAAAGAAAGGTTTCCAAAAGCAAAAATTTCCAAAACTACGCGCGAGATTTCTTTCTAAATAGGTCCAAAAAAAAATCCAAAACTGCAGAACGGGAAAAATTCGTCGCCAAATTTTTTTAAAACTGAAATGAAAAACTTTCTTCAAAAGGGGTAAAAAAATACTAAAATTAGTCCAAATAAATTACAGGTTAGCCACTAGAATTTGCCATGAAATCTTTTCCAAAGGCAACGAAAATAAAAATTCCAAGTTTAGTCCAAATAAATTTTAGGTTGCCTTTAAAATTTCAGGTGTGTCGTGAAAATATTTTCCAAAAGGGTTGAAAAAGAAAATTAAAAAAAACAATGCGTAATTTTTTCTTCTAAAGGAGCGAAAACAAAAATTGTCGACACGTCTTTTTTTCCAAAAAGTGTGAAATAAATTGAAACACTCGAATTTTTCCCACAGGAGTTGATAATATACCGGGTGTAAACCAATAGTGGGCCACCCCTGTAACTGTCTTGTTTTTAATGATATCAGGATAACATTTTGTACGGTGAAACTAGGTAAGATTTCCAACTTTTTGAGACCTATTAGCCATATTTGTCACTTCCGGTTTCACCGGAAATGGCCCTAGTAGTATTTTCTAAATGGACCACCCTGTATGTTTTTACATTTTTGAATTAAAGATCACATTTTGGATACATTTATACTATTTTGAACAATTTATACAGGGTTGCACGAAAAATAATTCGAATTTTAACGAGAATTTTAATTGTTAATCTAGATGGCTGCGAATATGTTAAATTATTTTTGTTCCAATGTAATTCACGTAAAAAATACGAAAACGTCAATGTGGCCAATAATACATCATACAGGGTGCTCTAAACTCATTAAAATCACATTTTTCAGAATAACTCTATTTTTTAAAACATTGTGATATGGGCCACCCAGATATTCAGAAAGCTCTATTTAGTAGGGGTTAAACGGTACCAAAAGTTCCGTAATGTGTAATCGTTACCGTCAGGAATGACAATTTTTCTTAAGAAATTTATGATTTATATCGAAGTTCAATTAAATTTTGATCAACCCTGTATATTTGTGTTAATCAGAATGGGCCTCTGGGCTCATTCTTATTGCATATCATAAAATATTAAAACAAATTTACAGGGTTGATCAAAATTTAATTAAAGTTAGATAGAAATCATAAATTTCTTAAGAAAAATTGTCATTCCTGCCGGTAACGATTACACATTACGGAACTTTTGGTACCGTTTAACCCCTACTAAGTAGAGCTTTCTGAATATCCGGGTGGCCCATATCATAATATTTTAAAATAAAGAGTTATTTTGAAAAATGTGATATTAATGAGTTTAGAGCACCCTGTATAATGTATTATTGGACATATTAACGTTTTCGTATTTTTTATATGAATTACATTGGAACAAAAATAATTTTAACGTATTCGCAGTGATCTAGATTGACAACTAAAATTCGAATTATTTTTCGTGCAACCCTGTATAAATTGTTCAAAATAGCATAAATGTATCCAAAATGTGATATTTATTTAAAAAATGTAAAAACATACATGGTGGCCCATTTAGAAAAGACTATTGGCGCCATTTCCGGTGAAACCGGAAGTGAAAAATATGGCGAATAGGGTCTCAAAAAATTGGAAATCTTACCTAATTTCACCATATAAAATTTTATCCCGATATCTTTAAAAACGAGGAAGTTACAGGGGTGGCCCACTATTCGTTTACACCCGGTATATAAAGTTACATAATTGTACGACGGGGTCAGGATTAAAACTAGAAATTATCAGTTTAATCAAACTTTCCGTAAATCTCTAAACTTCAGATGCGCCGTGGAAAATATTTTTTCAGAGAGGTCGTAAAAAATTTGCAAGGCGTAAAAATTATTATTTTTCAGTGAAGTCGACAAAAGAGCTGTACGTAGTGGAATTTTTTCAAAAGAATCGAAAAAGTAAAATTCAAAGTACACCATGTAAATGTTTCTTTCAAACTGGTCGAAAAAAAAAGCTGCACGAGATTTTTTTTCCAAAATGAATTTTGTGGTGAGTTAAAAAAAAAATTTCAATAATTTATTTTTAGACGTTTTGAATTTTGTAATTTTTAATTCAATTTTTATCATGCATTAAAGAAAGTCCAATAAACTTAGTTTAGAGTTGAAACATCAATGTGAGTATATCAAATTGGATATGTTTTTTGTTATTATATGCTTGTATAAAGCCTAAATAAAGTCATTTATAAACATAAAAATAAATTGAAACGCAAATTTTTTTAAAATGTTTTAAATTGCACGGAGTGAAACTATCATGCTTTGATAATTTTGATAAAATATGAAGAAATAAAACCAAAAACATGAGAATTTTTCCACGGGGGTCGAAAAAAAATCGAAAACTGCACGTCGTCACTCTTTTTTCCAAAATTAAAAAAAAAATCCAAAATTAGTCGAAATCGAGGTCGAAATGAATTGTAGGTTAGCAACTTTGCACCGTATTTTTTTTTTCTCAGAGGGATCGTACAGAAAAAAGTCTAATTTAGTCCAAATAAATCTTCTCTAAATATCCAGATGAGTCGTAAAAATATGTTTACATTCTGAAAAAAAATAACTTATTTTTCAAATCAGTCTTCGTACTGAAGCAATCCGAAAGTTCTTTTTTGAAATCTTTAGTTTTTAATTGCCTTATCGATCTGTCTATCAGAATCTCGATTTTTGTCTGATTTTTCAAAATTTTCCAAAGAAATTTGAATTTTCATGAAAAACGTCTTTTTCAGTGTAAATATTACTTTACACACCGTATTTCTTTAGGTCAAATTTGTTTTTAAAATCTTCGTTTTTTAATTGTCTATCTGTCGAGACAAATCTTTGATTCTTGCCCCTAATTCTTCAATAATTTTGATCAAAATTCAAACTTCTTTGGACATTTTTGAAAAATGAGAGGCAAAAATCGAAAATCTACCTCGACAGATCGATAGGCAATTAAAAACCGCAGATTAAAAAAAAGCGTTTCATGATTACTTAAGTTCTGTAAAGTGATATTTACATAAAAAAAAACTTACTTGGAGAATTTCGAAAAATCAAAGATAAACCGAAAATCTGGCATGACAGATCGATAGGCAAAACGAAGATTAAAAAAAATAATGTTCCGATTGCTTAAGTATTAAAACCTGCAAACTGATAAAAAAATGTTAGTTTGGAGCCACTGTGCGACGTGAAGGGTAAAAATATCACATGGCACGAATTTTATTTTCCGAAGGAATAGGAAATAAAAATTTCAAAAATTGCACGGCGTGAAACTTTTTCTTAAAGGGGTCAGATGAAAAATCCAAAAAGTAGATGGGCGTGAATATTTTTTCTAAAGAAGTCGAAAATATAATTCCAAAACAACTATGGTTTGAAAATTTTATTCAAAGGGGACAAGGAAAAAACGTCCAAAACTGTCCTGGCTTTAACAAATTTTCTAAAGTCAATGAAGGAAAAAAAAAACAGATAATTTTTCCAATACGGTGAAGAAAAATTTTAAAACTGCACGACAGAGGGAGTAAAACTAAAAATTCCCAATTAAATTTTCAGCTATAATATCCCTTAATGCGGACCTTACACGATCAATAATACTGTCAATACTTAAAAATATTGACAGTATTATGGAATGTGTAACATCAATACTGATGGAATAACGGTTGTAATGATGCAAGTTCCGGATATTTTGATATTCGAGCATCAGTATTGGCGAATAGAGGGAATGACATTTTGAAATTTATTATGAAGTTGTCAAAGTTATTATGAAGTTGTCAAAGTTAAATAATTTTGTTGTCATAGTGATTGAAAATTTCCCTGGATTATCAGTGTAATGTTAAAATGATTGGGTGATTTGTGTCACATGACAAGAAATAACGAAATTTAATTAGTTGTTAGAACTGTCAAAAAATTTTCTCTGAAGCTCTAGGAGTCATAAAAAATTGGACGAAACTACAGATCCTGAGACCAAAGTATACTTTCCCAACGGTGTTTGGGGCGCTGGATCAGAATCCGACCTCAGAATTGCTCCATCACATCATGTTTTCAAGATATCCTAACCTAAAAATTAAAAATACAAAAAACACGTTTTCAGATGACGCGAAATTATTTCCAACAGAGATGAAGAAACATTTTTTACCGATTGAAACATTTTTCTAAACTGGAATGTATAAAAACTGTTTTCCAGAGAGGTCGCAAAAAACTGTACTTCTTGGAATTTTTTCAAAAAAAGTCTGAAAAAACTCAAAAAATATACGCTGTTTATTTTTCTTCCAAAAGGGCCGCAAAAAATCTAAAACTGCACGACGTGTACTTATTTCCAAAGTGTCGAAATAATATCAAACACAAAAGGGTTGGTAAAAAAATTCAAAAATTACATAACGCGAATATTAAAAAGGTCGAAAAAAGTTCCAGAACTGTACGACTCCGACGTGAAAATATTTTTCAAAGGAAAATACAAACCTCCAAAATTGCACAGTACTTAATAACCCCCAAAGAAATGCTTACCTGTACCCATTGAGTAAATAACATAAAGAGGCGCAACCGTCAAGGGGCCGAGATTTTAGTGTTGTATTTTTTGGCCAATAACTACAGAATTATCTACAATATTTAGGGCTATGCAACTGAATTACAAATACCTTCCCATAGAACTAAAAATTGATAACAATCTTGAAGCTATTCTCAAAAAAATACAATACGAAAATTTCGGCCCCTTGACGGTTGCGCCTCTTTATATTATTTATTTACTTAATGCCTATACGGAGGTAAGTAGAATAAGCGGAGCCTTTGTTAAAGGACCCAGCAAAAACGGCCAAGGTTATTGGGCAGAATAACCAAATAGACAGACTATAGGTTTGTATAGTGTGCATGGAATATAAGATTCCATGCACATGTATTGTGTACGCCTGGTGAAGAATCATTCGAGAGAGACAATCTAGAATAAGTTTCTTAAGGCTAGGATTTAATAGTCTAATATGCTTTGTATGGTTGCCTAACGCGGGTAGACGATCACTGGCTGGTCCGGCCTGGAAGACAATGCAGATAACAAATTTTTGTTTTGTTTTGAGGGTTCACGCTACTCGCCGTCAGATGCCGGCACGTAACGTGTTTATAATATTGTGTTTTATACCACTGTTTGTTGTATGACTTGTCTTATAGCATTGAATAAAGGAATATATTCCTTTATTCAATGCTTATAGCCTGTATTTGTGCTCTTTTGGACTAATAAAGTACTACTAGTGCTACTATATTTACTACTACATGCTGACATCTCCAGAGTGATAGACCAAGTTGTAATGCAATATTGTTCTGTAATTTGCCTAATTTCGGGCGCTATTTCAGCAATGCAAATGACTACTTGACCTAAAAATGTGAAAATTCTCCTTTGAGGGTCAAATTCACGAAAGATACGTTAATTTGAGCGACAATATTTGGTGAGCTTTTAAGTAACACTTTGTACTCGGCCTTAAGCTAATTTCTTTTTACAAAAAAAATACAAAATTGTAAATACAAGCGATTGAATGAGTTGCCTACGTATTGCCAATATGTACAGTCTTATTTTTTCCTTCTCAATTATAGATAAGAATGGTAATTTCAATACCTCACGGCCATTTACACTTTTTTCTGCAAAATTAGATACCATTAATTTTCAAAATCCGTGTATTAGTTTCTGCAAAATTTACTCCTAAAGAAATAGCGGTTAATATCAAAGGAGTAAATCGCAACCTTGACAGACGTTGATGCGAACTCGAACTAGTCCTATGCAGGTATAGGACCGTTATTTCGGAGAGTTCCTTTAAAATTTTATTAACAGTAAATGTTTTCACATAATTATCAAAGCTCATTCATAAATTGCCTTTTAGCTCTGTAATAGAAATTCTTTTTCGGCAATCGATCACTTATCTTCAGGTCGCGGCTGTTCGCGGTCGCGTGGAGATATCTTCTAGCTATTTCGATTCGCCCTGTGCTGAACGAACTACTTCTGTAATTGCACGACTGAATTTTAACATATCAGTGTGGAAACTAAGTAACGCATAAATTCAGTAATTCCGTTGATATTAATTTTTTGGGAAAAATCTCGAAGGGGTATAGCGATTTTAACTTCAACAAATATTTTCAGCCTATTTTCAGTTTCTTATGTCATTTGTTTTTTAAATTATGATGTCGAGAATACATTGACTAGTACTATCGAATCAGTGTCTCCTGATCAACTGCTAAATCCGAGTGAATATCATTCAAAATGAAGTCCTGGAATAACAATGGTTTGATAAGACAGTAGCAACACCGATGAAAGCGTAGGATTACAAGTAGGAGATGACTCAGATCACAATTGGACTGTGCGTCTCCAGCTTATGCCCAATAATCTGACCAAGAAAAATAAAAGAATGGTACAAAATTTTCGCAGAGAAACTCAACCTAGGAATTATAATATGATTAATAACAGTCGATTTAACTAATGAATGAACAATATTTGCTAAAACTAATTCAACAGAATTCTGATTACAAAGTGACTAACTAATCAAGAGAGTGAGTAAATTTTATTGACAGATAGCGGCTATCTACGTATTACCACTGGCTATAAACCTAGTGAGCGGTTCAAATAGTTGCATTAAAATTTATGTTATGGGTTTATTGCGCAAGTACTCTGCAAATAAGGACCATACTTATAATTTGTGAAAAAGAAGGTACTTGAGTGAAAGGAAAAATAATTTAAAACAGCGTGGCAAAAAATACAAACAAGTGTAGTCCCTGGAGTGAATCAAGCGTATTGCTTTAGTGCAGAATTCAGAACAACCATAAAAGACTTTATTTCCAAACGCAAAGGAAACTATTATAAAAAACGTGAAATAATGGGGGGAACCACCCATCAATGTTCATAGCACGTAGCCACTTTATATAGTCATGAATATCCGTTATCTTTATCTACATCACATCTCTTTAAAAACTGATAACGAATTATTGGAGCTGTGGAGGGGGAGATACCAAGGACAATTTTTTTAACGATATTGTAGAGTGCCATTCGCAGTTTCCATAAAATGGCGAATCAAAACAAATATTCGCTTGACCTCAGCGACAGCAGTGACGAAGACGTTCATTATTTATACGGCAATGGTTTGGTTGTACATCCGGCCGGACAGATACCAGTTCCAATGGTCGGTTTACCGGTACGTCAGCGATTGGACTCCAGTTATAGACGTTGGGTCAACACCTTAAGGAGATGGCAGCTTATTCTGACAGTTATGTTCGTTCTTCTCCTGCTTGCGGTGGTGATAATAATAGGCGCAAGGTACCAAAATAATACAGTGCCAGTGCCGAATAACGGAACGGAAATATCGGAAAAATAGATGATCTAGTGAGTAATTTGAACTGCAAACAAATTTAGATTCAGCCACAATGCTAATGTATGATTTTTGATTCCAGATCTTTGCTGAAGAAGTTTGGAAGGGCTTATAATTTTATTAATATCTAAGTTGTATAACTAATCCCTCTGTTAAGTTTAAAGAACTGGAACAGGATCCAAAATGTAAAAAAATACGTAGGAAAGTATTTACTACAAGTATATTTATTACTATTATTTAATATGATTAGCGCTATTAAACATTTATTATAATAATACATAATTATTATTAATTTCAATAAATATCTTCGCAATCTCAAAGTTCACCTTTTCTTTATTTTGCCACTATTACCTTCAACTGTTTCATTTTATTTAGCAAACAATTTTTTTATGCACATTTAAAAAACTCCTATGTCTATTTGATATCATACCTTGTTGGCTTCAAGTAAAACGTTAAAGTTAAGGGGGACCAAATTTAAAAAACGTTAATTTATTTTTGAATTAATTAAAATGTACATAAGATTATTAACACCTGATACTCAAAAGTTTTAGTTTGAATAGTCTTGATCTTTTGGTAAATTTATATGTTTTTTTCTGCGAGCAGTAACGCAAAAAAAATAGTAGTTAGTAGTAAGCTACATCCGAGCTAAATGCGTTTGGTAAAGGGAAATGGCCACCTCTGCCTTCCAATCTAAAACAAATTGATTTATTTATTGTAACGTTCTAATAGCATCATGTTCATAAAATTTCTAATTTTAAGGCTTACAGGAGAGAATAAAGGCAGAAGTTGAGAAATTATGTCGGCTCACGTTATTCGAATCTTCAGAAATGGTAAATTGACTAGCAGTAGATTAGTGATCATTTTGACTCGTACTTGGACATTTGTATTAATTGAGACCTGATCAGTTTCGTAGATTTAAAAACAAGCTATAAACCACCTTGAACAATTTTATCTAAATTTATCAAAGACAAGCAAAAATCAAAGTAAATAAAAAATTAATGTTTCTAAAATGCCATACGTCGATATCATTGTCTAGTAATCGAAAACAAGCAGTGTGATTCATAATATGAGAATTACTAATCACAAAAGAAGATAATATCCGACTTCAGCAAGAACATAATGATAATCTGTTATACTACACAGGGAGCTCTGGAAAGTATAACTTATCGTCAACACTAAACATTACTTATCATTTTATGAGCCGTTTTAAAAAATGTTTGAAAAGTTAGTGGCAATCACGGTGTAAGACAATTAGGTGATGAAACGCCTCAATGTATCGTATGGTTAGAGTGTCGCCAAACTGTTAACGCAAGAGACGCGAAATCGTAAGACAAAGAGAGAGAGTAGGTGGCCGCGAGGGCCGTGCGGGCTGCGCCTCGCATCGTCCCTAGTTAATTTCCACTTCATTTTACCAGGTCGAAAAATATACCATTCGATGCAGAAAAATATGTAGAACACGATTGTTGAAAAATTATGTGTCTAAATTGTCGGCTACTGTGCAAAAAAAATAAAAACCATAAATGAAATTGAAACGCTGCTAAAACCGTTCGAGTTATGAAAAAAATTAACATAAACAATTTTATATAGAACTAAATTTCCTATAAAAAAGTCAGTGGTGGCATTAGTCTATCTTTAATAGTTTTGGTGTGAGGGCGCCTCAAATTCGCGCGCTGATCTTTTGTTAATTTAAACTTATCGTTTCCCAGCGCACAACTTTCAGCCACCCTCACGCCTAAAATATTCAAGATAGACATATGCCGTCACTGACTTTTTTATAGGAAATTTAATTCTCTATAAAATTGTTTATGTCCATTTTTTTCATCTAACGGTTTTGGCAGCGTTTTTTTAAAATGTCAAATCGGAATAATTTTTTGTAAGAAAATCATTATTTTTAGCAATTATAATAGTGATAATACAATTCTGAATGTAAAAAACTGTATTTATTTACATTTTATTACAACACAATTATTGTCACAAGCAATGAAAAATTTATGTTTACATTTATCTGTCCGCCTACTACAAAAATCGCCGATTTAAAAAAAACAGTTTTTTATAAAAGAGAATCCCATACAAAAACAAAATCGTTTTCCAATAAAAAGGAATCTACATTGCAATTAACCTGATACTCTATTATAGGTTGATTCAATTTACCACATTAAATTTCTGAGCACATTGCAAGAGATTTAAATTAAAATTTAAGAATCAATATAAATGTGATTAATAGTTTTTTCTCTTTTTTTTTGATTTTGGACAATAAAAATATCTAAGTAGGTAATAATGCTTTATGTTTACTTAACTTGAATAGTTATTTAATTTTTGAATAAATAAATAGACATTTTTTCGTATACCTACATTATATTTATTTCACTCACGTATCCCTTATTATTTATTCGTTATCACATCAAAATATGTATACTACTATTTTTACTTTATTTACAATATTAAAAATATTATTGTTAAATAAATACCTTATCATTATTATTATTTATTGCTTGCAAGCTATAAATGATTCTTTCAATCAATGCTATCATCGACATAATATAAAAATCATTACTTACTACAGCTGTTTTAATTAAATTCTATAGGTATAGTGTAAAAATATTGTTTCGGTTTTAATTAGTAAAGTTAATTATTTAGATATATAATACTACAACATTTAAAAAGAATTGCTTTAGATTTTAAACAGCTCCATACTCATACAATGAGCCCGAATCACGGTAAAATATGCGGCCACCACTCTACCATCTCTCTCTATTCCCAGCGTTAACAAATCGACGACGGGGTCAGCCGGCTTGTAGCATCACCTAATTGTCTTACAATAAAGGCAAAATTTTTATTTTTTACACAAAAAAGTGCTCGTTTTTGGTTCCAGTAAATACCAAATTGAAAAAAAAATTCCAAATCGTGTTTCTTATTAGTCCTAACTATTATGAATACCCTCAAATTTTTTTGACTGTGATGGATGCATTATCAAATAATTTTACACTTACTTCATGTATTTTAAAAATTTTTGAAAAATTATTTTTTTTGGCTTTAAGGTTAAATAACTTAGCAGGGAAGAATATCAACTGAATGTTACTAGAGACAAAAAATTATGAAAATAAATTAAAGAAACTGTTGCTTAATAGCTTAGAAGTA
The DNA here is from genome assembly GCA_963680705.1 of Rhagium mordax. Taxonomy (NCBI): domain Eukaryota; kingdom Metazoa; phylum Arthropoda; class Insecta; order Coleoptera; family Cerambycidae; genus Rhagium; species Rhagium mordax. The sequence goes on from OY796663.1 coordinate 40,250,288, forward strand.
TTTTAACTCTTAACGTCTTTTTTTTATTGACGCATTTAAGATGAATATAGAAAGACTGATAACCTCTGTACTATTTTGACCTACCCAACCTTAAAGAGGATTAAAAGACCTTCAAAATGCTTTTTTGGATGAGATTTAGCGCTAATTGCAAAGGAGATATAACTGAAATAAGAAGCGCGCTTCGTTTTAGCAAATTTATAATTTTATAAAAAGGCAGTTATAACAAATAATAAAGAAGATTGGATTGCATATAAAATACAAAGGAACATTGTGGTATACCAAATAAGCGAAAATAAACAATTTTATAAAAAAGAAATTGTTGAATCTGTTCATGATCCTAGAAGTGGAAAACGATTAAACAACTGATTAAGGGTAATTAAGAAATAGTTGAAAATTTCGCAATTTTTAATGGTGTAGTGCATGAATAACCCATTATACCAATAATAGTATATTATTCAACGACCGTATGATGGGTATTAATCACGAGGTGAAGTTTACGGCCACGAGCCGCAGGCGAGTGGCCTAAATCACCGAGTGGATAATAGCCATTATACGCGAGTAGAATACTATACTTTATCCACGACTACTAAATATTTTTGTTGTTTGTAGCAGAACAATATAATATTATAGCTAAATTAAGGAGGCATCTGACAGTAGTGATTAATGACTCATTAATCACTGCCGTGATTAATGGGTATTATTAAGGTCGAGCAAACAGACGTATAATGGGTACATTATACAATAGTCGTGGATAAATTTATTTATTACCTGCAGCAGAAATAGTTATAGAAATTTTAGTTAAAAATCAAATTTTAGAGCACATAGAATACAATAATATATTAACTAAATTTCAAGCTGGTTTTCGGAAAAATTATCCATGTGAAATTGCAATTCACACTAAATCATAGCTGGAAACAACGTCTTGATGATAATAAAATTATTGGTGTAATCTTCCTTGATTTAAAAAGAGCATTTGAAACTATTGATAAATCTTATTATTAAAATTAAAGAGGATGGGCTTTCTTGGAATTGTTCTAAAATAGTTCGAGAATTACCTAAATGATAGAGTTCAAATGCCAAAATTGAATGGAGCGATTTCTAAGAAAGAAATAATAATAATAATGTAACAACTAATTGTTATTATCGTTTTCATATGTTTCTAATTTGAAAGTAACTAGGAAGATATATAAATAAACTGATATATCAAGAATTATAATTATTTACTATTAATAAAAAATATTAATAAAAAGGAATATATAAATTCCCATACATACAGGGTGTTCCACTTAAGTCGGATTCTTCCATAGCTCTCTTATTATAAATTTAAGAGAAAAATGTTTCAAATAAAAGTTACGCTGAATTATGCGGTGTATATACAGAAAATATTTTTGATTACACAGGATGTTCCATTTCACCTGGACGCTATACAACTTCGTTATTTTAAATGGAACACCCTGTATATCTGTGTATTTTTGGATTCCTGACTTAATTTTAAGTTGATTTTATGTATCATACATTGTGCCCAAAACATACCGTTTCCGAGATATACAAGTTTTTTTGAGAAATTTCACGATTACAGCGCTCTGAATATTGCTAGATAGCTTCTAAGCCATAAGAGCTAGAAACTTGCGGTTTGCATAGTTCGATTTACCACGAATTACGCTATCATTTCCACTATTAGAAAAATATGGTAAGTAGTATAAAGTGGTAAATATCGGTACCTGCATTTGACAATCTTTCAACAGGAATAACTTCTTTTTTTCAAATGAAATGACCCATATTTTTTTCCACCGTTGGATTCAAAATTAAATTCTCTTTCGATTGATATAAGGTTGTCCATATTTATCTTTAACAGTTTTCGAGAAAAATGCAATTCTTTCTAAAGCTTGAAAAACGAGCTGCCTACAGCGTAAAGTAGGCTTTGCCAATATCGCTTAAAGCATCGTTTCAATGTTATGTACGTTCATCTCGACAAACAAATTGTATTGTGAATTGTTTTCGTTTTTCCCGGTAAAAATCCGGTCACCAACAATGACATCGCGTGAATTTAAAATTTATAAAACATGCCAGTAACAATATTACTGGCATGTTTAAAAAGTGATCTAACAAACAAAACAAACCACTACCAACAACGAAAACAAAACGCAACATGATAGAAAATTCTAAACGCAATAAAAAAGGGTACGTGAACTTAAACTGCAATTTTACATTAAGTGTTCGAAATGTCCTCAGTCTTTTAATGAGGTGGAGCACAATCCTGTTGTAACCACATCCTTCGAAGGGTTGCTAAAGGAATGTCGCCCAACAAATCATCCAAAGTGTTTCGCAGAAAGTCCAAATAAATTCTTCCTGTCAAGTGTCGATTAAAAATGAATGGTCCAATGATGTGGCCTCCTAAAATTCCCGTCCACACGTTCAAGGACCACCTGTATTGGCTACCGGTTGTCTGGAATTGGTGCGGATTTACCGTGTCATAATAATGACAATTATGGCGGTTAATAAAGCCATTTTTGTGGAAAGTTGACTCATCCGAAAACATGACCTGTTTAAAAAAAATTTCTTCCTCTCTCAAGTGCCCACTGACAAAATGCCTGCCTCCGTTGAAAGTCTCCTTCGAGTAACTCCTGGTGTAATTGGATGTGGTAAGGATGATATTTGTGTTTCTTTAAAATCCTATGTACTGATGTTGTACTAATATCCGTCGTTTGACTAATTTGTCGCACACTAAGTTGAGAGTTTTCCTGTATGCATCCCAATACTACTGTGCTAGTGCGATTCCGTTTTTTGCATTCGATGTTACCACTATTTATAAACTTCGTATTTAAGTCAATGCGATGTTTTAAACAAAATTTGCAAAGCCGACTTTATGCTGTAGGCAGCTCGTTTTTCAAACTTTAGGAAGAATTGCATCTTTCTCGAAAACTGTTAAAGATAAATATGGACAACCTTATATCAATCGAAAGAGAATTTAATTTTGAATCCAACGGTGGAAAAAAATATGGGTCAATCTATTTGAAAAAAAGAAGTTATTCCTGTTGAAAGATTGTCAAATGCAGGTACCGATATTTACCACTTTATACTACTTACCATATTTTTCTAATAGTGGAAATGATAGCGTAATTCGTGGTAAATCGAACTATGCAAACCGCAAGTTTCTAGCTCTTATGGCTTAGAAGCTATCTAGCAATATTCAGAGCGCTGTAATCGTGAAATTTCTCAAAAAAACTTGAATATCTCGGAAACGGTATGTTTTGGGCACAATGTATGATACATAAAATCAACTTAAAATTAAGTCAGGAATCCAAAAATACACAGATATACAGGGTGTTCCATTTAAAATAACGAAGTTGTATAGCGTCCAGGTGAAATGGAACCGAGGGGTAAACCGCTGGCAAAAATCGTGTAGAATGTTACGGAAACCTAGAGGGCGGTGGTATCGGGAGAGATAGAATCGACAGGATGTACACCTACTTCCACTTTTAAAAAAACTTCCACGTACTTCCACCAAACTTTCACGTACTTCCACCAAACTTCCACGTACTTCCACCTACTTCCACCAAACTTCCACGTACTTCCACCTACTTCCACCAAACTTCCACATACTTCCACCAAACTTCCACATACTTCCACCAAATTTCCCTCAACTTTCTTTCGAGCTTTCTTTTGAACTACTCTCGGAACTACCTAATAATAATAATTTTTTAATTATTATTATTAGGTAGTTATTATTATTATTATTAGGACTAAATAAGGCGAGTTTTCGCGTTCGGCTCATAACGTTTATTTCAAAAACAAATAAACTTAGCGACCCAAAAACAAAGAACATTTGAAAACCAGTCTAGTTTCCTAGGGCAGTCGTGTAATAGTTTTCGAACTTAATTTGTAATTATTGGGAATTAATTAGTAAAATATGCAATAAAATCGCATGTTTTCAATTTTTTTCCGACATTTAAAATAGACTTTATTAAAAAATCGGTTACACGAGGGAAGTGTGCCACATTAGCTTTGCAATGATACCAAAATATTATCGAAAATACTCAAAATTCTATGCTATATCCCGAACGTCTGCAGCACTCGAAAAACCGAAATAATAAAGTAGGTACAGCGGTCAATTAATTTCGAAAAACTATTACACGGCCTCGTACACGGTAACCCTAGGAAAAAAGAGCCTTTGATTGTTTTTTGTTTTGAGTCGCTAAGTTTATTCGTTTTTAATATGTGTTACGGCTGCCGATCGTGAAAACGGGGCGAATGAAGGACTCTTTATATTATCTATTTTGGAGATAAGCATAATCTAGGGGATAGGTAATAGACATCAAATTAAATAAAATGATTTATTTACATGCATTAAGCAGTTTTATTATTATAAATGCAAAACAAGTAAATAAAAATACCTATACTCGGGCCAAAAAGAGTAGTCAGTAGAGCAAAAACTCATCGGCAATTCTTCAAAGGATTTAGCTGTTATGGAATACAGAAGCGGCAGCTCGTTTTACCATATAATCCCATATAATTCAGAGAAATATATCCAGTTTTCTCCGCCTACCAGAGATGAAAACCACAACTAGGTCATTATGTTTAATTGGTATAGTCAACCAAATACAGTAAATGCTTGAACGTGCCGCCCTTATACCCAATAATTTGTTCGGCTATTGGAAAGGTCGTCGAGAGGGCTTAGATAGCGCATTCAGTGGCGTCACATATGCTGCAACGCAAAGGATGTGCATTGTTCAACTGCGTTGCTATACCTAATTCGTGGAGATAATGTTGCCAGATGTAAGCATATTATTTAAAATTTAAGACATGGTAACTCATATTCATGCATAATTAACACAATCCGCTTTCATTTGTTCGAATTATGGAATTTATGAAATTCGTAAATCCGTACGCCCCTGGCTCTACTGACTACTCTTTTTGGCCCGAGTATAGCTCTAATTTAATTTAAAAAAAATAACAAGTCGTCCTTCTCTTTGGTTATAAAATGAAGTGCTAAAGTAAAAGTAAAGAGAATGGCCCAACTCCCTGTAATATTATCGGACCATAATATTATATATACAGTGTGTCCCACTTTTCACCACTACACCCCAATATCTCGGCCATTTGTTGATCGATTTTGATCAAATTTGGTATACTTCTTTTCTTTCAGATTGTGCTTAAAAAGTTATTAATAAAAATTTTTTTCAAACTTAAATACGCCTACTATGATCGAAAGAAATTGGCAAAAATTAGGAATTTATATTAGCGATTGAGATAGGGTTTTTGTTTTTACAGATTCTTGTTCAGCATGACCTAAAACGCCTGTACCTATACCAAATTTCGTTAAAAAATATTTATAAAAAAAGGGATAAAAATCTAAGATTTCAATAATAAAAAATAATAAAAGTTGCGTTATTTGATATTTTCTAAAAAAAGTGCCCTAATGCTTAATTAGCGTCATTGTATCACCCGACTACCAAGTTATGTAAATATCCGACAATAAATAATTTCAATAGTAGGGTAATTATTATTGAAATCTTAGATTTTTATTATTATTATTTTTTTTTTGAAGGCATGAATATTGGTGCATATTCTACAACATTTCCATTTAAAATCATCCCTTTCTTCTAATTTTACAACGGGATCAACCATACGATTCTTCGACATTTCGATCGCAGACTTACTAGCACATATAAATCTTCTTAATAGATCGGAACTTACTCTTTGGTTTTCTGTGCTTAACAACCAACACAATGAACTTTTTTTGACAACAGATATTTTGTCCTTGATAAAAACGCGTACAAATGGCCCCTTAACATAAAAGTTACCGCCTTTGCCTCTGTCTGTATAGTCTTTCAATAACCAACTTTTCAGATACTTCCACCGTACTTCTACTTACTTCCACCAAACTTCCACATACTTCCATATACTTCCACGCACTTCCACATACTTCCACATATTTCCACCTACTTCCACGTACTTCCATCAAACTTCCAGTGGGTTGTACACCTACTTCCACTGGCGGTTTACCCCTCGAATGGAACATCCTGTGTATTCAAAAATATTTTCTGTATATACACCGCATAATTCAGCGTAACTTTTATCTGAAACATTTTTCTCTTAAATTTATAATAAGAGAGCTATGGAAGAATCCGACTTAAGTGGAACACCCTGTATAACATTGGTGACCCCGACACAGAACACAGCTAAATATTGAATTATGGTCAATGTTTCTTTTTCTATCTGAAGCAAGATCTGAAGCTAGTTAAATCAATTTTGACGTTCTATTTTTGACAAGTTACATAAGGAAATTCAAGAAAGAAATTTAATTACAAACAATTTACGAATCAGAGAAGAATCAATACCTTACTTTAAAATAATTTAACAATTTACTTTTCGAAATTATTGTAAGAACCCTCTAGCATAGTAATTTACATATTTTTTTATAGATTTAAAATGACCGACACATCTAAGAAAGGATTAGTCGATAATGAACAAGCATCTACATCAGTTAAATTACCACAGTTTTGGTCTCAGTGCCCCGAAGCTTGGTTTTTGCAAGCCGAAAGTCAATTTAATTTGAAAAATATTACGTGTGATTCTACAAAATATGAATATATTATATCGGCATTACCTCAGGAAGTAATTTTGACTGTTTGGGACAAAATTAAAGATACAAACAATCAAAATCACACTCAACTAAAAAATGTTCTTATTCAACGTCATTCAATCGGCGAAGAAAAAAAATTTAAAGAACTTATTTCTAATACCGATTTGGGTGATCGTAAACCTTCAGATCTCTATCGCTCCATGGAACTATTAACAGGTACTTCATCTATTATTGGTTCTGATTTATTAAAACAACTGTGGATGAAGAAGTTGCCAAAGGTTATTAATGTTGCTTTGGTTGCTTCCGGAAAAACAAATATTCAAGATTTGACTGAAATAGCTGATAAAATATGGGAGGTCTCACAGCCTGGAAATGTAAGTCCAGTTAAAGAAAACTCTAATGATATTGTTTCTTCGGAATTTTTAAAAACTTTTTCTTCCCTTTCTTGTAAATATAACGAACTTCATAATGAAGTTTCAGAATTAAAAAAGATTGTTGCTCAAGGACACTCAAGTAGGTCTAGAGATCTCCTGAATGTTCACACTGCAAATGTCGTTCAAGAAGTTCTAGTGTAAATTACAGAGGGAGATTTAATGATAAATTTTCAGAAAAAGGTATCATTGCTGGTATCATTTTAAATATGGCAATAGAGCAAGCAAATGTCAATCACCTTGCAATTTTAGTACAAAATCTGATGATCAATATAAAAAAAAACTAACGACTTCCATTGTTTTAGCGGCAAACAACGGAAATATTTTATCTAGCCGCCTCTTTATTACAGATAAAAATAATAATTTGAGGTTTTTAATTGATACAGGTGCTGATGTTTCTATTATTCCTAATTCAATTTTCAAAGTTTTTAAAGCAGACACCAATCTAAATCTTACTGCAGTAAATGGATCCAATATTAAAACCTTTGGTACTAAATTGTTAAAAGTAGATTTAGGGTTACGACGTGATTTTAAGTATCCATTTATTTTAGCACAAGTTAGTCGACCTATTATAGGTGCTGATTTCTTATTGAAGTTTGGTTTAATAGTAGATCTTAAAAATAAAAGATTAATAGATGAACACACCTCTCTGGCTGTAAAAGCATCAATAATTAAATCAAATACTGTTTCTCCGATAATTTTTTCGGTTGAAAATAAGTTTACACAACTTTTAAAGCAGTTTCCATCACTTACTAGCCATCAGAATTATGCACTACCGGTTAAACACAACACATCATATTATCACAAAAGGACCACTACCTTACAACAAGCCACGACGATTAGATCATACCAAACAAAAATTAGCTAAAATTGAATTTGATTATATGATCCAATTAGGAATTTGTCGTCCTTCTTCTTCAAATGTAACTTCACCACTGCACATGGTTCCCAAGAAGGATAGTTATGAATGGAGATCATGTGGGGATTATAGAAAGGTAAACAATATTACAGTGCCAGACCGATATCCATTACCGCATATTCAGGATTTCAATTTACACCTTCAAAACTGTACGATTTTTTCAAAAATATATTTAGTAAGAGCATACCATCAAATTCCAGTTGCCGAAGACGATGTACATAAAACGGCAATCACTACTCCATTCGAATTATTTGAATTTACAAGGATGCCTTTTGGGCTTAGAAATGCAGCACAAACCTTTCAAAGATTCATGAATGAAGTAGTGTTTGGTTTAGATTTTATTTTCGTTTATATCGACGACATTTTAATAGCTAGCAGAGACGAGAATGAACACGAACAACATTTAAAAATTCTTTTTGAACGTTTGGATCAATTTGGTTTGACAATTAAACCTTCAAAATGCGAATTTGGTGTTGAATCTCTAAACTTTCACGAAATTTCGAAAGATGGCATTTTACCTTCTAAATATAGAATTAAAATTATTACAGAGTTTCCTAAACCGATCAATCAAGCAATTACAACGATTCATTGGTATGATAAGTTACTATCATCGTTTCGTTCCGCATTTAGCTAAATTTTTAAAACCACTATATACTTTGCAAACTTCTTTACTTGATAAAAAGAAAACATATCGTAGTTTTGATTGGACAGAAGAATGTGATGAAGCATTTGAAGTTGTTAAAACTTTGTTGTCGTCAGCTGCACTATTAGTACATCCACAAAACAACGCTTCATTAAGTTTAACAGTAGATGCATCCAATTCATGTGTTGGTGCAGTATTAGAACAATTTAATAAAATCAAATCCAGATGGGAACCATTAGCTTTTTATTCAAAAAAGTTAACCGAAACAGAAAGTAGGTATTCTGTTTTTGATAGGGAACTGCTTTCGATTTACTTATCAATTAAACATTTCCATTATTTTCTCGAGGGTAGATTTTTTTCTATTTTTACCGATCATAAACCTTTAACTATACTATAACTATACCTCTTTCTGATTCTTTAGTCTGGTGTGAAATCAGTAATGACAAGATCAGACCGTTTGTTCCAGATAAATACCGTTTTTAATTTTTAATAAACTTCACAACATATCCCATCCAGGTATTACAGCAACTCGGAAGTTAATTTCATCTCGTTATTTTTGGCCACACATGAATACTAATATTAATCATTGGACAAAAACGTGTAGTAGCGTCAAAAATCTAAAATAAATCGTCATACAAAATCAAAAATAAATACATTTCAGATTCCAAATTGTAGATTCGAACATATTGATATGGATTTGGTTGGTCCTTTACCTTCATCTAATGGATATACCTACTTATAATTAACTATTATTGATCGTTATATAAGATGGCCAGAAGCCTACCCTTTGAAAAGCATATCAGCATCTATAGTCGCAAAAACTTTATTTCAAGAATACATATCTAGATTTGGTGTACCGCTTAAAATAACAACGGATCAAGGAACACAGTTTGAATCAAAAATTTTCACTGAACTTACAAAATTTCTGGGTTCTCATAAAATACATACAAACACTTATCATCCCCAAAGCAATGTAATGATTGAGCGTTTACACAGACAATTAAAAGCAACATTAATGGCCAGGGGTAATACAAAACATTGGAGTGATGAATTACCAATTATTTTACTAGGTTTTCGTACTTCTATCAAAGAAGACTTGAAATGTTCTTCAGCAGAGCTGGTTTACGGTCAGTCTCTTCGTATTCCAGGAGAATTTTTTATCTCAAATTGCAAAAACATGGATCCTACAGATTTTTTGACGAAATTGAACATTTTAAAGTAGTTCAACCTGTTTCACCAAGAGTTAACGTTAATCAAAAAGTTTTTGTACATAAAGATTTACAAGAATGTGAATATGTTTTTATACGTATTCCTAAAAAGACGTCCTGTTTACAATCACCTTATGAACGACCTTTCAAGGTAGTACGTCGTACACAAAAAACATTTTATGTTTTAAAAAACAATTCTGAATTCGCTATTTCTATAGACAGAATTAAACCAGCTTATGTTGATGTTCCATGCTCTTCTGATTTTAAAAATGTTAAAAAAGTTACATTCTCTATTAACGCTATTGCTGGAGGGGGAGTTATGTAGCAGCTAATTGTTATTATCGTTTTCATATGTTTCTAATTTGAAAGTAACTAGGAAGATATATAAATAAACTGATATATCAAGAATTATAATTATTTATTATTAATAAAAAATATTAATAAAAAGGAATATATAAATTCCCATACATAACAAATAATAATAATAATAATTTGTTTATTCTGTATGCCAACAATTGCATTGGATTATATTGGATAGAATACGTCAAGTATATAACTGAATAAAATTTACAGTTTAAAAATACGTACTAACAGTGCAATAACATAAATAAGATAGGATTTGTAATTTAGGGTTTCAAACACGTAATAACATACGAGTAGATACAAAAATACATATTTTACACAATACAAAAACCACAGAAAAAATGAAATAATATATGAAATATAAAGGTGTGTGGGTAAGAAGTTCAAAGTTAAGATATTCTTCCAAAGAATAAAAACTGTTGTTACATAAAAACTCTTTCAGTTTCCTTTTAAATTTAGATATAGAGTTTGTATTTATATCTTTAATGCACACGGGTAATTTATTATACAAATAACTTCCCGCACAAATGAGAGATTTCTTGTATAAAGTGAGATTATACTTCTCAATATAGATATTTTTGTGATTTCGTGTTTGGTATGTCTGATTGCCAGAATTAGTTCTTAAATTACTTTTTATGTTATGTATATAACTAAGCAGCTTATACAGGTAAATACATATTAATGTTAATATTTTGTTCTTTTTAAAAATACCGCGACAAGATTCTTGTATTTTCATATTAAAAATTGTCCTAATAATACGTTTTTGTAGAACAAAAACTCTGTGTGCAGTGTGCATCAGAACTTTGACCCCACACAATTATATTATAAGATGATTTGGAATAAAACAGCGCGTAATAGATATTGAGCAGAGATCCTTGGTCTAGTTAATTTTTTAAGACAGTAACAGCATAACAGGATTGTCTCAATTTACAGCATAGCTGATCAATATGTTTGGACCAGTTAATACGCTCATTTAAAGTGATTCCTGGGAAGGTGGTATCAGAATGAATTTTTAGTTGATGACCGTTAATCGTAATTTTTATATTGTTGCATATTTGTTTTAGTTTTGTTTTAAAATACATACATACTGTTTTTTCGTAATTTATGATCTATTTTTAAAACATCACACTTGAAATTGTTCTAATACAAAATTCACCCTGTATAATTCTTCTGAGGTTTTTGCTGCAATCACAATCGATGTATCGTCAGCATGCATAAATATTTTTCCCTAGGTACGTTATATAATCCGGTAATTCATTAATATAAAGAAGGAAAATTAGAGGACCCAGCACACTGCCCTGTGGGGTTCCTTGAGAAAGACAATTAATGGTGCGCCTCAAGGTTCTGTTTTGGGGCCGTTACTTTTTAAATTATATATTAATGATATTATAAACTGTGTAAAAAAAGGTAAAATTCAATTGTTTGCTGATGATACCTTAATTTTTTACACAGAAACACAAAAACAGAATTGGAGATTATATAAGCATTACAATATGATTTAGATAATATGGTAGATTAGTTGGGATATAATAAATTGAAATTAAATATGTAGTAAAAAAACAAAATATATGATAATATCTAAAAAATATAATAGTGTCAATCATAATCATTCTCAGAGATTAAAAATTGAAAATGATGAAATAGAATAGGTTAAAGAAATGAAATTTGGGCATTTTTTGGATTTTAATTTATATTTTAATAAACATTACATACTATTAGTGTGTATAGTGTAAAATGTGAAAAAAATCAGTTTTCTAAGTAGACTGTGAAGACAATTTTATTTAAAATATCCGATTTTATTAGCTTCAACTTAAAATTAAAGAAAAAATAATTAATACAAACTTAAATGAATTATTGGAATGCTTTACATCACCCAAATAAAATAAAGTAATACAATAATCTTTAATAGTAGGTGGCCGGTAGGACAAAAGACAAAACAATGTTTCGTTTCCATGAATTTTCAAAAATGTAAAATTCGCGGGTAAAAAACGCTTTTTTAATTAAGCAGCACTTTGCGTACGTGAAGTGACAAAAGACATGCCCATAATAATATGTCAAATCCAACGCCAACTTTCTATATGATTCAAAAATAAAATCCTGCAGGGGCCTAATTGTGTTTTTCTGTTTAATCACATTTTTGACGCCATTTTTTAAACAAATGCCAACTTGAAAAATATCGCTGATTATAAACAGGAAATAGTAATTTTGGCTTTTGTGACCATGTTACTGTTAGAAAATATAACATTTATTAAACTAACTTGTTTCTGACGGAATTCGTATTTCTGGCGAAACACTCGCCCCGTATAAAGCAGAAATTGCGAACGATAACGAAATTTTTATGAATATCGTAAAAATCCTCATCTCGCTACGCAATGCCTAAATGTCTGGGATTAAAAGGGGCAAATTATAATGGGGTGTTCATCAATGCATAAATAAAAATGAAATAACGAATCTGAATTTCAGATTAAATGATAGAACGGAGCTAGACGCTGCTAGCTGCTGCGAATGGGCTGTGAATATTTTGACAATTATTGTCATCAAATGTAGTGAACGCGAAAATTAAAATGGTGCAAACAGAAAAACAATGTCAAATGTCATATTATATAAATATAACAGCTTCTCGTTAATTTATTTGTAATTAACGCAGCACCAACTGATTTTATATTTATTTGTAATCAAAATAAATCGTAAAGTTATACACCACAGTGAAACAGTTTTACTGCGGAATTAAATAAAAATAGGATGCCATTAACACGTTATAATGGCAGCTATTCAATCAACAAAAAAAATTGTAAGAGATTTAGAAAGAATATAAATTTTGTGGTAATTATTAAATAAAACTGTAGCCCAAATAGGTTCCTTCTGAACCCAATTTATTACGGCTTAAAAATAGTTAAAATATCTGTGGAAGATTTCCACTGAACGTAACTGACCCCTAGTTGAGGTGCGGAACGTACCTCACAGCTGATTCATTGAACCACCTGAAAGTCTGTCGACAATCGTGATAGTCCAATTCTCTTCTTACCAAAAATAGTTTAATTATTATTCATTTAAAAATAACATTGATAAATAAGTATGCTGGGTAAATATTAGCAACTTAAAATTGTTTGGAAAAAAACATAGTTATTTATAAATAGTCCATCGCATCGAAATGTTCAATGGTCCAAGAAATATAGGGATTTTTAGAGTAAAATAGTGAGTTGGTAACACTGACGAATCAGAACTCAGTTCTATGAATTTTTCTGATTAAGAACATTTTATAAAACGCGTTGTAAATGGGAAGATTTCCTCTTTTATCCATCAACTGATGAACCGTTAGTTTTGCTGTGTGAAATTTGTGATAAAGGCACTTTTGGCTTGCTTTCGGCTAGTTCCGGAATAAAACACAATTTTACATTTTGGTTTAGTTTAATACGTTGGGTATTAAATTTATTGTCGATTTAATCGGATTTAATAGCAAACTAAGTTTAACAGTTTTTTTTGTCTTTAAAAGACCACGTGTTTTATAGTTTAACTTAAAAGTAACTTTTCATGTAATGCATTTTAGACGATTTTGGTACGGTGAAAAACTGAGCAATACCACCAGCTTTTATTTAATTTTTGAGTATTTATTGGAATATATTTGGATTTCTGGACATTGAATATTTTTGGCGATTTCTTGGTACTTGATATTGGTATATTGAATAACACAGAAGATATGGCTAGCACATTTACCATCTACCTATATTTCATTGTGCACATCATATGCAGTAACATAAAACCTGAGACGAAGACTATATTCAACGAGAACTTTAGTTTTTCCTGAAAGCTCCCTAAGCGGAACGAAGGAATCTTGTTTCTGGAACTCTTTGAAACTCATCATTAAGTTAAGTTTTAGTTTTTGTACATTTATTTATATTTCAGCTTTTCATTGTAATTATTGCCTGTACTAATAATTTCTTCCTTACAGCCAAGATATTGATCTACTTTTGTTATATATATTTTTACCAGACATTGTATTCAAAATCTACCCTAGACAAACTAATTTATGTTCTAAATAATTGTTAGATTTCAAGGTTTTATAATCACTTTGTGTAATTACTATGGTCCGTAAATAAACCTTATATATTATTATTTTTTAAATCCGACTTTTATTGTTCTCAAAAAGGATTTGTAATACCCTGGACCTCATTACTACGATTTTAGGTCGTAACAAATTACAGAACCACCTAGAAAGTGTTGCAAGGACAATTACTATTAGGCCAGTAGAATTAGACGATGTGAACGGGAATCTGTAACTAATTCGTTTCAGATAGCCGTACGTAAAAACAGGTGTATTTAGTTATAAGGAATATATCTCTGCGATTCCTCCCAAATCAAATATACAGAACATTGTTTATAAGTCACTTGTATGTGAAAAAATCATGAAATTGGGAGTTTTTTAAAAATTGCAGTAAGACTGCAGTAGATTAATTTTTTTGAATGCTTCTGTTTACTAGGTAATTCCAAACCGGTTAATTTAAGCCCCGGTTGATTTCATTTCATTGATTATTTATTTAAATAATTGCAGAAAACCATCGAAATTTTCGAAAATTTCAAGCATTTTTTACTCTGAAAGGAAAAACGCTAGACTCTTGAAACTTTGGTGGAATATGTGTCTCATTACCCTCAACTTACAAAAAAAATTTCGTTTTAAAATGTTTATTAGTTTTCGAGAAATTCTATTTGTTTATTAAAAACGTCCCAAATGTTTAATGAAAAATTGACCTATTAACGTTATCAAAAATAATTCAACCACAGCTCATTTTTTTCGACAAGACGTCAATTTTACGAATCTGTTATGGGCGTATCGATTTTCAATAATTTTGACCGTCAAAATGGCGTTAACAACATTGCTACTTTTCGGAGCAGCGTTTTTTGCAAATAACTTTACAACAAATGAACGTATCTGCACAAATCTTTCATATTTGAGTTGCTGGTATTTTTCTACAAATTTATAAAAAAAAATTGTTGCTCTGGGACATGTAGGAGCCGAGATAATTTTTTAAATTGTTTAATGCGCCAAACGTTTATTTATTAATATTTATGGCCAAAATTGAAACTGGTTGTTAATAAGATCTTGAATTTTGTGAATTCATCAAGTCCTATTGAAAACGGGCCCTTTTTGAGGTCAAAATATAATTTTTAATAATTAGTGATTTTAGAGCGTCTTCAATTTGTTTGGCTCAAAGGACAGGTGAATTTTTTATCAAACGATTTTCAAATTGGGGTAGCGAGAAAAATTCGTCATATCTCCGTTATTTTCCGGCCAATTTCGACGTTTTTTTTTTTTTAATTTGGGGTAGCTCACGAAAATAATAACAATGGGCACATTTGCAATATCCAAATAATAAATAAATAATTGTTATAAACAATTTATTTTTTTCTTTTTTTAATTTTTTCTTTTTTGGGCTTATGCAACTTATAATGTGCTAATGTATTAAATATAAATTTATAAAGATTATATAATTGTAACAATGCTGTATATTGTTTGATGGAGAAATAGTTTGTGCATACATTGTTACTATTATATAATCTTTATAAATTTATATTTAATACATTAGCACATTATAAGTTACAGATTTCCGTCTAATTCTACTGGCCTATATAGTAAATTGAGTTACCTACAAACATGCATGATAAAAACAGCAACAACACGGTAAGTTGTCATACATTTTTATACCTATTTTAAAGAATGTGATCTCATACACCAATGGCAATTACGCTTAAGAGGGCAAACATCATAACAAAGTACAACAATTTCTCCGTCTGCTTATTTACAAAACAAACCTTTCTGCATACTCTCCATGTAGAAAGCCACAACGGCACAAAAAATAAAAATAATAGAGACATTACACCCATCACATTATGCCATAAAATAATAAACACTAAAAGTCAGATTAATAATAATCACAGGATTATTTATCGTTTTACATTTACTCTCATTTTGTACGTCTGGGCAGAGAGAAACTGCACATAATCTGAACTATTCGCATTTTATTCAATACAATATAACCCAATATATGTATGGAAAGAAAATGTAGGCGAAACGAAAATTTTGCAAAAGAATACTGTGAAGAAATTAAAAACTACTTAGACAAAGATTATGAATAAACCTGGAAAAATTAGGCTGGTATTTGACGCTGCAGCAAAGTCTAATGGTGTAAGCCTAAATGACAATCTACTCTCAGGACCAAACTTATTACAACCTTTGGTTGCTATATTGTGGAAGTTTAGACAAAGAAAAGTTGCCTCCTGTGGTGACGTTAGGGAAATGTTTCATCAGGTGAAGATTAAAAAAGAAGACAGAAACGCACAACGTTTCCTTTGGCGTGATCTAGATTATCAAAAATCACCACATGTATATGAAATGAATGTTGTAACGAAGTGATTTTGTCGTTACTAGTTCCTGTTAAATATAATATTATTTGATACACCCCGCATAGAATTAAGTTATTGTTTTCCGCATTTTTTATATTATTATCACCTGTAACCAGTGTAAAATCACAAACAAATAATATACCGCGCTGATATCTGTCCCTCCCCAGCAACACCATGAGTGAAAAGGGTATCCGCGCCGAGGCCAGTCCGGCCGCAACAGCCAGCGAATGTAGACGTGTCGATGCAGCGCTCCAGCCGTTGAAACTGTGCCCTACGTCAGATCCTCGCCGGGGCGCATTTATTCACTGCGCTGCGACATTACGCTTATCTCTACCACTCCGCTATCTTATAGAAGATTAATATTCCGAATCCAAGAGAGCTGAAGTCAGTCAAGAACTGTTATCGAAAGCAGCAGACGTACCCACCGTAAAAGCATTGATATTCCGAATCCGACACAACTACCTTCAGTACCCGTCCGCTGCTGTTCCTGATCAGACGTGCCTAAGTAAGCAGAAGTAAGTAAGGAGTAGAACTCAAGATCCGCTGCTGCCCGCCATTTGGTCATGTAATCGTTGTATTCTCTTCCAGCTGAAGTGAGCTAGAAATAATTGGATAAAGATACCTTGCCAAGTGCCATGTCAACAAAAGGCATTGATTTTATATTTAACCCACCAGCCGCACCACATATGGGGGGAACATGGGAAAGGCTGATCGGATCCATTAAAAAATATATTGGAAAAGTTCTGCATGGGCAGTCTCTAAAAGATGAAACATTACTCACTGTGTTTGCTGAAACTGAAAATATTATCAATTCAAGACCTTTAACAAAAGTATCAGTTGACACAACGGATTTTCAAGCGCTCACACCAAATCATTTTCTGATGGTATCTTCTAGTATAAATGATTTTATTTCAACTCCTGTAGAAATAAACTCAAATTGCCTTTGACAGGAATGGAAAAAGAGCCAAATGTTTATAGATTCTTGTTGGAGACGTCGGGTAAAAGAATATTTACCGACTTTAAATCGAAGGAACAACAAGTGGACAAGAGATCTAGAACCTCTTCAAATAAAAAATATTGTTATATTAGTAGATAATGCTCCAAGGAGTAGTTGGAAAATGGGAAAAGTAATTTCAACATACCCAGGGCCAGATGGACGAATTCGCGTTGCAGATGTTAAAACAAGCACATCACTATATCGACGACCTGTAATAAAACTATGCAAACTTGAATTAGAAGATACATGAGTTCTTCTACCAGGGGGAGAATGTTGCATCTTAAAATGACTGGTTTTGTATTGTTACGATGAATTATTGTAACAGTCTAGTAAAAAAAAAATGTTGTTAAAAATAGAGTTTGACGTAAAAATGAAAATAAAAGTGACAGATAAAAAGTTCATTTATTAATTGGAGTCAATTGGAGTTTAATACTAAACAGTTCTTTTCACAATAGTTTTCATACGTTTAATACGTCACAATAAATTGTTAAAGATGCACAAGTATACATACACAGTAGTGTAATATGACATCTTAAACAATTTCAACATTTTTAGCCTCTTAATGGCGGTACATACTACATGAATCCAACTACCAATCAAAATGCTGACAACCCTTTGTCGCCACTGTCTCTATACAGTCTCTGTTTATGTCTGTACTGGCAACAATAGAGAACTTCGATGGTCATGCGATAAATTTAGGTTAATAAGATATGCAACTTGTAGATAATACGGTTCTATTTCTGATTGGTTTTGTGTTAAAAGATCTTAATTAAGAATTCTTTAGACAAGTGTAATGGTTTTTGTAAATGAAGTTACAGATAAATCGACCATTTTTACTTGTTACAAAGGACGTTTATACGGTAATACATAGTTTTAAATCTGAAAGTAATAAATGCTAAGAAGCTTACCTTTATTTCCATACCAACCATTTCCATGGAAGACTTCGATCTGAAATAAATAAACAATTAAGTTAGCTCACAAATCTGATGAACTTCAAAACTAAACAATCCAGAAACGTGTGTGACGTCTTCGGTTTAGACACGGGCGCCAGTTTCTGTTTATAGAGTAGAAACACCGCAAGTAGCTACAGTAAAGACACGATAATGTCCAGGGGTCTAGGGGAAATTAGACCTTGCAAGAACAAAAGCACGGTTGATGTCCCTATCAGATTTATTAATTCATATACTCTATTCTCTAGTTTAGACAAACTCTTCAAGGGTCTAAAATCGCTTCACTTTTCATAATTTTAAATATTGACTTAGTATTGTATACTAGTCTACTAGTAAGACTACTAAACGAAGGATGATACACTTTTAACCTAGTCACATGCCTATTTAAGTCTCTCGTAGTCACATTATAAAGTTCGCCTGCTCGTGCAGTTCGCGCCGCCCCCCACAATGTATCACTCTAGCGCTTAGCCTTTTACCTAACCTAGCCGTGAGATCGGTCGTGTTGCCCCCTCGGGTTAATGGCGATTCCACATGTTTGATCTGAAGGCGTATAAAAATGATGCCAGCAGATTAATGTGAGAAATACTGCAGTAATTGCATTGGTATAACATTGCGAGATCGAAGTCGACTCTATATCAAATCGAGCCTCGCCCGCCAAGGGGGTCCGATTAAAACAATATTATTCAACCACTTTAGTTTTACGCCTGAAGTGCGTTTTGTTTTTTCGAAACGGGGTATAATTTATGACGTTTTGATGTTAAACGCCCCACTTGAGGACAAAACAGAACAGAACAGGCAGAAGAGAAAAACATAAAATTAAGCTGAATCGATGTTGTAAGCAAGTATTATTGGGTTGTGCCTCAAGGTTGTATGCTGAGGCCATTTCTTTTTTAAATATATGTAAATGGGCCATATACACATTTATAAGAATGCTAGTCGTGTGTACGAACTAGTATGTCGTTTTCTAGCAACGTCTACGATTCTAGAAGAACAGCACAACAAAAAAGTCGCGAAAATAATATACAAAATAAACAAAGATAGTCCAAGTCCCTTCAGTGTTTTCTGCAATTAGGCCTGTAGAATTAGACGATGTGAACGGGAATCTGTAACTAATTCGTTTCAGATAGCCGTAGGTAAAAACAGGTGTATTTAGTTATAAGGAATATACCTCTGCGATTCCTCCCAAATCGAATATACAGAACATTGTTTATAAGTCACTTGTATGTGAAAAAATCATGAAATTTGGAGTTTTTTAAAAATTACAGTAAGACTGCAGTAGATTAATTTTTTTGAATGTTTCTGTTTACTAGGTATTCCAAACCGGTTAATTTAAGCCCCGGTTAATTTCATTTCATTGATTATTTATTTAAATAATTGCCGAAAACCATCGAAATTTTCGAAAATTTCAAGCTTTTTTTACTCTGAAAGGAAAAATGCTAAACTCTTGAAACTTTGGTGGAATATGTGTCTCATTACCCTCAACTTACAAAAAAAATTTCGTTTCAAAATGTTTATTAGTTTTCGAGAAATTCTATTTGTTTATTAAAAAGGTCCCAAATGTTTAATGACAAATTGACCTATTAACGTTATCAAAAATAATTCAACCACAGCTCATTTTTTTCGTCAAGACGTCAATTTTACGAATCTGTTATGGGCGTATCGATTTTCAATAATTTTGACCGTCAAAATGGCGTTAACAACATTGCTACTTTTCGGAGCAGCGTTTTTTGCAAATAATTTTACAACAAATGAACGTATCTGCACAAATCTTTCATATTTGAGTTGCTGGTATTTTTCTACAAATTTATTAAAAAAAAATTGTTGCTCTGGGACATGTAGGAGCCGAGATAATTGTTTAAATTGTTTAATGCGCCAAACGTTTATTTATTAATATTTATGGCCAAAATTGAAACTGGTTGTTAATAAGATTATAAATTTTGTGAATTCATCAAGTCCTATTGAAAACGGGCCCTTTTTGAGGTCAAAATATAATTTTTAATAATTAGTGACTTTAGAGCGTCTTCAATTTGTTTGACTCAAAGGACAGGTGAATTTTTGATCAAACGAGTTTCAAATTGGGGTAGCGAGAAAAATTTCGTCATATCTCCGTTATTTTCCGGCCAATTTCGACGTTTTTTTTTTAATTTGGGGTAGCTCACGAAAATAATAACAATGGGCACATTTGCAATATCCAAATAATAAACAAATAATTGTTATAAACAATTTTTTTTTTTTTTTAATTTTTTCTTTTTTGGGCTTATGCAACTTATAATGTGCTAATGTATTAAATATAAATTTATAAAGATTATATAATGGTAACAATGCTGTAACATCGTATATTGTTTGATGGAGAAATAGTTTGTGCATACATTGTTACCATTATATAATCTTTATAAATTTATATTTAATACATTAGCACATTATAAGTTGCATAAGCCCAAAAATTGAAAAATTAAAAAAAAAAAATTGTTTATAACAATTATTTGTTTATTATTTGGATATTGCAAATGTGCCCATTGTTATTATTTTCGTGAGCTACCCCAAATAAAAAAAAAAAACGTCGAAATTGGCCGGAAAATAACGGAGATGTGACGAATTTTTCTCGCTACCCCAATTTGAAACTCGTTTGATAAAAAATTCACCTGTCCCTTGAGCCAAACAAATTGAGAACGCTCTAAAATCACTAATTATTAAAAATTATATTTTGACGAAGATCTTATTAACAACCAGTTTCAATTTTGGCCATAAATATTAATAAATAAACGTTTGGCGCATTAAACAATTTAAAAAATTATTTCGGCTCCTACATGTCCCAGAGCAACAATTTTTTTTTTATAAATTTGTAGAAAAATACCAGCAACTCAAATATGAAAGATTTGTGCAGATACGTTCATTTGTTGTAAAGTTATTTGCAAAAAACGCTGCTCCGAAAAGTAGCAATGTTGTTAACGCCATTTTGACGGTCAAAATTATTGAAAATCAATACGCCCATAACAGATTCGTAAAATTGACGTCTTGACGAAAAAAATGAGCTGTGGTTGAATTATTTTTGATAACGTTAATAGGTCAATTTTTCATTAAACATTTGGGACCTTTTTAATAAACAAATAGAATTTCTCGAAAACTAATAAACATTTTGAAACGAAATTTTTTTTGTAAGTTGAGGGTAATGAGACACATATTCCACCAAAGTTTCAAGAGTTTAACATTTTTCCTTTCAGAGTAAAAAATGCTTGAAATTTTCGAAAATTTCGATGGTTTTCGGCAATTATTTAAATAAATAATCAATGAAATGAAATCAACCGGGGCTTAAATTAACCGGTTTGGAATATCTAGTAAACAGAAACATTCAAAAAAATTAATCTACTGCAGTCTTACTGTAATTTTTAAAAAACTCCAAATTTCATGATTTTTTCACATAAAAGTGACTTTTAAACAATGTTCTGTTTATTTGATTTGGGAGGTATCGCAGAGGTATATTCCTTATAACTAAATACACCTGTTTTTACCTGTGGCTATCTGAAACGAATTAGTTACACCGTTTTTTCTATTTCTGCAGGCCTAAATGCATTTGCGTGTAATTTATTTAATAACAGCTTTTTGGACGAAGGGATTAAGAGGAAAGTTACTGTAGAGTGGTCACCGGCCAAGCCGGACTCAACACCTCTTGATTTTTCATCGGAAGGTTTAAAAACTGTAAAATGAGTTTTATAATTTCTTGAGTTTTGTTTGTGATACTTTTTAAAGAATGATCGATTAGCAGGTTGCACGCCCCGTACATCTACAGTCAGATTACCAATAAACAAACTTGACGTGTAACATATGAAATAACTTATGTGCCTGGCATTGCACAATTTCCTACCAACTTTGGTAATGCCATATTAACGTTACATGTCTTAGACGCATGTTATGTATCCTCTATAGAAATGTCAATAAGCACCGGGTGTCTGCATAAACCTGCGCCGGCCTGACTCGTAAACGTTGAAGCCGGAGCCTACACCTTTCAGAAAACAAATGGAGAATATGTTAAACAGGGTGTTCGATAGTTCTTGGTCCTTGTTTAAAGCGATTTATACGCTGACTTTTAAACGACATTCCCAGTGGGACAACGTATAGAGTATTTCGTCCTGATCTTTCCTAGCTGCATAAAACCAACGCTTACAGCGATTTTCAAAAATGAGCATATAAAGAATTGAAATACTAGGTAATCAAATCAGGTGCAACATGATCGACCTTACAGTTTTGAGTCGGTACTGCCTCTGGTCGCATTTTTGAATTTTCAACCCAATCTGATTCAACTTTAGCTTTAATCAAAAAGAAGCTTCTGTTATTGATCTAATAACAGCCAAGATGCTACTAAAGGAACTCCAATGGAAGGGCATAGTGTTAATGGCATATAATATCTACAATGCCATACCTACTAAGACTTGGACATTGGCCATTTGGCCATTGGCCAAAATGTCTGAAAGTCGCAAAAATCATAATGATTGGAAAGCAAGAGAAAAAAAGGCAACAGAAGAATCGTCCTACCGACCCATAAGTTTACTTCCAGTAATTTCCAAACTGTTTCAAAAACTGCTACTTCGCAGAATAAATGAGGATAAGGACCTACCACAAGGAAACTGGACTCCAGGTCACCAGTTTGGATTCAGACATGCCCATTCAACAGTACAACAAATCCATCGAATCGCACAAGTTATAAACTATGCACTAGATAATAAACATTATTGTTAGCCAAGTATTTGACAAAGTTTGGCACCTCAGGTTACTTTACAAAATAAGAAGTGTGTTTCCTCTAACCTACTACAAGCTGCTAAAATCATACCTTAAGTGAGAGAATATTTCAAACAGAAGTAAATGAAGAATAATCAGACTACTGCCCAATTAGCTCGAGAGTGCCGCAAGGAAGTGTCCTTGGACCACTGGTGTATGTCTTATAGACTCTGCGTTACCAATGACATCAAACACAGTAACAGACACATTTGTTGACGATACAGCCATCCTTTCAAGCCTTAAGGATCAAACTAAAATCCGTGAATTATTTTAAATAATGACCGAGTCGGAAACAAAAATCATTAGTTACTAAAACCGGTTAAAATATTAATCCGTGTCCGTTTTAATCCGTTTCTTTTTGCAATATAGTCTAGAACTTGCAAGCAACCCATTTCCGGTTATTGGTGCCCCGAGTCAATGTTGCTAATTACATAATACGCCCGACCTCCGTGAGAAACGTTGTGAGTAGGAGTCCTTCGTATCAAGTCAGTCCGCCCCTTTAAGACCTCTGGACAAATAACCGTATCTCCATCTGTTAGCTACCCCTAAACATTCCCACCCCGGAGAACCAAACAAGTGCTGTTTGTAAGTAGCAAGTTACAAACAGTACAGGTTACGTAAGTAGACGCCATCACAAATTAAATTTATGTTGTATTTACGATTTATGACATCAATTATTAATGAATGGCAAAAGACCTCGGTTGCTATAAATAATCTTAAACAATTTTTAAAATTGTCTCAAAATGCTGAGATGTTGAACAATTGAATATACTTATTTGTGTAACTAGTGCAAAAAGTGTATATTTATTGCATGAGGCATGAAGTTTGCAACACGAGCGAAGCGAGAGCTGCAATCATGCTGAGTGCAACAAATGCACTTTTTAAAAAAAATTTATTGAGCAGAATATTACATTAACACAAACTGACAACTAGAAAAATTGTCACTGTCAAACGTCAAACGTCAAACGCCATCCATCAATAACTAGGAATAAACTTTCGTTGCCGAGTAACAAACTTACTTTTTGCCCTAGTGCAAAAAGTATTGCTTTTTGCTAGTGCAAAAAGTATTACTTTTTGCACGATCGTAGAAAAATGTATTTTTGCACTGGCTGAAAGATCAAAGTAGTACAAACATTTAATAATTATTTCTAAAAATGTCAAGATTTTTCAAAATTGAGATCAATTTTCTCCCGTCTACCATTAATTTATCTTAAATTATGTGCTACTAGCTTGTTTCGATTGGCAGAAATTGCAGACTGATACAAGTCCTAATAAACAATTAATAAAATAAAAAAACAAATTGTTTATATCATGAATGTTTTCAACCCGTCTGCCGTTTGTTTTCATGAAATTGAATTATGAAAACACGCATATTTTCAATATGGCAGAAACCCCAATAAATTGCAGAAGTTGCACAATTATTCGTAATTTGCAATATTTTTTCATATATGTTCAAACGATTTTCTCCCATCTGCCAACTGGTTAATTAATTAAAGTTACTAACCTACAAGTATACCTATATTTTTTTCAAATCATGTTTTAACTTTGTAACAAAATGATTTTATTTTCCGTCAAGGATTGTCTGTTTCTTTGTATTTCCAGCGCTTGGGTACAATAAAAAAAGGAGATAAAAAAAGAGCGTCACAAAAATTGGCGCCCGAACAGGGACTAAAATATCAATTAGAAATCTGAAATACTACAATTTGTCCATAAACCGATCTATCCGTAAAATTAGAAGTCTCGTGTGAATTACGCGTAGAATCATATATTTAGCGAAATACCAGACATTTACAATTAGACGTGTATTAAATTAAATCCGTCGAAACCTTTTTTCACTTCATCTATGAAATTTATGAAATATTCAATGCATAAAGAAAAAAATCACAATTTTCAAAAATCTAAACTTCTTATCCTACCATGTAAATATTGTTTGTAGTTTATTTGTGGCGGATAGTTAATATTCATTGAACTTAATTCTGGGAATCACGCCAAATTCTAAAAAATAAATAGAAATAAGAAAATTGCCAAAATATGTCAAGATAAAAGTGTAGTATCAAAGGCAAACCTCAACAGTTTGCCCCAGAAAACCACTGTATATAGTTCTAAATGAATATAAATACAATATTGTTATCTAAAATTCGTATCAGTGGTTTTCTAGTATTTTACACTAGAAAATATAATAACAAAATGTATATTATATAATATACATATAGATAATATATATTTATGATATGTAAAAAACAATTATAAAACAATAACTTATCTTAACAGAACGTTTCGAACCAAAGTCTAGGTCCTTTTTCAACTGTGATTACAAAAAATGACTTGTCAAAAAAGATCACTCTGACACCTGACACTGATTATTAATTAATGCATAGATCACTAGATAAAGAATTCTAATTTATTTTGATATTTCCGTCACGTACTTCTTTTTGGAGAATCGGTAGCCAGACTTCGTCTAGCAACACTGAACTAGTAGAGACGCAGTCGGTACTATTTAGTTGAATACAGGCACTCTCTTTAAGTTTTCGTTTATTACAATGTGTCTCCGTTTGAATTATTTTTGCCTGTGTCCAACTAAATCTGTGGCCATTACTCCAACCATGTTGTGCCAGTGTAGATTTATCAACATGGTAATTTTTAACGTTATTTTTGTGTTCAGATATTCTAACTTCTAATGGTCTAGACGTCTCACCTATATATAGCTTTGCACACTCGCATGGAATGCTATAAATACAATTTTTAGATTTTTGAACACTGTTAAAAGGTTGAAGTAATGACCACAGATTTAGTTGGACACAGGCAAAAATAATTCAAACGGAGACACATTGTAATAAACGAAAACTTAAAGAGAGTGCCTGTATTCAACTAAATAGTACCGACTGCGTCTCTACTAGTTCAGTGTTGCTAGACGAAGTCCGGCTACCGATTCTCCAAAAAGAAGTACGTGACGGAAATATCAAAATAAATTGGAATTCTTTATCTAGTGATCTATGCATTAATTAATAATCAGTGTCAGGTGTCTAAGTGATCTTTTTTGACAAATCATTTTTTGTAATCACAGTTGAAAAAGGACCTAGACTTTGGTTCGAAACGTTCTGTTAAGATAAGTTATTGTTTTATAATTGTTTTTTACATATTATATAAATATATATATATATATATATATATATATATCTATATATTATATAATATAAATTTTGTTATATTTTCTAGTGTAAAATACTAGAAAACCACTGATACGAATTTTAGATAACAATATTGTATTTATATTCATTTAGAACTATATACAGTGGTTTTCTGGGGCAAACTGTTGAGGTTTGCCTTTGATACTACACTTTTATCTTGACATATTTTGGCAATTTTCTTATTTATATTTATTTTTTAGAATTTGGCGTGATTCCCAGAATTAAGTTCAATGAATATTCTTATCCTACCTTACCGCTGTGTTTTACCAAAATTGTACAATGGATCAATTCATTGATATATATTATTCTATTGTCGCTTTATACCTAAATAAAGATTTTGTAGATTATTCTAAAATCTCCGAGTTATCATTTATATTGTGTAAAGCTAATTAGACCCGTATGGTAATTTGTCCAGCCCGCTAAAAGACAACAATTCCAGACCCCTGTATACTTTCGTTTCTTCACTGCAGGCTACTCTAGCCTGTCATGAAAACCGCCAAGGGAGAAAGTGCTGCCAATACATTTCGGATTTTACTTTGTGTATCAAACTTATGTTTCAAATGGCAGATTGGAGAAAATTTTTCAACATCTCAGCATTTTGACACAATTTTAAAAATTATTAAAGACTATTTATAACAACCGAGATCTTCTGCCATTCATTGTGATGTCATAAATCGTAAATATAACATAACTTTAATTTGGCAGACAGGAGGTAATTGATCCACATGTCCAATTTTGGCGACATTTTGAAATTAGTAATGTGATGCTTTATACTAACCTGGAGCTTCCGTCTATTTACTTTTGTTTGAATTAACCTTTACAATACATGGCAGACGGGAAAATATTGATCCAAATCTCCACTTTTCATAACATTTTCAAATTTGCATATCAGTGTGTTGTCACACGCGGGAGACTTTGGACTATCAGTATTTTCCACTTCTTATAGCATGAAGAATGGCCACCCTTAATGGCAGATGGGAGAAAATCGTTTAAAAAATATGTCAATGCGCTGAACTATTACAATAGCTATTTACACGTTGTTATGAAAAGAAACGAATCCAATACTTTAAGCAGCACTCTTTCTCCTGGAGGTTTCCAAGACAGGCGAGGGTAGTCTGCAGTGGAGAAACGGACGTGTCCAGGGGTCTGGGGGGTGATTGTCGTTTTTTAGCGGACTGGACAATTTCCCAAACAGGCTTAATTAGCGATACACAACGGAAATGACAATTCGTGAGTTTTAATATGGCATACAAAATATTTATTAAATGCATTTGACCGTTGCAAAACAAACTCGGTGGCCATGGTATTAAAAAAAATGGTACTACTGTTAAATAGGAGAAATAAATTCGCCCTTTACATATTATTTGTGTATACTATACTTTATTCTAATCAAGGCGTTTATTATTACTATTATAGTTATATAAATTTATGCCGCCTTCTCACATTTTGTGAAATGTGTGGCGTACACTTATTACAAACGTTTAAATCCGGAATACGACACGGCGCTGTTTTTCTCACAGAAATTAATTTGCCGTGAACCTAACACCCAACTCGAATTCGGATCGTCGCGTAGCGTCGATGTAACATGAAAAGTGATTATTTCCATCATTAGCAATATAGCAAGCAAATCAGGAGCTATCGTTTTTTCTAGTTGGTTTGTACAGATAGGATTATTTTCACGGCGGCGGTGATTATTTTCGAACCAATTTCTACGACCAAGAACAAAGAACAAAGAAGCAATAGCTGCTTGTCCGTCTCACCGGCTTGACCCTTAATGTTTGTGTATTATAACAGAAATATAAACCAGTGTAATTGTTAAGGGCCGTGGGCATGCTGAAAAATGTGCGTACGATAAGTTGACGTGTGATTTCGCATTTATCGAGGCATTTATGGATTCAATATCGTGAATATTAAGATGTTTTTCTTACTGAACGGCACTTATAAAGTAAATTTTGTGGACTATACGCTCATTTAGTGTCATTTGATAGGTAATTGGATGCAAACAATGTTTGAAGTTTGGAAAAGCTACAATAATTTAATTATATTCAACTTAAATCTAATTGAAAACTAGTCATTTTTGTTACTTATCGTACCTAATGCATTTCTGAGAAATACCATGCAAACGAATGTTATTGCTTTTTAGAGTTAGGGGCGAAATGCCTGGTTGTGCAGCAGTAAATTGCAATAACTCTGCAAAAAAGGGCTTTTTAATGAAACGCTCCCCCAGAGACCCAGCAAGTACCTCGAGTCCCGTCTCTATAAAAATCCTAAAGTTCATGCATCTTATTCTGATTTCATCAAAGAATATATGCAAAAAACATACGTTTCTGAAGTTGCTTGCTCAGATTATCGGTCATTGTCGGCAGTACGTCTACTAAACTTGAAGGGCAGGAATATTCATAGTGGAGTTCACATGATATCATATTGTGATTTCTGTTTGCATTTCGAGGTTAAAAGCTAAATCCTACTTCAAATGATTCGTTACCTTCTGGAACATCAAAATCCGATGGTCGTCAAAAGGTCGTCCTGTAGGGGATGAAATGTAAGAAACACCCTAAACATTTTTTTTTCACCATTTTAATCTACAAAACACGAGAATAACTTTTGTTAATGCAAAATATGCTTTAGGGTAAGACAAATATTAGAAAAAAAATATTAAACAATTCAGAAAGCACGGAGTTAAATGGGCGACGTCTATGTTTAGCGTACGCTGGTGAAAAGTGTCTTATTGCACAGGCAATGTTTTCGCTTAACACCGCACTAGCTACTTTATTCTCATTATGATCGAAAAACACCCTTTAATAACGTTGTAGACAGGAATTTCAGGATGCTAAGGCACTTTTTACTTTTTTGATATGACCGCTCCCCAATTTTTGAATGGGTTTTTAGGAGCGCCCGCACAAGGTCTTTTAAGGTCGACATTCGTTTGTTTTCGTACCAAGAGAGGTCTCTTTAAGGTCCATTATCGCCTGTTTTCGCAGTAAAGACGTCCATTTGACTAACTGTATGAAAAACACGAACTAAACTGTATTGGGTATGTATTTTATTTAAACGAAATATTATTTTTTATATGAACTTATTTTGCTTTAATAGTTTATAGTACAGTCAAGTACTTGGTGATCTCACTTCTAACTAATTCTATAGCTTTTTTTTTTAAATGACTTTGTTTAGGATTTATACAAGCATAATAACAACAAGCATATCCAAACTGATATACTTACATTGATATTTCATCTCTAAACACGCTATTATTAAATTCATTGAACTTTCTTTAATAGGTACATGATGAATACTGGATTAAATATCATAAAATTCAAAACGTCTAAAAACAAATTATTAAAAATTTTTTCAACTTACCAAAATTCATTCAATATGGTCAACAATTAAAAAACGAAGTCCACAAGAAGATGTACATATTCTTTCGCTCTTACAAGCTCTTCAGGTGAACGATTTCTCGCAAAATAAAGTGATTTACTTGAACTTGTAAGAGCGAAAGAATATGTACATCTTCTTGTGGACTTCGTTTTTTAATTGTTGACCATATTGAATGAATTTTGGTAAGTTGAAAAAATTTTTAATAATTTGTTTTTAGACGTTTTGAATTTTATGATATTTAATCCAGTATTCATCATGTACCTATTAAAGAAAGTTCAATGAATTTAATAATAGCGTGTTTAGAGATGAAATATCAATGTAAGTATATCAGTTTGGATATGTTTGTTGTTATTATGCTTGTATAAAGCCTAAACAAAGTCATTTAAAAATAATGCATATCAAGCAAAGAAAGAGAATTGTAAAATAATAATTCTATAGCTGTTTTAAATTCAAATATTTTTGGATAGTTTGATTCAAAATGGGTCAAATATCAAATATTAAAAAGGAATAAGGGTGCTTTTTGTTGGGGGTGAGTTTTACCCCAACTTAAGAGTTTCGAAAAAATAAAAAGTGTTGGAACGTGTGGATCATCGAATTCTACTTCAAAAAAAAAAAACATCCATAACGGTCTTTTTATTATGCTTTAAACAGTTTGAACATAGTGTCATTAAATTTTTCGCATTCTGATTCTAACGATTCTTTAACTATTTCAAAAATAAGACGAGTTTCCTTGGTTTTGGGATTATTACAAAGGGCTTTTTGTCCCACACACTCGCAGGAACCGATGCATGATAATTTCACACTGCAGGCCACTACAACTTTTAAAATATTACCAAAAAAGTTTAGGAGTTTCGAAATATATATAAATAATTAACAAACCTTTATCCAGCTACATATATGTAGATAAAAATTGTGTTTCATTGGGCATTGATGGTTTTGTACAGGGGGTTAATCTTATTGTTAATAATTTTCCACCCATTTTCCACTGGATCTGCTAAAAGTGGTTTTGGATTCAGACTAGCTAGGTATTAATCCAGATAGGTATATGTTTGGTAGTTGACTCGTAATAGGTGTTAGTTCTTTCGTTGGTAAATGTTTGTTTATTGAGGAGAAGCAATATAATGCTTTTGTCCTATTACGAATCAACTACCAAATATACACCTATCTGGATTAATATTCTGATTCCAAAACTATTTCTAGCAGATCCGCTGGAAAATGGGTGGAAAATTATTGACAATAAGATTACCCCTGTTCTCAGTACTAAATCATCAATGCCCAATGGAATTACACCATTTTTATCTACATGTAACTGGAATAGTACATTATGTATCTAGTAGGAAAAGCCTAACATTCTCGGAGGACCCTGAAGATTGCCGGAGACCGGCGGGAATGCGCCAAAAAGTACCCAAACTAATTCTATAGCTGCTTGTACATTTTTTTGCGCCTTTTTAAACTTTAGGGTATCAAGTTGAAATATTAAAAAGGAATATGTAGATGTGCTTTTACCCCTAAGAGGGTGAAAACCCCCCCTGAAGTTCAAAATTTAATACTAACTTAAGTATTAAGAGTCAGTTATTAATGTCAGTTAATTCAAGTAGGTATATGTGTTTGAGGTCGCTGATTACGAATCTCAATTAAAAATTTTAGAATTCGCGATTGTAGATACCCCTAATATGGCTGATATAATAGGGGTACAATGGAAAAACATATTTTGTTTGTTTTGAGCAAGTAAAACTTTTTCTTTGCAAATTCGTATATTTTAGGACATACAACTTATTACTTACTTATAGTAATAAGAAAAATTATTGGGTAAAAGCCACCCCTAAAATCAAAAAATCAATAATTAACCAAGTACTGAGAATAAATTATTTAAACTTATTTGTTTTTGGAGTCGCTGATCACGAATGTGAGGTAAGAAATTAAAAATTTTATGTTGGACCCTCGATATGGTCGATATAAAACTCTATTCCAAATAAGAAAAATAATTGATCCTACCCCTAAGAGGATGAAAACCACCCCTAAAGTTAATATATCAATAATTAACGAATTTCAGAGACTAATAAATTACCGCAAAACGAGCAATATCGTAATTTGCTAAAATGCGTCTTATTTCGGTCATATCTCCTTTGCAATTAACGCTAAAAATCATAAAAAAAATGATTTCGAAGGTCTTTTAATCCTCTTTAAGATCAGGTCGGTCAAAACAGTACAAAGGTTGTCAGTTTTTCTATATTCATCTTAAATTCGTCAATTAAAAAAAAATAATAAAAACGGTAGCATTCTCCTTAGTTTATTGTCTTTGGTAACATTCTTTGGTAAGATTATTCCCTGCTAAGTTTTTTAACTTCAAAGCCATAAAATTAATTATTTCAAAAATAAAAAACATAATTTGGAATTTTATATTTTCAATTTGGAATTTACTGAACCAAAAAAACGGGCACTTATTTTGTCAAAAATCAAAATTTTGCCTTTATTTTCCTTGTATCATTTTTGATTTAGCAGCCAAAACACAATTTTAAGCTACTGTAATAAGTTTCAATTTGATTCAAGGTACATGTCAAAAGGTTTTTTAAACCAGAGTTATGATTATTTGAGGCGCGTGCCCTTTTCAGATCTACATTCAAATGCACCAACTGTATCTCGACTCGTATCTCGACTACGATGAGCTTAAACTAATTTTTATTTCATGGATTATTTTTATTTCATTAGCTAACTTTTTCGAAAATGTGATCCTCTTTGAGTAATTTGCTTATTTAAAACCTTTGAAAAGTCAGTGTCTTCTGCTTAAAAATCAACGTTTTCAATCCCTTTAACTTGGCGGGTATTAAAGCAAAAAGTATGTTATAGAGGGGTTTTTTTGAAGTAGAATTCGATGATCCACACGTTCCAACAGTCACTTTTTATTTTTTCGAAACTCCTAACTTGGGGTGAAACTCACCCCCAACGAAAAGCACCCTTATTCCTTTTTAATATTTGATATTTGACCCATTTTGAATCAAACTATCCAAAAATATTTGAATTTAAAACAGCTATAGAATTAGTTAGAAGTGAGGTCACCAAGTAACTGTACTATAAACTATTTAAAGCAAAATAAATTCATATAAAAAATAATATGTCGTTTAAATAAAATACATACCTAATACAGTTTAGTTCGTATTTTTCATACAGTTAGTCAAATGCACGTCTTTACTGCGAAAACAGGCGATAATGGACCTTAAAGAGACCTCTCCTGGTACGAAAACAAACGAATGTCGACCTTAAAAGATCTTGTGCGGGCGCTCCTAAAAAACCCATTCAAAAATTGGGGAGGGGTCATATCAAAAAAGTAAAAAGTACCTTAGCATCCTGAAATTCCAATCTACAACGTTATTAAAGGGTGTTTTTTGATCATAATGAGAATAAAGTAGCTAGTGCGGTGTTAAGCGAAAACATTGCCTGTGCAATAAGACACTTTTCACCAGCGTACGAAAACATAGACGTCGCCCATTTAACTCCGTGCTTTCCGAATTGTTTAATATATTTTTTTTAATAATTGCCTTACCCTAAAGCATATTTTGCTTTAAAAAAAGTAATCATCGTGTTTTGTAGATTAAAATGGTGGGAAAAAAATTTTTAGGGTGTTTTTCACATTTCATCCCCTACAGCCACCCCGTACAGGACGACATTTTGACGACCCTCGGATTTTGATGTTCCAGAAGGTAACGAATCATTTGAAATAGGTTTTAGCTTTTAACCTCGAAGTGCAAACAGAAATCATTTCTAGAGGGTTTTGGTGCGGCCGTGGACTGTTATCATGAAATATTCATTTTGCACTAATGCTGAAATCAATCAATCAAGTTGTTGTTACAATTTAATTCCACACTAAGATATTTTCTCGTGGTGCTTCGTAGGTTAACGGTTCAGTGGCAAATTTACTAGCAAATAAAGTAAGCGGTAAGGTCTATTCTTAGTTTATTGTATAACGATACATAAAAAAAGGTATATTGTAAATAAATAGCCTTCGGCAGGGTCGAAATCATTGTCACGCTGCTTCCAATCTTAGGAAAATAGAGGTATCACTCTTCAGTCCGTAGCTCTTATCTACAAAATAGGTTCAACTATTAGTATTGAAAAATCATCTCGCAAAAATAGAGGGCTCACCTGATTAAGATAATGGAAGTTCGATAGTGTTTAAAAAAGGCATTTATTTACAGTCGTTCCTGGATATTTCATTGGTGAAGTCTTCCTCTGCGGTATTTCTGCGATATCAGGGTGATAATTGTCTTGTACTGGGTAATTATATTCCACTTTTGGCTGGTAACACCACTAGACATCGTCTGGAATACTGCAAGATAGGATATTTAATAAATAATTTCATCTGTCAACGAGATTTAGGGCATGCAAAATAGTTACGAACCTAATGCTCAACTGTACTAGCCATAACTATGTAGACTTACCTCACTTTGGCCATAGGAACAGTATTTATTATACACTTTTAGGTTTGCTGTAGCTGAAGTAAACAAACAGGTTACCTGTCATGTTTCATGTTGGTAGTGTATCTCGACCGCGGTACGTTCGCTGGTTCGATATGCAGGGACTCTGTTCGTTGTGACTGTCAAACCGTGGAGTTGTAGAAGATGTATTGTGAAGGGTTGACATGGAAGCACATGTCGTGATGTTAGTGGTTTTAGTTGAGTTTGTGTGTCAGAGTTATGTAAATCACGTTTTCTGTGAAATTCATATCATTGGTTAAAATAAAACAGTACCGATTTGCTCTGGAGGTACTCTCGGGTAACTCTGAGCGGACGGCAGAACGAACTAGGGAGCCGAAACCAACGCAGTTCCCCGAATTCCTGGAATCTCTTTCTTTTTGGCTTGGCTTGGAAAACCGTGAACACGTGCGACTCGTGGTTTGTAAAATTTTGCAATTTTGGTGAAGTAATTGCCCTTTAGGGGATTTGTTACAAATCATTCGAGATAATCGAAATTAGTGGGACCTTTTGGTGAAGCATCCTGTAAATTCGACGGTTAATCCGGATATTTTCACATGTTCAAAGCGGTGAGTACATAAGCCGGTTTTTTTTTGGTGTCTTCTTGGGGCATAAAGCTGAAATTGACCCTCGTTTTCTTCTTCCTAGGTGTTCTTTCCATATTCGAAATAGATAATCAAGCCACTGACGACGACAACGTCAGACACTTTCAGCTCACCCGAAACCTAAGGTATGTTCGACATCTGTTGTGTCACTTTGCAAATTAGGCAAGGTAGGAAGTTACTAGAGTAATAATTATTTGTAGGGCTGCTAAGGCTGTGCTACGTGACTGCTCGACACCGCTGGACGCTGCTAGACGCTAGACGCTATTAAGACGCTGTTACGACGCTGCTACAGCATTGCTACTGAGTTACTCTTATGTTATCGTTCCTGTTCCTGTTATTATTGTTGCTCTGGGGTTCCTGTGTTGCTGTTAGGATTGCTTTGGGCCTGGCTGTGTATTATACTGGTTGCCGTGCGGTGGCCTCTGGGATTTTTTTTGAGTATCGTTACTGTGCCTGCTGCTAGTCCTTGCATTCACTCTTACCTGTCAGCTGACGTTGAACTCAACATCGTTACCTGGATTGGAACTCCTTGGTGTGAAGCTGGTTAAGAAGAAGAATCAAACCAGAGTAGTAATTGTGTGGTATTTATGTAGAGATTAAGTTTATTAGGGATTTAATAATTAAGAATTTTGGGGTATATTAATTAAGTGAGATTTCAATTACTTAGGGCAATGTAAGATGTGTATAAACTAAATAACACCTGTGAAACCAGGCGTGTGATCACACTAACGGTCCTTTTATTGAGCCTTCAGCTCCTGTAAAGATCCTGCACTCTTGCATGTGCATCTATAGGTTTCGACCATTTTCTGTGCCCGTCAAATTATTAAATTGTGCTCGTAGTTGATTTATTGCATTATTTTATTGCCTCCAAATCACCCCATTTTTTTAGGAAAACCCACCCCACGGACCTGACTAGTCGGCCGTGTGAGGTCTCCCTTCAATTTAAAGTGCGCTCGGAGACACTGCACGTAAAACACTAAAATTTTGTTTTGGGGTTGTACCGGGTTAATACCTGAGACCCGATATTTAGGTGGGGATTGAACCCTGCCTAGCGCACGTGGCCTATCTAGGTAAGCCGCCCCCCATAACAAAGTGCCGTTGTTAAAATAAGCCGAAATATTAAAAGAATAAAAAAATCACCAGATATCATTAGCAAGTAAAATATTTCGACCTTTGTTACCTAAATCTGTCTCTGGAATGGCGCGCTACGATCCGACCCTTAATTACGACAAACCGATAATATTCATTAGGCCCTTCGTTAGCGATTTTCGTCGCGCCACGAGATTTATCCTTTTCATTTAAACATAATTAAAACAAACAGGAAGTAATAATTTCCGAACGTTTTTGCAACAAACAACAATGTCATTTGTGTTTGGAATATTAATTAGATTTAACTGCTATTCCGTAATTAAGCTCTGACGTTTACTTCATCATTTTCAAAAAAAAAAAAAAAAAAAAACAATTAGCCGTGCCTAGCCGTTCATAAAGTTTTCTTTGTGTCGTTCCGGGCTCGCTACTCGTTGGGTTGTGACGGAATTAATTTGGCGTGCCATTAAATTTATCAATTCGGTGTGTTACTTTTTGTGTATGAGGGCGCGTAACGATGATTCGATATAAATGTATTGTAGAGGAAAAAGGAAAACTCGGTGGTTGTTTACGTATTTAATTGGGACATTCAAATCATATAAAAGTATAAAGTGCTGAACAACTCGCACGGAACAAAGAATAATTTTGGTCAACTCTGGAGCCGTACTTCCGGGTTGCGGCGAAAGGTCTTCTCCTGTATTAGTATTTGAATTTAACAAATTGGAATCAGTATCCAAAGATGGCTAGTAGTACAAATTATAGTTTACATCAGTTAAAAAGGTTAAAAAGAGAAAATTTTGTAACATGGAAGTTTGCTATGAAAGCACATCTTGAATACGAAGATTTATGGGAATGTATAAAGGAGATATCAATGATGAAAAACGAAATAAAAAGGCTAGAGCAAAAATAATTTTATCAGCGGAACCAATAGTTTATGTTCACATTCAGGACACAAAACCTAGTAAGGAAGCCTGGGAAAAGTTAAACAATACCTTTGAAGATTTTGGATTAACTCGCAAAGTTGGATTAAATGGAAAATTGTAAATCAGTTGAAGAATAATATAAATATTCTAAACATAAATTAAATGCCATTGGTTTCCAAGTTAACGATGGATTGGAACACTTCTATTAGCTGGTCTTTCAGATGAATGGGTATTGAAAATTCAGGTAGTAAAATTACTGGAGATTCAATTAAAATGAAGCTACTTCAAGATGTGAAATCTGATCACTGAGGAAAGAATAGTTATTTATGCAACAAGTGCGTAAGGTGGTGAGATTTTTTAACGAATGGGAATTTTGTCGCATGAGCCGCAGACGAATGCGACAATCCCATGAATGAAAAAAGCTCACCTTACGCACGAATTGCATACAATATCTTTTCTACTACCAAGATGGTTACTAAGAAATACATGTATAAAGTACAATTTACTTTACGCACTAGTGCGTAAAGTATTTAATTTTTTGCACTAGTGCGTAAAGGCAATTGTTAATTAATGCTGCATTCTGCTTAAACATTAACATACTTGTTATATGAGAAAAAATTAAAACTTCTGTACTTAACACAATTTATTGTAGTAACGAAAATTACGTGATTAATTTTATATAATATAGGTATGAGATATATGTTTCTAACAATAGGTAGTAATTTAAGCAAAACTTAACCCGAAGGTAGCATTAATATGATTTTTTGTGCCGAATTGGCTATATTCGACGGAGCAGTGCATTCAAAATCTGATAAATCAACATCCATATTGTATATGTATAAAATTTAAAGGTGAAAGTTACATAAAAATCATATTTAATAACAAATTTAAAGGCTTCCTTACTTAAATTTTCTAATAATAATATAAAACGAACTTCAAAACGTCAAACTTACTTAAACGTCAAAATTTAACAATGACAATATTGCTATGGCCTACTTAATTTTAAATGAGTGACACTAATCAGTTTTGAGAGTATAAATGAAACTTCAAACTTATAACAAAATTCAAAGATTATTGTTAAAGAATACTGAGAATTAGGTATGTTTTATAATAATACCCCGTGATTTTAAATAAATGGACTACATAAAATTAAATAACCACATTTAACGTTTTTAAAATAAGATATGATTATAATAATTAATAGGTGCTTATAGGTGCTCTAATATGCAATCTTTTACTATTTTACTTTACGCACTAGTGCGTAACGAAAAAACACTTTACGCACTAGTACGTAAAGTTTAACTTTACGCACTATAAAGCGTGCGGAAAGTTAGTACTTTAAGATCGGTAGTAGAAAAAACAAATTTTGAAGGTGCATATTATTCTGGCAAACACTTCAATAATGGAAATAAACATAGTTACTATAAGAAATTCAAGCAAAAAGGTCCACGTTGCTATCAATGTAATAAATATGGTGACAAGTCAAACGAATGTCAAAAAGACAAGAAGTCAAACGAATGTCAAAAAGACAAGAAGTCAAAAATGAAAACCAGATATTATGCAAAAGCTTTTTATACACTACTATCAACGTGGAATGTGGGATCAGATGAATGGTACATTGATTCCGGTGCTACAGCTCACATGACCATGAGAGAAGATTGGTTGGAGAAAACCAAAAAGTCAGAATTGAAAAATGAAATAGTCGTAGCAAATAATGCACGGTTACCTGTTGCTGGAAATATTTCACTTCAGGTACATGCTCATGAAGATTTAGACACCGTTGAAGTCCAAGTTGTTTTATATGTCCCAAATCTTGCTACAAATTTGGTGTCAGTTAGTCAGATCACTCAACATGGACATTGTGTTACATTTAATTCTAATGGTTGCAATATTATTGACAAAAATGGAAATTTATCGGCAACGGGAAGTATGAAAAATAACATGTATCGTTTAGACTGTCCTCAACTAGCAACAAACCTACCAGTTTCATCCGAAAATAATGACGGTATTATTTGGCATCGTCGTCTTGGACATTTGAATTCAGAAAATATGAAATTATTCCGAAATGGATATGTTACAGGAATAAACTTCAAAGGAAATAGCAAAGAATCTTGTATTTCTTGCATCAAAGGAAAACAACATCGGTTATCCTTCAATCTCATTAAAACGTGCAACTAAAATACTGGAATTGATTCATTCTGATTTGTGTGGTCCGGTCCGATGGAAATTAATTCTATTGGAGGATCCATATATTTTCTCACTCTGATTGACGATTTTTTCAGGAGTGTTTTTGTTTAATTTCTCGAATCCAAAAGTCAAGTTAAAGAAACTTTTGAAGATTTCAAGATTTTTGTTGAAAATCAGACAGGCAACAAAATCAAAATTTTGAGATCAGACAACGGATTAGAGTACACAAACAGCGGATTAGTGAATATTTTGCAGAAATCAGGTATTAAACATGAAACCACTGTTCCTTATACACCTGAGCAAAACGGAGTGTCCGAAAGAATGAACAGAACTATTGTAGAAAAGGCACGCTGTTTGTTATTTGAAGCTAATTTGGGAACTGAATTTTTGGCAGAAGCCATTTCAACATCAACCTACAAAAGCACTGAATAAAATCACGCCTGAAGAAGCATGGTTTAGAAGAAAACCAGATTTAAGCCATTTACGTAT
Organism: Rhagium mordax; assembly: GCA_963680705.1. NCBI lineage: Eukaryota > Metazoa > Arthropoda > Insecta > Coleoptera > Cerambycidae > Rhagium > Rhagium mordax. The sequence continues at coordinate 40,289,879 of OY796663.1, forward strand.
TTTTGAATGTAAAGCAATGGCTCGTATTACAAAAGCGAGACGCAAAAAATGGGATCCAAAGTCTGAAGAATGCATATTTGTAGGTTATAGCGAAAATGCAAAAGGTTAAGTACCGATAAAATCTTATTATTTCCAGAGAAGTCGTTTTTATAGAAAATTCACTGAATAACCAAGATTTGCAAAATATTTTATCCAAAACCCATGATTCATTTGTTTATTTTCATTTTTCTGATGATCAATCGCCGATTTTAAATAAAGCAGATGAAGTTACAGAGGAACAGATTTTAAATAATGCAGATGAAGTTGCAGAGGACGAGATTTTAAATAATGTAAATGAAGAAACTGAGACAGAGTTCCGAGTTTTCCAAATTGTGCAAATATTCAAGAAAATTGTCAAGAAAATCAAGTAAATCCAGAAGGTGAAATACAACATGTAGCTAAAATACGTCATTAAAGAAGGACAGTGAAGCCAAAGAATATGGAAGATTTTATTTGTTACCAGACGAATCTTCTAACAATAGCTGATCCACTGACAGTAGAATAAGCCATGAACACACCAGAAAGGGATTTTTGAAAAAAGGCAATGGAAAATAATTAGAATCTTTAAAAGAAAATAATACTTGGACGCTGGCAGATTTGCCAAAAGAAAGAAAATGGGTATTTAAAACCAAGAGAAATGCAAGTGGTCAAATTTAACGTTACAAAGCCCGTCTTGTGGTGAAAGGTTGTTCTCAAATACCAGGAATTGATTATGAAGAAACATACTCACCTGTATGAATCAATTTGGTACCTAGCACTAGCCGCTAAATATGACATGGACGTTGATCAATGGACGCAGCCACTGCATTCTTACAAGGGAATTTAGAAGAGGAAATTTATATAAGTCAACCAGATGGTTTCATTAGCAGTGAACACACAAACAAAGTATGTCGGTACAACAAAGCAATCACTGGAATGTAATCCAAAAAATCTTTAGATATCTCCGAGGAACCTCAACTGCAAAATTAGAGTATTCTAAGCAAGAAAATATTAATTTAACTGGTTTCTGTGATTCCGATTGGGCAAGCAACTTGGATGAAAGACGTTCAGTCACTGGATATACTTTCATACTACAGGGAGGTGCTGTGACTTGGAAGTGTAAAAAACAACAAACAGTATAGTCGAGTAAACTTTAACTTGGCGTGTGGATGAGTTGTTATTGTGCATACTATTTCATTTTCTCTTGCACACAAAGTTAAAGCAATAACCCAAAAACATTGTTCACGTATGTTTATACGTAAACAATGGTTTTGGGCCATTGTTTCAATTTTGTGTGCAAGAGAAAATACAATAATACGCACAATATCAACTCATCCACACGCCAAGTTAAAGTTTACTCGAGTATAGCGTTATCTACAACTGAAGCCGTGCTATAAAGTTGGCTGAAAATGATGCATATCAAAGAAGAACTAAGCATGTAGATCCAGGCATCATTTTATACTATACGTCGAAATGTTGAAGAAAAACAAATTAAAATATTATCAGTACCAGTGAAATGGTAGCTGATGTGTTAACGAAACCGGTGAGCAAAGGAAAACATATGCCAATAAACTGGGACTTAGATTTAGTATAATATAATATTATATTTTGGAGGAATTTTTGTAATTTAATTATTTTATTTTTTTATTGATTTTATTGATGGTTTTTATTCTTTTTGGCCCCACGTTGGGTGCCAATTAAAATTGTTATGTATTTAGGGAATATTTGTATAAAACTATTATTTTATTTTATTTTATTGATTTTGTTTGAGGTTGCGATTTACTCCTCTGATATTAACCGCGATTTCTTTAGGAGTAAATTTTGCAGAAACCAATACACGGATTTTGAAAATTAACGTATCTAATTTTGCAGAAAAAAGTGTAAATGGCCGTGAGGTATTGAAATTACCATTCTTATCTATAATTGAGAAGGAAAAAATAAGACTGTACATATTGGCAATACGTAGGCAACTCATTCAATCGCTTGTATTTACAATTTTGAATTTTTTTTGTAAAAAGAAATTAGCTTACGGCCGAGTACAAAGTGTTACTTAAAAGCTCACCAAATATTGTCTCTCAAATTAACGTATCTTTCGTGAAATTGACCCTCAAAGGAGAATTTTCACATTTTTAGGTCAAGTAATCATTTGCATTGCTGAAATAGCGCCCGAAACTAGGCAAATTACAGAACAATATTGCATTACAACTTGGTCTATCACTCTGGAGATGTTAGCATGTAGTAGTAGTAGCACTAGTAGTACTTTATTAGTCCAAAAGAGCACAAATACAGGCTATAAGCATTGACTAAAGGAATATATTCCTTTATTCAATGCTATAAGACAAGTCATACAACAAACATAGTGGTATAATACACAATATTATAAACACGTTACGTGCCGGCATCTGACGGCGAGTAGCGTGAACCCTCAAAACAAAACAAAAATTTGTTATCTGCATTGTCTTCCAGGCCGGACCAGCCAGTGATCGTCTACCCGCGTTAGGCAACCATACAAAGCATTTTAGACTATTAAATCCTAGCCTTAATTTAATTTTTATTTTTATTAAGTATAATTTTAAGATAAGTTTAAATTTTAAATTTTTTATGCATGCACTAGTACTTAGCTTTTGAAGTTTATTTTAATTTGCCTGTAGTAGTTGTATATAGTTTTCCTAAAAGAAATATTTTAGTTCTTGTATATATTTTTTGAATTATCGACTTTATGGTATACGTTCAGTCCGCCACTGGCCTGAATTATTTCAGTGTTTTTTAATATGCGACAGTGCTCGCGACAGTGCGTATGATTTTATGATTATTTAACGTGAAACTTACTGTAGGTTTGTTACAATCACTCTTTTTCTTTTCAGGGCCTTTTGGGGGTTCCCTTCTATCATTGAAGAAACATCTTACCTATAAATTTACTGTTATGCTATTTTAAATAAAGATTGTTTGAATTTCGTGCTGGTTTATTTTATTTGACTTGTAAGGACATACAAAATTAGAAATCTTTTTAAAATGAATGTCACTTGACTAATCGACAGCTAGATGTCGCTGAGACTGCTGTCTGTTTGATATGCAACTGAGATGAATTTAAATGCTTTGGTTGATATAATTAAACATAGATGTCACTCAAAATATAACGTTTATTACATATATCAATTGATCAAAAAGAAATAACGTTTCTTAATCTAAATCCCTCCGATAATTAAAACTAATTAAATCTATAACAAATTAAGGGCTGTATCCTGTTGGATGTTAACAAAATTAAATAAACTTAGTGTTTTAAAAATTTAGTTCTGGGTAAGTTCTACACTTTCTGGTTACAGAGTCGTTTTAACGCAGTCCTGCTTTTGACACTTGTGGTGAAGTTATGATGGCTGATTATTCTAGAATTTCTTGCACTGTTTACTGGATGTGATTAAACCAAATAGGCCTTGGATGCAATTTTGGAATTCGACCAATCAGATGGGTGCTTACTAATTAGGATAATTATTACCTTTATTTCTGGTAAGTTGGAGTTGCTTTTCCGTTACTTTTTGGTATTTGACGTTAATTCACCCTTGGAATGTCCTGGGTATATAAATTTCCAGTTTTTCCATTAATTTTTACAAATATTTTCAGGAGCGATCTGGACGAGGGTTTGCTTCATTCACTAACCAATAACAACTCCACTTTTGTGTTGTTTCTAAGGAATATGCAGAAAATTTGCAAATCAAGGATTTCTAGATTGCAATCTGTCATTTATGGTTTGTATTTTTGCCTATTTTTTCTTTATTCTATATTTTTTCTATGAAATTATGTTATTCTCAGTATCCTTATTTCATGACGAATCTGTGGATACCCATTTGTTTATATTACGTGAGATGAAATTTTGACCTGCCGTTGACTTCGACGAAGTATCACTGAACTTTTCAAATTGCACTACACAAACACTTCTTAAGATCTAATTTACATTGTGTCACGTCATTTGACTAGACTGGTGGTTTTACAAGTAAGTCTTACACTATTTATTTCCATTTTTGTAGAATTTTACAGAAATAAAGTGTATCTTAGTTTAACTGTTGTGTTGAAAGTCGTTTAAACTTTGTTCAAGCATGTAAATAACATATGTTCTGTTATTGATTATTTAAAAGAAACATTGTACAATGCATTTACTTTATTTACGCTTTTAATTTGTTTACGTTTGTTTTATTTTAGCGTAGCTGACCCTTTGTTTATGTGTGGCCCGTTGACCTCTATTCCAGCAACAGGCGTTCTACAGCTGATTTAGGAAGATTATTCTCCAATATGATATCCTTTTTAACTTGTATTTATCTATTTAGTATACCATACGTAAGTTTCTCGTTATTTGAGGAATATTTTATTTTATCCTTGTTTTACCTGTATTTATTTTTAATTTTATTTATTTTATAATCGGGTTTTAATTTCTTTCGTAGTTTAAAATACATGACAATAAGTTCGATAGTGAGAGTTTTGGTAGAATAATATAAGAACTTACTAGTTTATCTAGTTATTCTACTTACTATATTGGTATGGTTACATATTGATTATAAAACAAAATTAGTTTAATATATTTTTAATTTGACACACATCTTTTGAATTAGATAGATTTCCATCTATATCCTCTAAATAACGTCTTAAAAAGACATAAAATTCTTTACAGAGCTTATTGGAATTCTACATTTAACTGATGAAAATCAAGTACTACGAATGTAGAAAGAAAATAATTTAATATGGCAATAAGCCCCACCAGATGAATTAATCCAAAAGGACTCCTCTGTTATCAGGCAGCGCACGTCACCATCCCACCATGCTGAGGAAGGCTAATAAGCCAGAAACTGGTCCATGGGATGGTGACATGCGCTGCCTGATAAGTCCTTTTGGATTAACCCATCTGGTGGGACTTATAATATTAAATTATTTGCTTTTTACATTCGTAGTACTTGATTTTCATCAGTTAAATGTAGAATTTGCAAATAAGCTCTGTAAAGAGTTTTATGTCTTTTTAAGACGTTATTTAGAGGATAGACTTGCATTTTGACGTAAATAGTCTATTTCATTTTTATTAAATCATTTATGTTTATTTGTTCTCCTTACCACCCTGTTAGAACCGATTGAGTAGTTTTGGTTCGATTGTCGCACCAGTTACATTAAATTAAATCGATTTACTTGCAAAAAATCATAAAAACAGTTGAACAAAATGCATGCCAAATTCCTGTTTGAAAGCTTCGCCGTAACATAACGGCGACTCAATTTAAACAATACAGACAGACTAAACAAAAACCAATACACATTATCGTCCGGTTACGGCAAATGAAAAATAAATTGTACGCACTAATAAAGACGAATAATTTAATTAAAAGTCTGATACGACTTTGCGTGAGAGGGCAAAATTACGATCCAACCTGGCTCGGTCTCCAGTCTTGACATAACAATAACCATATCAGTGGAACACAAAGGCGTCGGGAAATAGGTCAAAGGGGTTCGCTCAATAATCGCTCTCGACATTGTGATAAATAATTAAGGGAAGAAGGTTAGTTTCTGTTCTGGTATGTTTGGATTAATAGTTCCTTATAATTTTTCTTTAAAATTAATAGTTTTTCCTTAAAAAATGGACATGTGGCAACATCGCACCAATAGTTTACGCCAAAAACGACCTAATTTCTGGCTTGCTTCAACTGACTAATGGGCTGCGGTTATGCAGTACGGGCCAACATCTTATAAGCGAAGAAATCATACAAATCCACGCTTGTCGGTTAAAGGCATTCTTCCCATGCGCAGATTGTACGCCGAGAGACGAATGCGCAGATATATTAGACAAAAAACGGTGTATTTCTGGAAATAAAAACTCTTTAGGTATTCTGCCACTAAATTATTTGTTTCTTTTTTCTTACCAATCATAAACTCTCCTTATTCTTAAAAAATATCCAACAAAAAATATTTAAACTCGAAGAACTGGGGCGTTGTCAACTCCATCATTTCTGCGCAGTCAGCTAAATGTGTCACATTCATACATCCGACGAGACTACGTTTATTCAACTCAGTCAATTGTAACAATTTACATATCTAATTATTTCATAATTTTATTACCTCAGTAAATTGCCCCAGCACAACCGATAATTACGTGTACAGTGACAATCAGCGCCGATAAACCACTAATATCGTGAACTACAAATAAGATTTAACCAAAACAGCAATAATGGTACGAGAATATTCAAAATATCTAACGTTATTTTAATTCCTGCATGAAAGATTCGGAAATACTTCGAGCTCTCAGGTTTAAGAAATCGAATAATTCCACTAACTGATTTGTTTTATGTCAATCTAGTGACTCTTTTACAACTTGGAAGCAATTAATTGTAGTCGGGGGGGAACGAAAACTATGTACTGGTACAATCAGCCAACAAAGTATTACCAAACAGCGAAACTTACCATGGAAGTTTCTTCGTTCTTCTTGACAAAAACTATTTCAGTACAAAGCAATTGACAATTATGATCCATACTGACCTTTTCTGCCGTAAAATAAATGGAAACTAAATGATTGATTCTGCTAATACGACTATTATTATTATTATTATTAATTTGGCCAGAAAATATTTATTATTGGTTGTAGTTTATTTGTGGCGGATAGTTAATATTCATTGAACTTAATTCTGGGAATCACGCCAAATTCTAAAAAATAAATAGAAATAAGAAAATTGCCAAAATATGTCAAAATAAAAGTGTAGTATCAAAGGCAAACCTCAACAGTTTGTCACAGAAAACCACTGTATATAGTTCTAAATGAATATAAATACAATATTGTTATCTAAAATTCGTATTTTACACTAGAAAATATAATAACAAAATGTATATTATGATATATATATTTATATGATATGTAAAAAACAATTATAAAACAGTAACTTATCTTAACAGAACGTTTCGAACCAAAGTCTAGGTCCTTTTTCAACTGTGATTACAAAAAATGTTTGTCAAAAAAGATTACTTTGACACTTGACACTGATTAGTAATTAATGCATAGATCACTAGATAAAGAATTCTAATTTATTTTGATATTTCCGTCACGTACTTCTTTTTGGAGAATCGGTAGCCAGACTTCGTCTAGTAACACTGAACTAGTAGAGACGCAGTCGGTACTGTTTAGTTGAATACAGGCACTCTCTTTAAGTTTTCGTTTATTACAATGTGTCTCCGTTTGAATTATTTTTGCCTGTGTCCAATTAAATCTGTGGCCATTACTCCAAGCATGTTGTGCCATTGTAGATTTATCAACTATAAATCAGATCATTCTTAACAAAAACCAAACCTTTTAACAGTGTTAAAAAATCTAAAAATTGTATTTATAGCATTCCATGCGAGTGTGGAAAGCTATATATAGGTGAGACGTCTAGACCATTAGAAGTTTGAATATCTGAACACAAAAATTACGTTAAAAATTACCAAGTTGATAAATCTACAATGGCACAACATGCTTGGAGTAATGGCCACAGATTTAGTTGGACACAGGCAAAAATAATTCAAACGGAGACACATTGTAATAAACGAAAACTTAAAGAGAGTGCCTGTATTCAACTAAACAGTACCGACTGCGTCTCTACTAGTTCAGTGTTACTAGACGAAGTCTAGCTACCGATTTAGAACTATATACAGTGGTTTTCTGGGGCAAACTGTTGAGGTTTGCCTTTAATACTACACTTTTATCTTGACATATTTTGGCAATTTTCTTATTTCTATTTATTTTTTAGAATTTGGCGTGATTCCCAGAATTAAGTTCGATAAATATTTATTAGGCTAACCGACCTTTTTTCGTTTTGGCAGCCTTACTCAAGTCGTCTCAATCGTTCAATTGTCCCTTGTGCATTTGGTCTTTTATGTCATTGGGGGTCAAATCAGGTGACCCGGCTGGTCATTACAGCTCCTCTACGTCGAATCTACTTGTTGGGAAGAACATTACGCAAATAATTTTCTATTCAAAATCTAAAATGTGGATGCCTCAACTTGTTGAAACCAAATTTCATCATTGTCGTCAGGATAGCCTCTATTGTAAGAACAAAGCCAGATATTTCCTCATTGTTGATTATAGGCGCTGTATTTTGTATTGGCGTAGATTATTTATTTTTAAAAGTTCGCAGAGCCGCCATTTTTCACTCTCGATGAAAAAAAATCGCTAGTGAACTACTGAAGCGTGCACCTAGAAAATTGTTAAATGTCCAAATCGCCCACACGCTGGCCCTCGAAAGAGCCCCAAGCGCGCACCCCTGCCATCACACCCAGACCCATAGACCAGGGCTGGCTTATCTTATTACGTAATGCGGAACCCATGCTGAGCCGCAGCCGCCTACTTTTATGTACCCTGATTAGACTGGGCGATGTTATTAGACCCAATCAATATCGAATAAAATGATGGGGTGTCATCGTCTCGTATTGCAATTGACAAGTCTTCCGATGTGCCATCGCCCCTGCAGGGCCCCACCCAGCCAGTATTGTTCACGTCGTCCGTTGCTTTATTCGGATTTATGCGCTTTATTTTTTTATATATTGATTACTGATGATGGACTTCCGCGGAATATGATATAGGCACTTAAACAAACGGTCGCCGGTGCGGGAAACCGTAATAGGCATTCCCCTGGGTTGTAACGTTAACGTTTGGACATTTCACCATTTTAATAAATGGTTCTAATGAACGGAGAAAATTATTTTATGGATATACAAGGTCGAGAAAAGTAACTGAATGTTGCTTAGTGAAAGTAACCATAAAGAACAAAACAGTATAGAAAAATTAAAGCATAGAAAAGTAGAAAAAACACCAAGAGAAGATAAAAGAAGAAATACTGTTAAGAGAAAACATCTTAAATGAAGCAGACCAAGAGAAAACATGAGAAACGAACAAAATAATAATTGCAACAGCAGCAGCTGAAGTCTACGGAGTAAACAAAACTACAAGCAAAAAGAAGCTAACGCACAGGTGGAACAAATAATACAAGAAGAAATAAAGAAGAAAAAACGTTTATGGAAATAATAAATACTCAGATGATTACCAGCTATACAAAAGTAAGAGGCAAAAGGTGAAAATAAAAGTAAAAGAGGCCAAGGCAAAATCATGGGAGGAGTCTAGAGTCAAGATGGAGGAAAACGATTCAGGAAACGCTAAAATGGTGTATCATATTTTAAGAGGCCTGAGAAAAGGAGAGAAACAACCCTCTAAAAAACGTAAAAGATACAGAAGTAGAAATCATCACACCACAGAAGACAATAAAATAAGCAAATGATGGAAAGAATATTTTGAAGAGAGAGGGCACACTTAACTACAAGAAGAAGCTGGAATATGAGATAAAACACAAGAGAAGGAACACGACGAGGAAAAAGAAAAAGAGCCAGACAAAGAAGAAGATGAAACAGAAAAAACAAAAGACGAAATAGTCAAAGCACTAAATAAAATCCAAATAACGATGGGATAATCTTGCTACACAAAATGTTGAATTTAGCATGGACAACTCAAACAAAACCTAATAAATGGAATAGGTACAGCAATATTACCCCAATACACAAAAAGGGAAATCACAACGATTGTAATAATTACAGATCAATATCGCTTCTTTGCACCACTTGTATATGAACGCATAATAGAAGAAAGATTAAAGGAAAACAGTGAAGAAACATTAAGTGACGTACAAGCAGCTTTCCGGGCAGATAGATCCATGAGGATTGGGATATTTACAATACAAAAAAATACAGGAAACATCGACTAAGAGTAAAACGTTAGTGGCAGCAATAAATTTTGAAAAAGCGTTTGACAGTATAAAAATAGATGAAATTTCGAATATTCTAAAAGCAATTAGACAGGGGAGGGTACTCACCCCTTGCTTTTTATCATCGTTATGTACCAAATATCCAAGCAAGTAAATGGAAAGACAAAGAAAACCAACATAAGATACAGAAAACATAGACCACTACGAATGAGCTGATGTACGCAGATATCTGTTAATATTCGTCAACAATGAAGAAGATTAAAGGAGTAAAATTGAAAAATAGGGCAAGGAAATAGAGAAATACGAACCACAAATGAATATGGAGAAGATTGGAATAACGGAAATTGCACATTAGACCAAAGACATGCAAATTGAGAAAAACAGACAACAAATAAGTGTGGAGAAGACCAAAATAATGGAGATAGTAAACCAGACCAAAGATATGCAACTACAAATATAGGTATTGTTTGTAGTTTATTTGTGGCGGATAGTTAATATTCATTGAACTGAATTCTGGGAATCACGCCAAATTCTAAAAAATAAATAGAAATAAGAAAATTGCCAAAATATGTCAAGATAAAAGTGTAGTATCAAAGGCAAACCTCAACAGTTTGCCCCAGAAAACCACTGTATATAGTTCTAAATGAATATAAATATAATATTGTTATCTAAAATTCGTATCAGTGGTTTTCTAGTATTTTACACTAGAAAATATAACAAAATGTATATTATATAATATATAGATATATATATTTATATGATATGTAAAAAAACAATTATAAAACAATAACTTTAACAGAACGTTTCGAACCAAAGTCTAGGTCCTTTATCAACTGTGATTACAAAAAATGATTTGTCAAAAAAGATCACTTTAACACTTGACACTGATTATTAATTAATGCATAGATCACTAGATAAGGAATTCTAATTTATTTTGATATTTCCGTCACGTACTTTTTTTTGGAGAATCGGTAGTCAGACTTCGTCTAGTAACACTGAACTAGTAGAGATGCAGTCGGTACTATTTAGTTGAATACAGGCACTCTCTTTAAGTTTTCGTTTATTACAATGTGTCTCCGTTTGAATTATTTTTGCCTGTGTCCAACTAAATCTGTGGCCATTACTCCAAGCATGTTGTGCCAATGTAGATTTATCAACTTGGTAATTTTTAACGTTATTTTTGTGTTCAGATATTCTAACTTCTAATGGTCTAGACGTCTCACCTATCTATAGCTGTCTACACTCGCATGGAATGCTATAAATACAATTTTTAGATTTTTGAACACTGTTAAAAGGTTTGGTTTTTGTTAAGAATGATCTGATGGTATTGCAAGTTTTAAAGGTGGTTCTTATATTGAACTTGTTACCAAGTCGTCTAAGTCTATCAAAAATTCAATTGGTTCACCATGCCAAAATTTAGCAAAATATTTATTAAACATTTTAAATTCTTTATCAGGCAACACTGATTCTTTTGTCAAAAATAAATCTCATTTTCTTGAAAAATTTAATGATGTTGTCATTGACTCTCATGATTTATTAGTAAGCTTTGATGTGGTTAGTTTATTTACAAATGTCTCAGTTGATAAAACTTTATCTGTAGTTAGAGAAAGACTGGAAAATGACAGAACACTTAATAATAGATCCAAATTAAGTATCAATACAATTATGGAGTTACTTACACTTTGTATAAAGACTACCTATTTTCAGCTAGGAGATGAATTTTTTCAACAAGATTTTGGAATGGCAATGGGATCTCCTCTATCTCCCATCATGAGCAATATTTTTATGGAATATTTTGAAGATAATTATGTAAAAAATTTTATTAACAAACCAAAAATATGGTGGAGATATGTGGATGATATATTTTCAATATGGCCCCATGGCCAAGAGGAATTAAACGGTTTTCTAAATTTTATCAGTAATAAAGAAACAACTAAATTCACCTTAGAGATTGAGAATGATAATAAATTCCCTTTTTTAGATGTATTAATTAATAAGACAGATATTTTGGAAACTAATGTATATAAAAAAAAAGACTCATACAAATAGATATTTGAATTTTAACTCCAACCACCACCTAAATGTTAAAAAAGGTGTAATTAAATGTTTGTATGAAAGGGCTAAAATAATCTCTTCAACAAATGAAATTTTTAATAACGAAAAACTTTTTATAAAAACTGTCTTAAAAGAAAATAATTATCCACAGGATTTTGTTGAGAAATCATTTCTTGAAATTGAAAATAGACAAAATCAGCAACAACAGAGAATTTTGAGAGAACAACCGGTAACCACAATGACCATTCCATATATTTTTGGTTTTTCTGATAGACTTAGACGACTTGGTAATAAGTTCAATATAAGAACCACCTTTAAAACTTGCAATTTGCAATACCATCAGATCATTCTTAACAAAAACCAAACCTTTTAACAGTGTTCAAAAATCTAAAAATTGTATTTATAGCATTCCATGCGAGTGTGAAAAACTATATATAGGTGAGACGTCTAGACCATTAGAAGTTAGAATATCTGAACACAAAAATAACGTTAAAAATTACCAAGTTGATAAATCTACACTGGCACAACATGCTTGGAGTAATGGCCACAGATTTAGTTGGACCCAGGCAAAAATAATTCAAACGGAGACACATTGTAATAAACGAAAACTTAAAGAGAGTGCCTGTATTCAACTAAATAGTACCGACTGCGTCTCTACTAGTTCAGTGTTACTAGACGAAGTCTGGCTACCGACTCTCCAAAAAGTACGTGACGGGAATATCAAAATAAATTAGAATTCTTTATCTAATGATCTATGCATTAATTAGTAATCAGTGTCAAGTGTCAAAGTGATCTTTTTTGACAAATCATTTTTTGTAATCACAGTTGAAAAACGACCCAGACTTTGGTTCGAAACGTTCTGTTAAGATAAGTTATTGTTTTATAATTGTTTTTTATATATCATATAAATATATATATCAATATATTATATAATATACATTTTGTTATATTTTCTAGTGTAAAATACTAGAAAACCACTGATACGAATTTTAGATAACAATATTGTATTTATATTCATTTAGAACTATATACAGTGGTTTTCTGGGGCAAGCTGTTGAGGTTTGCCTTTGATACTACACTTTTATCTTGACATATTTTGGCAATTTTCTTATTTCTATTTATTTTTTAGAATTTGGCGTGATTCCCAGAATTAAGTTCAATGAATACAAATATACGGAAAACCAGAAAAAAATGTAAACAAACTTAAAACTTAAATATTTACAATCGCCAAAGCAGACAGAAAATTAGAGGAGGAAGTAGCAACCAGAATAAGCAAAGTAATGGCACCATACACACAGACCATTCTTTAATAAGAAAGAAATAACTAGGAAAACAGAAACAAGAATCCACGAGTCAGTGATTGTGCGAATACTTGTGTATGGGAGTGAATTTTGGGTTCTAACACGTTAAAACAAAAAATTACGGTGTGCGAGATGAGTGTTAGAAAATTGCGGGAGTGACCAAACTGGACAAAATAAAAAGTGAAACCATAAGAAATTACCTAAAAGTAATAAGTGCAATACAAAAAATCGAACAACAAAAGCTAGAGTAGGTCGGACACATGGTAAGAATGAAGGAAGATAGAGCAGTAAGTGTTTTGGGAGACAGAAACCGGTAACAACAGAAGAAGAGGGAGGCCAAGGAGAAGATGGAACGAGGATGTGTCGGGCATACTAAAAAAGAAAGGATTAAGTTGGGCTCAAGCGAAAGAAAAGGCCAAAGACAGAAATAACTGGAAACAAATGACCACCTGGTCTGCATCGCTAGTGGAAGAGGTTGCGGATAAGTAAGTAAATATAAATAACAATTAATTTAGCGGCCTTTTCGGTTCCTAAACGATTTCTGAGCTTAGAATGAACCTCAGAATGAACTAAACCAAATGTTGAAAACCGTCTCTCGACTGAAGCTGAAGAAGTTGTAGCACATGGCAGTTGATTCATCATGAGTAATTATGTGTTAACAACGGCAACTAAAAAAAAATTGTGGCTAATGGTCTTTACCAATGCCATAACACATTCACACACTCACTCACACAAAGCTGTTTATAATAGAGTTATTTTCGGTCTTTCATTTTTTTCCAGATTTATTGCAAGTTCTGTTGAACATATTTATATACAGATGTATGAGGATTTTCCGATTTGTCAATCTTGTCTTCTAAAGAGGAGAACCATTTTTCGTAGTTACTATTATGGGCTCGTTGTGGACATTGAACCATCCATCCAACGACAAACTGAAAGTCCTAAAAGTTATTAAGACATCTTCGATATCCGAGGAACAAGCGGTTAACTGTGACTTTGGTGTGATGCTGAAGATGGTTGTACAGCTTACACGCCTTCTACAAGCACGCTTTCGAGCGAAAAGGAAAGTATACCAACTACATCTTCTAAAAGAATTACAAGAAACGTGATTCAATCCAAATTTGGATTGTGGCTCGGATGATTCTGTGGCTGACCACGCGATTATGTTCCAATACAATGGATGAGAATTGGTATTGGTATTGGTATAACTGACAGTGGGCTATTGATCAGACCCTCCACTGCGGTCTATTGTGGCTCACTCCAAATGATATTTCACCCAATAGGTCCAGTCTTTTAATAAAACTGATAACCTTATTGGGTGAGATTCCGTCCAGGTCTTTCGGCAGAAGTTCTTCTTTGTCGAATAATGAAAACCGAATTCTTGCTGCAGCAGGGCATGCACATAAAATGTGCTCTGCCTTTTCATCATCCTCCAAACACAGAAGGCATTTGGTGTTTTCCACCAGTCAAATTCTGTGTAGGTGATGATTTAGTCTGCAGTGCCCTGTTGTACAGGCCAATGATAGTCTTTAGGTTTAACCTATTTAGCTCTAATAGTTTCTTACTTCTTGATTTCGACGGATCTGAATGGACTAATCCTGGTAAGTCGTTCCAGTGCTGGAGTGTTTTACACTCGGCCCAGGCTGAGATTGCTGTTTTGGCAGTAATTGACGATATGCCGAGTCCAATGAATTGTGATCCTGCACCTTTTCTGGTTAGGGAGCCAGCAATTTAATTGCCCTTCCAGAATGTTCAGGTATCCAGATCAGAGTTATTTTGTTGTTTTCTCCCAGTTGGGCTAGGGCTTTCTGACAGTTTCATACCGTTTTAGAATTGCACCGATGTGATTCAACAGCCTTGAGGGCTGCTTGACTGTCTGAAAATATTATCTGCGCTTGGGATGCGATTGTTCTAGCCTCTGCAAGCACAGTTCAATTGCGGGAACTTCAGCCTGAAATATAGTTACATTGATCCCCAGGTTTGTGGATATCATTACCTTTGATTTGCAGGTATACACTCCGGATCCAGTTCCTTCCAGAAAATGGGACTTTAAAGGACAGCTCGGTGTTGGTCCTGGTAGGTATAACATCTGAGACCATTCCTAGGATACTGTAACTTTCTATGTCATCCAGCAGTCCATTGTGTTCCATGATGCTAGCCTGCGGCATATTGATAGCCGCTTGTTGAAGTCTGTATGTTACCCACCTGGTTTCTCTCTTCAGATAAATGTGAAGAGGGAGTAAATCCAGAAGGATTTCAATAGCAGCTGAGGGGTGGTGCTGATTGCCTCAGTTATCGCCAGGCATACTTTTCTCTGTAGCCCAGATAGTTTGGTTTTAGTCGTCCGTTATAGACCCTTCGTCCACAAAACTATGAAGCCATAAGCTATAATCGGTCTTATGACTGTGACGTAAATCCAATATATTTGTCGTTGTTTTGTGAGGATTCACAGACATCCCGTCTCTCTCACACCAGCTATGTACCGTATCTAATATGTCCCGAAGGGTATTGGAAATCATTCCTTCAGAGTTTCCTCCTACCTGAATCATTAGATCGTCCGCATAATATGCTTAAACCTCAACATTCCACAGAGTTAGATTAGCCAGTAGGTCATCCACAAATAGTGATCACAGTAGGGGGGAGAGAACCCCGCCTTGTGGACACCCTCTTGCGGTCCTAAGCCTGACCGTTTCTCCCTGTTGTTAATATGGTTCTGTTTTCTAGCATAGCACGAATCCAGTCTGATATGGTCAATTTGATTCCTCTTGCAATCGTCGTTGTATATAAGGAATCGGGCAGTGCATTATTAAATGCTCCTTCAATGTCGAGGAAAATTGCTACCACAGTGTCTTTCCTCTGGAGGGACTGGGTGATTTTTCCGACTAGGTTACTAAGCGCTAATTCTGTTTATTTCTCCGCCTGGTACGCATACTGGTGTACATTAAGAGGCTGTGGATGTTTCCTCTGATATGTCCATCCAGCACCTTTTCCACGATCTTCAACAGAAACGATGTCAGGCTAATTGGTCTAAGTGATTTAGGTCCTAGATCTGTCCCACCCATTTTAGGTATGTATACCATCCGAACCACCGACCATGGGATATATTTCCATATCAAACTAGCTCTGAATAGTCTAATGAGTGGTAGCAGTATCTTCAGTCCGTTTTGTAGCAGAGCTGGAAAAATACCATCCTCTTCTGGCGATTTGAATGGTTGAAAGGTTTTGGTAGCCCATTCAATCGCGGATACTATGATGACCTTACTAGCTACCAGCTAATCGTTCTTACAAGGTCGCTTAAATCTCCGTATTGTTTCTGGTAGCTCCTTATCCAGAATCGAGCTCCCTGGAAAGTGATTTAGTGTCAAGAGCTCCAAGGTTTCCTTTCCAGACTCAGGAATGTACCTGCCGGTCGTTTTATCGAGCCAAGGTCCCTCGCTGGTTCTCGGGAAATAATCTTGTGGAGCCTAATACTGCTAGGTAAATCAGTAATATTCTCACAGAACTTCCTCCAAGATTCTCTTTTTGTCCTCCTAACTTCCTGATAATAGTCCATTAACGCAGATCTATATTGTTCGCAGTTGCTCGAAGCTTTAGCTCGATTAAAGAGGCGTCGAACTTCTTTTCTCATTTTATCTAGTTTGGATGAGGATACTTCAGACTCTTAAGCGTCTATGCATAAGATTCGTAACCTAAGAATCACAGAAGAAATTAGCACTTGTGACAATGAAGAAGTAGCTGTAGTCGCAGAAGAAGCCAAGGAAAATTTCGAAGCAAAAGAAGTTTAGGTTGAAGAACAAAGTAGTATGGTCGAAATGCAACGAACCAAAAATGCTTCAGATCCTGCCAAACGCAAGGACAATATATCCAACTACTATTGTTCTTACCACGATGGTTTATAAAAAACGGATAAATTGCTAGTCGGAGTTTGCTTTCTGATGCGAAGGTGTCGATAATTCGACTGACTTTGTAATGGCGCTTACTTTCGATGTACAGATACTTACGTAACCTTTCTCTTTATACGGAAAATTCGGGCGCCAGTCCTTTCCCTTTTTGAAGTGTAAAGAACAACACTTTTGTTTCCTGGCGGTGTCCAGGAAAACCCTAGATAGCTAACAGTTGAAGATACGGTTTTTTTGCCAGAGGTCTTGAGATGATTATTATGTCAGTATGACTTGAACAATTTCTCAAACGGGTTAATTAGAAATTTAACAGAAATGATAACTCGGAACTTCTGATAGGTATTATAACAGATTTATTCAGTAGAATAATCGGCCGTTTAATACAATGGTTTATGGTGAAACAAAATAACATAAAATAAAAATTGAAGTAAAGCCTCGGTTGATAACACAGTCGGCTATATACAAAAATGTGACAACGATTTTTCAGCTGGTAAAGAAAGTATTTAATACAATTTCGGACAACGCGGGCTCGCAGTGCGAGAGAATCGAAATATATGCACGCTATTGAATGGATCGGCCGGCGATGACGGACAGCAAGTTATAGACACCCAAATTAACGGAGTGCGATGAATAAGGCACAGAGATTCTTTTACTTTTATTTCGGATTTGAAAACTACTTAATACACGCGGGTTTCTACGGCCTCAAATACAGAGTTTTGTTAACCAGGAATTATATTTCCTTACCGGAAAATAAAGATTTAAACCATACACTGGGGCCATAAAACTACCAGACTGATTAACGAATTATTTTGCCAGTGTATGATAAATCCACGTTTTGAAAATACACTCGCTGATGGCTGTACCCAACTACAACCAAACGGAAACTTTAAACCGAACTCTGATTTGATTAAATAGATTTACAATGCGGCGATATTTACTCAATACAAACTGCAGTGAATCTCGGTGATTATTCAAAATACGGAACGGCTGGATTACGGTCAACTACTATTGTTCTTACCACGATGGTTTATAAAAAACGGATAAATTGCTAGTCGGAGTTTGCTTTCTGATGCGAAGGTGTCGATAATTCGACTGAATCAAAGTTTATTTAAAAAACCACCAAAGAAAACATGAAAAAATTATTGCAAAATGGGAAAATTTGAGGAAATAATGTTTTAAATAGAACACACTATATATTATTTTTCTTTATTCTAAGGATATTTCATGTATCATATCCAATACAGGTATACCTAAATTCAATTTGTTTCTCTCTTTCACATCAAGATAGTATTTTTCATTTTCCATTTAAATGAAAAAGCAAAGGCGGCTGCCGCAAATTCCTACCCTACCTACTTTTTTAAAACAATTTTTCACCATGCTTGTCATTCAAGCCACGGCCGTCCGTACAACCACCCTCGTTCCCGAATAAACCCGCTCAAGCTCACATAACACAGCCCAACTTAATAACCTTTCTGGGAGATATGAGAATTACCCCACCCGCCGCCGCGCCGCATCGCATCGCACCGATAAAACAAAACACTTAATCGAGTTCAAATAACCATGTCAGTGCGGGTACGTTTCCAGCGACATTTAAACTCATCAAATTAATCCGCCCTATTCAGTTCGGCATTCAAATACGACTCGCGAAATGCCATTTAGCAGTGCCGGCTATGACGAATAGTACAAGACACTAAAGGGCAATTATCGGGTGCCCTTTTGGCTGCGACATTTCGGAGTTTATGGGTTAGCGTTCGGGCCACTGCAGGAGCGGTACAATTTGCGGCCGCGTCACATGCATAAAGTGTTTGACAATCGGCAAGAAAGATTTGAATGTATTTATTTATAAAGCAATTACACAGAAACAGAAAAACTAATTAAATTCTACAAGAAGCTGCCAAACTTTCTACGTCAGAGTACGACAACAGATAGGCAGTATTAATATTCTGCTTTAGATAAAAAAAAACTAATATCTCTAAAAAGAAAAGCAAGAAAGAGATGGCAAACTAGCCACCACCATGCAGATAAAAGTAAATTGTTATTGTTTGTAGTTTATTTGTGGCGGATAGTTAATATTCATTGAACTTAATTCTGGGAATCACGCCAAATTCTAAAAAATAAATAGAAATAAGAAAATTGCCAAAATATGTCAAGATAAAAGTGTAGTATCAAAGGCAAACCTCAACAGTTTGCCCCAGAAAACCACTGTATATAGTTCTAAATGAATATAAATACAATATTGTTATCTAAAATTCGTATCAGTGGTTTTCTAGTATTTTACACTAGAAAATATAATAACGAAATGTATATTATATAATATATAGATATATATATATATATTTATATGATATGTACAAAACAATTATAAAACAATAACTTATCTTAACAGAACGTTTCGAACCAAAGTCTAGGTCCTTTTTCAACTGTGATTACAAAAAATGATTTGTCAAAAAAGATCACTTTGACACTTGACACTGATTAGTAATTAATGCATAGATCACTAGATAAAGAATTCTAATTTATTTTGATATTTCCGTCACGTACTTCTTTTTGGAGAATCGGTAGCCAGACTTCGTCTAGTAACACTGAACTAGTAGAGACGCAGTCGGTACTGTTTAGTTGAATACAGGCACTCTCTTTAAGTTCAATGAATAGTAAATTGTTGTAAAATTTAAATAACAAACTCAAGCAAAAATTAAAACAAATGAACGATCATAACTTTACTAATTATATAACGAACCTCAGTAGAAACGATAACTCGATCTGGCGACCTATGAAACCTACAAGAAAATCAAGTACGTACGTACGTACGTACGTAAGAAAACACCAACCAGGGTAGTATGGATAAAAAGTAACCAGGAAGAGGTAAACCAAAGCATATCTCAATAGAAAATGCTTGTCTTCTCTACCTTCAACCATATATCCAAAATGTTTTACTACTTCATAAATTGCCAAAAGTTCCCTATCATAAGTAAATACTATTTTTTTTTTTTGGGAAATTGATCATTTTCTCGAAAAAAATCCTAATGGTTTCCACTGATTTTTTTTCCATTTGTTGTATTACTGCACCAATGGTAAATTCAGAAGTATCAACCATTAATGACAATGGAGAAGTATCTGATGGATGTATTGTAGCATTTTCAATAGCTTCTTTTAATTTCTCGAAAGCTTCACTTTGTTCTTGGGACCAATTGAGTTTCTGATTTTATTTCGGGTTTCCTATTTGAAATTTATTTAGAGGAGCTTGAATATCGACAGCTTTGGAAATTAAATATCTGTAATAGTTTGCCATTCCAAGGAATCGTCTTAACGACGGTAGATCCTGAGGTTTTCGAAAAAAAATAGCTTCAACTTTTCTTTGGGTTGGTTCAATGCCTTCATCTGTAACCATATCCAAAGAACTCTATAGACTTTTTCCAAATTCACTTTTTTCTGGATTGATGATAATTCCATGCTCCTCTAGCCGCTTAAAAATAATCTATTATCGAAAACAGAACTGTAAATCTCTTGTGATTTGGTGAATGTAACGTTGACATGTTTGTGCAGCGTTTCTTAATCCAAAACACATTTTAAGGTATTCATAAACCAAATGGTGTGATAAGAGCTGTTTTTTCAACGTCTTCTGGTGCCGTTGGAATTTGATGGAAGGCCTTCACAAGATCTGTTTTTAAAAATATTGGTTTTTTATCTTAGAATGAAAGTTAAATCCCTAATCTGTAATCACCACATGAACGCCATTCTCCATTGGATTTGCGCACCATGGACTTTTTGACTGCTGAACAATACCTTGTTCCAATAGATAGCTAAACTATTTCTTCGCTGCCGCGAATTTTTCAGGATTGAGTTGACGTACTTTCCAAATATATTAGTTGTTCTTTTGTTATAATTTGATGACAAACATTTGTTGTTGGCGAAATTCTATTTACGGAGGATCTAGTTAAATATGTTGTAACTAAAAGTTTTGTTTATGGTTTTGACACTGGACACAGTTTTAACTTTACAAATTGTACCTGAGCTTGCTAAACTTGTGGTCATGGCTATGATTCTTCTATTTTGCAAGTCGACCAAAAATCCAAATCTCTCAATAAAATCAGCTCAGATTTTCACAATCGGTTACAACAAATTGCCATTGCCAATTAAATCATTTAAGGGCGAGGTTTGTCTATACACTCTTCCACTTTGAACATATCTCTCAAAATGTTCAAATTTTAGATTATTTTGTTTAATAATTTTTCACACAGATATTCCAGATTGTTGACTTTTATTTTCTTTTCTTGGTTGTCAATTTTTTTTTGTATACATCCGTTAAACTCTTCTAGTAGCCTCGACCAGGATTTTCGACCTCATCGCGACACGAGGATTCTATTTTTCTTTTCCAACAGTTCATGTCAACATAAAAAAATAATTCTATTGCGACTGACGTCTATCTCGTTGCTAAAGGGGTGAAAAAATTACCGAAGACGTAAAAAAATAAGTCATAACAATTATTCGATTATTCGAGCTCGGCCGCGGAGGGATATTAAGCAACGAAATTTTCAGGGATCCGAGAGGAAGCTCTCCTGAAAGTTCGGTTGAAAAAATCCCCCGGGGAGGGGAGCAAGGTGCATCGGAAAAGTAGTTTTTCGGCAAAATCGACATTTTTAAAAAATTCATATCTCTCGGCTAATATCGGAGAATGTACCTAAAAAAACATGTTCTTCATTTTTCCTTCTTCTTGCCCAGGTCCAGATCCTCCAGCTCCAAAGGGAAAGGCTGTGGTGCGCTTCTAAAGGTTACATGCGAGGTTACATGTTTAAAAGGTCGCTAAATTTCGACAAAATCGCCTCTTCAAAAATTCATAATTTTCTTAGGAGACAAAATCGAGAAAAACGATTACGCCGGTTGATTCTCTAAATTATATCTAGTTTTCAAAAAAAACAAAAATACGCCGTCGGTCCATCTCGAAGGAAGCGCGAGTTATTAAGCTCGGCTTGGACTTGTGTTGGGAGAAATTTGAAAAATGTAAAAAAATTACGATAATACGAAATCTTTAAACGCTATTTCCAAACGAAAAATCGCCGCCGGGCCGCCGTTCCGGTAAGAAAACCAAGGTAGAGGGTCCAACTTAGAACTGCATTGTAAATCGCACGGACTTGCTGCACTTTTCGAGACAGTAGGAGCGAACGAAAAAGTAGAATTTTGACGTTTTGACGAAAATTTTGCAGTTGGGTTAAAATTTGCAAATTTCCCGAAGCGGTCATTATTCTCGCATCTCTTTCTAATCTCACAAATTTTACAAAATCTTCCAACACGGGGGTATTGAAACGTTAATAACTTTCTTAACACTCGAAGGATCGCTACGAAATATAGCCTAAGAGATTTTCCCGACACACGAAGACGCCTATAAAATACGACGCCACGCGCCGACACTCGCCTGGAAAAAGCCTTTAAGGCGACAAACTCACACGAAATTAGAGCGAGTCTACCTGATCACCGTAATTTTTTTTACCGACTGTAAACTTATTCTCACCCTTTTCGCAACATCCTGGGGAATTTCCTTCATAAATAAAACTTGTTTTCCTCAATAATTGGTTATTTCAGTGATTTCCAAAAAACATATTTTTTGATAGATTTTATACTGATATAATCCATTTTCTACCGATTAAAAACGACCGCACGTACTGGCCAAAACGTTCAACGCGGCCGCCAACACTGACGTCAGTGGCGACTCGTCATTTCCATTGGTCAGCGGCTTCGGCTGTTTAAACAATATTACCGCATGTGAAAAAAGTAAGCAATGTTACTGACTAATTAATTAATACATAGTATGTCCGCCTTCTTAAGGGTCTGAGAGTATTGCCGCATATTTTCAAAGCCAAAGGTTAGCAAGAAGTAGATAGCACTCGCGTGCAGTAAAATATGCCACATTTGGATAATAAAACAATCTGGCTCTGTGACATGTTTCGTTGAAACGGGAGTGCTGCTGGCTAATTTGTTGTGATCCACCCGACATTTTACATGTCGGTGCCTCTCCAACGAACCGAGCAGATGACATTTCACGTTGAAAGGTCAAAATAATGAAGAACTCAAGCCAAGGAGCCAGTTAGGAGGTAGCACGATAAACAGGGTGTCCATTATTACCTTCCAGGCGTAGAAAAAAGCAAAAAGCAAATACTAATTACTTGTACATTCATGTTTGTTTCTGTGTCACAAAAATTAGAAACAAGCCCCTAAACGTCCTTTACCATCCCCATACGCGCATTTGCCCAGCTTTAACGCGAAACTTGCAAGTGCCATCGTTAAAACCAACAATTCCTCCGGCGACTCTCGCACTAAAAACAATTAGTTGCACCTATACGTTAATTTCGCTGTTTAAATCCAAATTTACAACTCACTAAACCGTAGTTTTCCTGGACGTACGGCCAGTATAACGACTCCAATTAATCTTTATTAGGTACATTTCGTCCACTATATTTACGGGGTCTCTAATTAATTGGTCGAGCCATCATATAATATATCGTTAGCGCGTAGGTGATTGGCAAACAATTTTATAGTTTCCTCTAATTGAAATTGATACCATTAAGTGATGGCGAAGGCTAATAGAGATGTGTTTGTCAGCGAAGTCTATAATAATAATACCGGCTGCGGGTTCGAATTATTTAATTACATTACCAGATTAAAAAAGGCGCGCCCCATGTTGACCCACATATATATATATAGTACATAGCCGGCTTTTTTTGTTTGATTTAGGTGTTTCCAATTTGAAATTGGTTTATGTACTTCCAGCGTAGTACACGTAAATTGGTTGTTCGAAGCGTGGCCTCACCTTGGTCGCCTTGTAATTAAAAATGCTGGAAAACACATTGTAGAAAGTTTTTTCAGGTAATGTTATAATGTTTACTTTTTACTATCCACCCTGCTGCTTTGCGAATCTAATGTTAGCGATAGCGTTCAATAATTATAAACCCAACATAGGCCTGTAGAATTAGACGATGTGAACGGGAATCTGTAACTAATTCGTTTCAGATAGCCGTAGGTAAAAACAGGTGTATTTAGTTATAAGGAATATACCTCTGCGATTCCTCCCAAATCAAATAAACAGAACATTGTTTATAAGTCACTTTTATGTGAAAAAATCATGAAATTTGGAGTTTTTTAAAAATTGCAGTAAGACTGCAGTAGATTAATTTTTTTGAATATTTCTGTTTACTAGGTAATTCCAAACCGGTTAATTTGAGCCCCGGTTGATTTCATTTCATTGATTATTTATTTAAATAATTGCCGAAAACCATCGAAATTTTCGAAAATTTCAAGCAATTTTTACTCTGAAAGGAAAAATGCTAGATTCTTGAAACTTTGGTGGAATATGTGTCTCATTACCCTCAACTTACAAAAAAAATTTCGTTTTAAAATGTTTATTAGTTTTCGAGAAATTCTATTTGTTTATTAAAAACGTCCCAAATGTTTAATGAAAAATTTACCTATTAACATTATCAAAAATAATTCAACCACAGCTCATTTTTTTCGTCAAGATGTCAATTTTACGAATCTGTTATGGGCGTATCGATTTTCAATAATTTTGACCGTCAAAATGGCCTTAACAACATTGCTACTTTTCGGAGCAGCGTTTTTTGCAAATAACTTTACAACAAATGAACGTATCTGCACAAATCTTTCATATTTGAGTTGCTGGTATTTTTCTACAAATTTATTAATATTTATGGCCAAAATTGAAACTGGTTGTTAATAAGATCTTGAATTTTGTGAATTCATCAAGTCCTATTGAAAACGGGCCCTTTTTGAGGTCAAAATATAATTTTTAATAATTAGTGATTTTAGAGCGTCTTCAATTTGTTTGGCTCAAGGGACAGGTGAATTTTTGATCAAACGAGTTTCAAATTGGGGTAGCGAGAAAAATTCGTCATATCTCCGTTATTTTCCGGCCAATTTCGACGTTTTTTTTTTTAATTTGGGGTAGCTTACGAAAATAATAAGAATGGGCACATTTGCAATATCCAAATAATAAACAAATAATTGTTATAAACAATTTTTTTTTTTTTTAATTTTTTCTTTTTTGGGCTTATGCAACTTATAATGTGCTAATGTATTAAATATAAATTTATAAAGATTATATAATCGTAACAATGTATACACAAACTATTTCTCCATCAAACAATATACGATGTTACAGCATTGTTACCATTATATAATCTTTATAAATTTATATTTAATACATTAGCACATTATAAGTTGCATAAGCCCAAAAAAGAAAAAAATTTAAAAAAAAATTGTTTACATAACAATTATATGTTTATTATTTGGATATTGCAAATGTGCCCATTGTTATTATTTTCGTGAGCTACCCCAAATAAAAAAAAAAAACGTCGAAATTGGCCGGAAAATAACGGAGATATGACGAATTTTTCTCGCTACCCCAATTTGAAACTCGTTTGATCAAAAATTCACCTGTCCCTTGAGCCAAACAAATTGAAGACGCTCTAAAATCACTAATTATTAAAAATTATATTTTGACCTCAAAACGGGCCCGTTTTCAATAGGACTTGATGAATTCACAAAATTCAAGATCTTATTAACAACCAGTTTCAATTTTGGCCATAAATATTAATAAATAAACGTTTGGCGCATTAAACAATTCAAAAAATTATCTTGGCTCCTACATGTCCCAGAGCAACAATTTTTTTTTATAAATTTGTAGAAAAATACCAGCAACTCAAATATGAAAGATTTGTGCAGATACGTTCATTTGTTGTAAAGTTATTTGCAAAAAACGCTGCTTCGAAAAGTAGCAATGTTGTTAACGCCATTTTGACGGTCAAAATTATTGAAAATCGATACGCCCATAACAGATTCGTAAAATTGACGTCTTGACGAAAAAAATGAGTTGTGGTTGAATTATTTTTGATAACGTTAATAGGTCAATTTTTCATTAAACATTTGGGACGTTTTTAATAAACAAATAGAATTTCTCGAAAAGTAATAAACAGTTTGAAACGACATTTTTTTTGTAAGTTGAGGGTAATGAGACACATATTCCACCAAAGTTTCAAGAGTCTAGCATTTTTCCTTTTAGAGTAAAAAATGCTTGAAATTTTCGAAAATTTCGAATATTTTCGGCAATTATTTAAATAAATAATCAGTGAAATGAAATCAACCGGGACTTAAATTAACCGGTTTGGAATTACCTAGTAAACAGAAACATTCAAAAAAATTAATCTACTGCAGTCTTGCTGCAATTTTTAAAAACTCCAAATTTCATGATTTTTTCACATAAAAGTGACTTATAAACAATGTTCTGTTTATTTGATTTGGGAGGAATCGCAGAGGTATATTCCTTATAACTAAATACACCTGTTTTTACCTACGGCTATCTGAAACGAATTAGTTACACCGTTTTTTCTATTTCTGCAGGCCTAACATGAGAAAGCCCATGAAATAGATACAGAAGATTGACTCCTTTTATAGGTCAAATCAAAAGCTTGATGAATAATAAGATGAAGCTTGAAAAACAAAACCGAAAAATCATTGGTTGGTTACCTAAGAAATTCCATAAGAAAAATAGAGTAAAAAATATTTGTAGGAACTAATAAATCTCAAATAGGGAGAATTTTAGATATATCAACTTAGCACTACCACTTTAAAATTTTTAAATCGCTTTCGCCCCATTAATTGTAGCTTTTTTGTTGCGATTTTGTTGCGGAAAGAAAAAATTTGTAGCTCTTCATTTTTTTAAAATAACCTATGGTAATGCTAACTTGACAGTCAAGATAGCATTACCACGCACAAAAATCGCTTTAAAAAGTGCAAACACATTTATTTATCATAAAAATAATTTGTTGCGAATTTGTTGCGCACGACTACTACGAATAAATTTATTTAAAAAAATTTCTTTTTCAATAATTCCTGGTGATGCGAACTGGATAGTCAAGATAGCATTAAAACTTTAAAATGTTCAAATCGCTTTCGCCCTATTAATTGTAGCTTTTTTGTTGCGATTTTGTTGCGGAAAGAAAAAATTTGTAGCTCTTCATTTTTAAAAAATAACCTATGGTAATGCTAACTTGACAGTCAAGATAGCATTACCACGTACAAAAATCGCTTTAAAAAATGCAGACACATTTGTTTATCATAAAAATAATTTGTTGCTAATTTGTTGCGCACGACTACTACGAATAAATTAATTAAAAAAAAATGTCTTGTTCAATAATTCCTGGTGATGCGTATTGGACAGTCAAGATAGCATTAAAACTCATGAAAGTCCCTTTAAAAAATGCAGAAATAATAATTTTAGCATGGAAAAATTGTTACAAAGATAAAACACAAAATTTGCAATAGCAATAAAGAACGAAATTTTCAGATAACAGGTTTAAAATGATTTTGTGGACAAAACGTAGACTTATGTAATTTATATTGAGGACATTTTGTTGTTTAGTTGTAGAAGCTATTTATGCAAAAACTTTATTATTTCTCGGTGCAACAAATTCGTACACGACCCACTACAAATTCTCAAAATGAAAAACGCAGGAAAAACGCATTTTTAACGGTTTTTTCAAGGTGGTAATGCCAGGTTGCGCAGGAATATCGAGGTATTCTTTATTTTTTTGCGAACAATTTTTCCGCTACAAATTCTATCTCGGCGCAACAAATTCGTACATGACACGCTACAAATTCTCAAAGCGAAAAACGCAGGAAAAAACTCATTTTCAACGGTTTTTCAAGGTGGTAATGCCAGGTTACGCTGGAAATTCGAAGTATTCTTTATTTGTGCGAAAAATTTTTTCGCAACAAATTTTATCTCGGCGCAACAAATTCGTACGCGGCACGCTGCAAATTCTCAAAGTGAAAAACGCAGGAAAAAACTCATTTTCAACGGTTTTTCAAGGTGGTAATGCCAGGTTGCGCTGGAAATTCGAAGTATTCTTTATTTTTGCGAAAAATTTTTCCGTTACAAATTCTATCTCGGCGCAACAAATTCGTACATGGCACGCTACAAATTCTCAAAGCGAAAAACGCAGGAAAAAACGCATTTTCAACGGTTTTTCAAGGTGGTAATACCAGGTTGCGCTGAAATATCAAAGTACGTATCTTTATTTTCGCGAAAAATTTTTTCGCAACAAAATGTAATTTTCAAATATGACTGATGGGTAAGATGGTAACTAACGTACTTGCATCTCACCCAAAAGTCTCGGGTTCGATTCCCGGTCGTGGCAATGGAAAATACTGTTAGAGGGATTTTTCCATAATACACGGATATGGATGTGTGTCCCTTGTCTTTAAATGTGTAGCCCCCTTCCGCACAAGGCTCTTCTAGAGCCTTCTGGAATAAAGGGGGTCGTAATTACATAATGTGGTGTTATTATATTATTATTATTATTATATTATTATCGATATTATTACAAGGCACGATTTTAATCGTGGCCATATTCCTTTATTTCCTGAGAAAATCACGACACGACAACGACAAAAAATCGTGTGTGTGAAAGCGGGTTATTTCTTCCACAACTCCTTAGCAATTTTGTAGATATTCCTGAAGAGGGGTTGGAACCTTTGGTGTAGAACTTGCACTGGAGTAAGCTTTCCACTGAAGTAGTCGTCCTACCGGAGTAGTTTTCCACACACACCAAAACATTTTACACACACTCGATGCGCGTTTCGCCAACCAAGTTGGCATCATCGGGAGATGATTAAAACTGTTTTAATCATCTCCCCTATGTCATAGATTAAATGATATACCATCCCATTGTTAGAATGCAAATGGATATTTGCGGAACTTGTGATGGCGCATCTTAAAGTGTATTTTTCTATGTATATTTATAGCTAAAAATTTATTGTTAGAGCTTTGGGCATTTTTGCCATTATGTTTTAAACATGGGCCTTCAACAAATGATATCAATAGTCAGAAAAGATTACATTTTTGGGAGTTTCGGGTGCGCCATCTACTAATCGAATGCACAAGTTCCGTATAAAATCATTTGCATTCTAACAATATTAACAATAGGATGGTATATCTTATACTTATTTAATTTATGCCTATGTTATTCTAAATTTGAATAGACAGTATCAAGAGCTTTCCGACGAACTATCATAACACGTACCACTTTTGAGCGGTTTTTGAAATATTCTAAATTTTGTCGAAATAATTCAGACCTTAAGAGAAATGACATATTTTTCAAATTAAAAACAACTTTAAACTTTTATTGTGGCAGTTGCGCCGAGAAATTTGTTGCGAAAAAAGTTTTCGGAAGAATAGAGAATACTTCGAATTTCCAGCGCAACCTGGCATTACCACCTTGAAAAATCGTCGAAAATGCGTTTTTTTCCTGCGTTTTTCACTTTGAGAATTTGTAGCGTGCCGTGTACGAATTTGTTGCGCCGAGATAAAATTTGTTGCGAAAAAATTTTTCGCAAAAATAAAGAATACTTTGAATTTCCAGCGCAACCTGGCATTACCACTTTGAAAAACCGTTGAAAATGAGTTTTTTCCTGCGATTTTCGCTTTGAGAATTTGTAGCGTGTCATGTACGAATTTGTTGCGCCGAGATAGAATTTGTTGCGAAAAAATTATTCGCAAAAATAAAGAATACTTCGAATTTCCAGCGCAACCTGGCATTACCACCTTGAAAAACCGTTGAAAATGAATTTTTTCCTGAATTTTTCATTTTGAGAATTTGTAGCGGGTCGTGTATGAATTTGTTGCGCTGAGATAAAATTTGTTGCGAATAAATTTTTCGCAAAAATTAAGAATACCTCGAATTTCCAGCGCAACCTGGCATTACCACCTTGAAAAACCGTTGAAAATGAGTTTTTTCCTGCGTTTTTCGCTTTGAGAATTTGTGGCGTGTCATGTACGAATTTGTTGCGCCGAGATAGAATTTGTAGCGGAAAAATGTTGCGCAAAAATAAAGAATACTTCGATATTCCAGCGCAACCTGGCATTACCACCTTGAAAAACCGTTGAAAATGAGTTTTTTCCTGCGTTTTTCACTTTAAGAATTTGTAGCGTGCCGTGTACGAATTTGTTGCGCCGAGATAGAATTTGTAGCGGAAAAATTGTTCGCAAAAATAAAGAATACTTGGATATTCCAGCGCAACCTGGCATTACCACCTTGAAAAACCGTTAAAAATGCGTTTTTCATTTCATTTGTAGCGGGTCGTGTACGAATTTGTTGCGCCGAGACGTAATTTATTGGGAAAAAAGTTTTCGCAAAATTCGATAAAATCGTGAATTATCATAGCAACCTGGTACTACCCCTACGAATAACCTTCGCAAATGCAAATTTCTCCATGTGTTTTTCACTTCAATACACTGTGGCGTATCGTGTACGAATTTGTTGCGCCGAGAAATAATAAAGTTTTTGCATAAATAGTTTCTACAACTAAACAACAAAATGTCCTCAATATAAATTACATAAGTCTACGTTTTGTCCACAAAATCATTTTAAACCTGTTATCTGAAAATTTCGTTCTTTATTGCTATTGCAAATTTTGTGTTTTATCTTTGTAACAATTTTTCCATGCTAAAATTATTATTTCTGCATTTTTTAAAGGGACTTTCATGAGTTTTAATGCTATCTTGACTGTCCAATTCGCATCACCAGGAATTATTGAACAAGAAATTTTTTAAAATTAATTTATTCGTAGTAGTCGTGGGCAACAAATTAGCAACAAATTATTTTTATGATAAACAAATGTGTCTGCATTTTTTAAAGCGATTTTTGTACGTGGTAATGCTATCTTGAATGTCAAGTTAGCATTACCATAGGTTATTTTTTAAAAATGAAGAGCTACAAATTTTTTCTTTCCGCAAC
Source organism: Rhagium mordax (assembly GCA_963680705.1). Taxonomy (NCBI): domain Eukaryota; kingdom Metazoa; phylum Arthropoda; class Insecta; order Coleoptera; family Cerambycidae; genus Rhagium; species Rhagium mordax. The sequence continues at coordinate 40,320,700 of OY796663.1, forward strand.
AAAATCGCAACAAATAAGCTACAATTAATAGGGCGAAAGCGATTTGAACATTTTAAAGTTTTAATGCTATCTTGACTATCCAGTTCGCATCACCAGGAATTATTGAAAAAGAAATTTTTTTAAATAAATTTATTCGTAGTAGTCGTGCGCAACAAATTCGCAACAAATTATTTTTATGATAAACAAATGTGTTTGCACTTTTTAAAGCGATTTTTGTGCGTGGTAATGCTATCTTGACTGTCAAGTTAGCATTACCATAGGTTATTTTAAAAAAATGAAGAGCTACAAATTTTTTCTTTCCGCAACAAAATCGCAACAAAAAAGCTACAATTAATGGGGCGAAAGCGATTTAAAAATTTTAAAGTGGTAGTGCTAACTTGATATATCTGAGAATTTTCACAATATTAAATATACTGGTGATACAATAAAAATGTTTGAATTTTGTAAGCAGTTAATAAAAAATTGTGTGGACGAGATGAAAGCATTCGTTTGCAAAAAATTTGGCCAGAATTACAAGTGGAATTTATTATTCCTATTATGATGAATTTTCGACTGATGAAAACCCACATCTCACAGTTGGCACAAAGGAACAAGAAATGGAAGAAGTCTATGGTACAACTGGATCAAGTTAGAAAGAAAAACAACCGAGTATTAATTATGGGCGATTGGATTGATTGGAATGCTAGAATTGGTATGGAAATGGAAAAAGGTGTAGGATACAGAGGCAGATATAGAGAAGAAAGAAGAAACAATAAACGAAAACGGCGAATGGATGCTCAATTTCTGCCTGGCAAGCGACCTAATAATTGGAAATACGTTGAGGGACTAACCAATACCAGACATATATATACAACAGAAAAACAACACAAAATATTGGAAATCAAAACTGAAATAAAAGCAGAACTGAACACTAAGCACAGACTAACAGTGGCAGAGACAAATATAGTAGAGGAACAGAACGGGAACATGGCCATAAAATATAAAAAAGAATAGCGATAGAAAAACAAAGACAATCAACGATACAGGATAAATACAAAGATTAAGTTAAGTACAGGAAAATTAAAAAAGGGAAATATACAAAAAACAACGTGGAATATAAACGAAAAATGGCAATATTTTAAGGAATCGTTAATACGAGCAGCAGAAGACATCTGTGGGAAGAAAACAATTGATACACGCAGAAAAATGACCAAATGGTGGATTGAAGAAGACAAATCGAAAGTGAAAGAAAAGAAACAAACCTATAAAAAATACATGGAAACAAGGTTCGAAGAAGATAGAAGAAAGTACATAGAAAAAAGAAATCAGGCAAAACTAACAGTAAAAGAAATTAATATAAAAATCTGGGAAAATTCGTAGAATTCGAAACATGAGAATTAAAAAGTAAAAGCGTTAAGTGAGAAACGCAAAGAGACAAGAGAAGTAAGCGACACACAAAATGATCTGAAAACTAACAAAGGATATGCTGGAAGCTTGGAGAAAACATTACGAAATTAAATTTAAGAACAGTAATGAAGAAAATATAGAAACGAGTCAAGAATACACAAAAGACTAGGAAAAGCGAGTGGTGATAATCAAATAGTTCCAGAAAGGATTAAATGGGAGGAAGAAATTGTAAAAGAATGGATACTGAATATATGCAGAGATAATAATAATAATAATAATAATAATGTTTATTTACTCGAAATAATCAAACAAAAATACAAAAAAAATACAAAGAATTTCAAACATATTTTTGGTAATAATATAAAGATTATAGATTAAAAACATTTTAAAATGTAATACACAATGAATTAAAATATAAAATAAAATAAGTTTTATAAATGAATAAAGGACAATAAAAGTAAATAAACAATAATCACTGAAGCAGTAGTGGTACTACTGCTTGTTTACAGTGTTGCATGGGTAAATAAAAGAATACCTATTAAAAGAGTGAACAACTAATTCAATACTATCTATATATGTAGAATAGAATACTTAGAATGGAATACTTTATTTTAAAAATATGACTACATGTATGGAAATGGCTCGGGAAATGGTTATAAATGTTGGCATTTATTTTACAATACACAAACAATATAAACATATATTGGCCAGGCGTTAGAGATTTCAATTCGGGAATAATTCCCAGAAAACTGGAAATTAAAATATACCGGGTGACCACGAAATGACGCTCGCTCTTATATCTTCTTTGTTTTACGAGATATAAATTTCAAATTTGGGCACGTCAAATAACGGTTAAATATGCATTATTTCAACCACTTAATCACTTTCTGTCGCTTCCGGTTTCACCGGAAATGATACTAACTTTCGTTTTTCAAATGGAGCACCCCGTATATTTTTACATTTTTGGATTCAGGAGGTCATTTTGGATACAGTTATCGAGATAAAAATATTATTGATAGACATTTCTCGAGACATTTTTATGAGCAAATTTAATTTTTCATCTAGACAGCCGTGACCCCAAAAAAATGTTTTGTTATGCTTCAATAATTAATCAAAAAATACAATTATGATATTATGTCGTATGACATTTGTGTTATAAGATCTTAAACATTTCGGAAATCGTTTTTTCAGAATAACTAATTTTTTTGAAACGGCACCATGGTGACTCCGAGGAATAAAGCATTTCATTACCGATGACTTGGTACCACTTCATTATTTGTTCATATTATAATACATAAAAATTACATTCAACAAGATATTTAAATGCAAATAAACTCATAATGTTTAACACTGAATCTCTATCAAATAGGTGCCTTCGAGGGTGCCTTTGAAATGTAACGAAAGAAACAAATGAATAATTTGACAGCTCAAATGATATTTAAATCAAGCAAAACAAAACATTTCTTTGGGATCATGGCCGCCTAAATAAAAAATTTAATTTGCTCATAAAAATGTCAATAATTAATATTTTTATTTCAATATATCATGACTGTATCCAAAATGACCTCCTGAATCCAAAAATGTAAAAATATATAGAGTATTCCATTTAAAAAACCAAAGTTAGTGCCATTTCCGGTGAAACCGGAAGCGACAGAAAGTAAAAAAATCGGTCGAAATAATGCATATTTAACTATTATTTGATGTGCCCGAATTTGAAATTCATATCTTGTAAAACCAAGAGGATATAGAGGCGAGCGCTAGGGCGAGCGTCATTTCGTGGTCACCCGGTATAGTGAAGGCAGCGTTAAAATATTTAATTCCGTAAAGTGTGAATGGTGTACCATTCATAACGACTTTTGTGCGAAATGATATGTATTGCTCGTTTTTGAATTGTAAATGTCGTTTTCCAATCGGTAGAAATGCCCCAAAAAATTATCCCATACGAAATTAGAGAACGAAATATTGCGTGGTAATGAGTTTTAAGAATATTTAATCCTTTATTAGACATCGCTCTCAAACCATGCACTATTTAATTTTTTATTTAGTGCTGAAATATGTCTTTCCAATTCATTTGGCTGTCAAGAGTAGAACCAAGGGAATTTATCCAATACCACCGAGAATACCACTTATAGGTGGTATTGAATATTAAAGGAAAATGGAAAAGACTGCCTTGACATTAAAAAACAAAAATTAAATAAAGTGACATTACCATGTAACATTGAGAATATCTCTTATGCTTTTATTTAAAAAAATTGGTTGTAAACCTCGTTGTAAACATAATTTTCAAAAATAAGAATATAACTCGGAATATAAGGAATGATCACAAAAATTTTCGGAAATTTTGTATGCATCGAATAAAAATTTAATTTAATTAAAGTGACACACATACTGAAGTAATGTCACTTTATTTTAAAATTCAAGATTTTAAAACCCCGTAGCCCTCCCCTTCTAAATTAGATATTATGAGAGAGAATCGAGGAGAGAATCCTATTTACTCATTTAGGATTAAAATAAATAAAAATTAGCATTCGTATTTACTATTGTAACTTAAATTAGTTAGGTACCTACACCTACATTAAGGAGATAATCGAGGGGATAATAGCACCCAACATATTTTTGAAAATTCATATTTTCGCTACTATTCATCGGAATCGTTTCAAATTTTTATGAATGATATAGAATTATGTAATCTAGGGCTGTATGCATGCATATTTGAATCGGCCGAAAAAATTAAAAAAAAAATCGAAAAAATGTGAAATTTTCCAAACTCATGCACATGCAGCTAGAAAATGTAATTCTAAATACGGTGCTAAAATTCAAATCATTTACCTGCTGTCGTTTGCGTATAATAAATTTTCAAAATTCATGGCATTTTGTGTTCCAGGTACAAAATGCCATGAGTTTTGAAAATTTATTATACGCAAACGACAGCACTCGCGACAACAGGTAAATGATATGAATTTTAGCACCGTATTTAGAATTACATTTTTTAGATGCATGTGCATGGATTTGGAAAATTTCACATTTTTTCGATTTTTTTTTTTTAATTTTTTCGGCCGATTCAAATAAGCATGCACACAGCACTAGATTACATAATTCTATATCATTCATAAAAATTTGAAACGATTCCGATAAATAGTAACGAAAATATGAATTTTCAAAAATATGTTGGGTGCTATTATCCCGAGGGGGTTACCGCACTCGGCAATAGGTGTACAAATCGCCGGCAATATTCGGAAATAGTCGGCAATTGACGGCAGTATGTGGCAATAGACGGCAGTATGCGGCAATAGTCGGCAATACGCAGCAATAGTCGGCAATAACCGGCAATAAACGGTAATAAATGGCAAAATATACGATAGCAATATGGCAACATACGACGTAAATCTACATAATACTTACTGTTCTCTCGATTGTGCTGTTTATATTACTGTTTTAAGACTCGTGCGTTTTACGATTATAGTCGCGCATGAAAGTAACTCGATTGTGAGATTTGTGATTTGTAAATGTTGAAGTATAAAGTAAGATAATAATAGGCATAAGAAAAATGTCCGTTAACTTAGCCCCGCCATTTTGGAAATAATAAAAAAGAAGGTTGTGCTGAATTGTGCTAGTGTTCTTTCTTTCTGTTCTTATTTGGGATTTACTGCCACATTTCTGAACATTACCCAGATAATTTTAAAAATATCTGAATTTTTTTAAAAATAACCTTTACGCTTTACGACAAAGGAACGGTTAAAGTTTGGTTTTTGATATAAAATATAAATGAACTAAAATAAAAACAATGATGTTTCGCAGACGTTTCGGAAATTTAATGTTTCTTTTTTCAATGCTAATAATCTTTCGTTTGTACTAGTGTTGTGCTGCAATGTGCCGTTTTGCAGAGTTCGTAGTCATCAAATTTTTTTTATAGGTGAAAACGAATTTTTCACAGGGTGTTAAAAGTACGAGCGTCATTATTTTGTTCATTGATCAAAAAGAAACAAAAAAGTCTTATACAGTACATGTAGAATATTACGAGAAAAATTAAAAGGTTTTTCCAGAAAAAAATAATTTAACTTTGATTAATGAAGGTTAATTACTTGGAAAATAATACAAAATAAGTTCCAAAATTTTAGGAGAAGGTGCACGAACATGCAAATAAAGAAGTCTGATGTGATTTTTTTCTGGCGAGGGGTTTTGTTGAAATATTGACACTTACACACTTAATATCCAGGATAAGAACAAAAAAATTTCACTCGAATATTTAGTATTTGTGAAGCAATCTAAAATATTGCTGTATCTGATCATGTAGGTAATTCAATGAGGTTTACAAAATAATTAACATAATTTTATTTAACTGAAAACTCCGGGGAAAATTCAGTAAATTATAAAAATATTTTAACATTCAAAGACTTACTAAACGGAACAAAATATAGGGTAGTAACCGTGCCGTTTTTGTACAGGGTGAATCGTAAATATGGTGCCGAATTGATATGGTGATAGATTCTCCTGAACAAAGAATTAATGAAGAAAAGTTACATATTTTTCCTTTAACGCACACTGGTAAGAGTTATAAATTCACTGTTTTCGATTTTATTAAAGCGGTGCGAAATCATGGGATGTTATTCAGTGAGAATGTTTTTACTGGTAGATCTTTGTTTTTCATATATGTTTGGAACTCAGTTTGGAATAAAATCGGGATAAATATTCTAACCAGTGCCGTAATTATAGGAAGGGCAATACGGTTATTAAGAAAAAATATGGCGCGCCCCTGCCTCTATCTACGCCACTGGTGATATTTAACAAATTTTTTACCATTTCCTCAGCTTCCAGTTAACATAAACGACTGTCAAATGTGGAATAATTATATTTAATAATGCCAAAGTTACGCCACGAAAACTTTACTCAAATAAAAATTGCAACGCCTTGTATCACAGAAACTACGCGCTTATGAAAAAAAATTTATAGCACAAAAACCACTTATTTTTCAAAAATCTATCAAACCGTCAATTTTCACTATTTCGAATTTTCACATTAAATTATTATATTTTTTGCGTAACCTTGCATTTTTTAAAATCTTTTCTTCATCCACGTTTAATATCTGAAACGGTTCAACTGATTTTTGTCAAAACTACATGAGATACACTGTTTGTAAGCGCATTAAGGCAATATAGGCAATATGCCGGCAATACGGCAATATGGGCAATAAATGCCACTTATTGCCGATTTTCGGCAATAGGTGTACAAATTTACGTCCGTGGTAACCCCCTCGTATTATCCCCTTAAGTGCTTTATAATTACTTTTTATTCGCTTTTAATATAGCTTTTCATCAGAATCATAAATGTGGACATTTATTTTTTATCTAACTAATAAATTTACAATGTAAAAAAATTTATGTGTTTTAAAAACAGTGTCGTGGTAAATATTTAAAAAAAAATACAGAAAATGTTAGTTTTTGTAATCGAAACGTTTGAAAACCAAAATTTGTGATGGGTCGTAGCTTTTAGAGAGTCCAAAGGTAACAAAAAATAAAATAAAAAATCTAGGTCCGTATTTAACAAAAATAAGTTCTTAATGATGGTTTCTGGAAGACTTTAAACGTCGGATTTCAAATTTGAAAGCGCCAACTTGTTGAGGATAAAAAGTGCTATAAACCGACCCTGTATTGGTTTCCTCGATCTCAACGATGAGGCTCAAAAATGGGCCACCCCGTACAAACAAAGATACATAACTGATTTTTTGCAAATTAGCAAACGTTTTTAAATTTGCATTTGTAAAACTCTCTTTTTTTAAATAAAGAAATTATATTAATCTGAAATTATTTTTACCAACTTAAAAAATTGAGACAAATATTTTACTACCACCTGTATCTTCTATATTGGCCACCTCCGTGACCCCTCCACTCACGTACGCGCGTGCACGTGAACAACTCTGACATTTAGCATTTAGCACTGTTTTTGAAACACCTCGTATATAAATAAGAATTCAAAACCTACCCGCCTTGCAAAGGGCAAGTAAAAAATGTATTATGGCCTAGTGTAAAAAAAATTTTATAAAATATATTCATGATAGGGCGAAAATCAGTTTCAATTTACTATTAAAATTCGCAGGCTAAAAAAATCGGTAAATAGGTACATAACCTATATTAAATAATATTCGTGAACAACAAAAAGCCGATTGCAGACTGCAGTGCAGCCTTACGTAACGCTAAATGAACACCGCTTTCCATTCCAAATATAAAATTACACTTAATCACCACTTCCTATTGAACAAAAAATTCAAACAAAGACCAGCAACCAAACAAAAACTTACCGTAATACAAAATACCCGATGTCCGGTCTATTTCAATGACGTTCTGTGTTCACATGGCACTGTATTTTAAACTAAAGATTTATCACCTCATAAGTCATTTAAAATGTACACAAAACAATTAAATTATTATAAAAACACATAAAATTAACATAAATTACAAACATTCCGCCATTACTAGTAACTAAAACAAACCAACAGCGCATGCCTCAAGAGCACATGCTATTGTCCGAGCCAAGCCAACTAACTAGGATAATAATACACCGCTTCCCAGTTAAATAATGTCGGTTATTATGGAACATTTAATTTAGAAAAGCATAAACACTTGAAATAAAATTAGTACCTAAACTGCGAGACGAACAGTAACCTGAAAAATATTATACTTTATACGATTTTATTTCCCGTGGGTGTACGTGCCGCCACCTATCGGCGAATAGACGAAGCGCCACGAGAAAACTGCTTCACAGGTGGTCAGGAAAATTATTTCACGTTGTTGCCGCGCCGTTGCTGCCAAATCTTGGTTATTTTTCTCCAAAACAACATAACCTTTAAACAGTACAAAGCCAAAATTCTTTAAAAGGTTGATATAGTTTCCAAGTTTTTGTGTTTAATTGCAGCTTAGTTTGAGTGAAAGTACCGCGCTTTATGAAACGTGTAATTGGTTATTAAAAGTGTGAATTTATTTTATTATAAACAAACATAATTAGCATATGCCAGCATGTCACATAAAAATTAAAATATAATCAGTTAGTATGTGATCTACTCGACACCAATTAGCGGTAGATTCTAAAACAATGTTATTAACATGCATACGACTGAAACGAATCTACATAAAATTGATTTTTATAGTGCTGGTGTTGTTGTTTTTAATTATTTTTTACTTGAGACTCACGCCGAGGGACAAGAGGGTTTACACGGGGGTGTACCAGCATAACGAGCTAATTTCGAACTTGAGTAACGTTTTTGAGAAGAAGCTGTTCGAGTATGAGAGCAAGATAATTCCCAATTTGGGGGACAATGGAGAACCGGCTTATTTGGACGGCAGCGATGCCAAAAAGGGCGAGGAAGCCCTGAAAACTTTTGCTTTAAATACCGTCTTGAGTGATAGAATGCCTTTAGATAGAAAACTGAGGGACCCAAGAAATAAAAAGTAAGTACAATCACAAGACCAGCTTTTGTCGTTTTGTAGTTTGTTCCACCCTATTTATTAAATTCTTATGGATTATAAGTAACCTTCCTATTATAACTTGTTTGATATTTACCTACAGAGCCGGTTTTAAAATTTTGCATAGATACCTCAAGTGGCAATTTTTTCCAGGCCCCAGGGCAGGGATAAGTATTATTATATCCCAATTTTCCTCATACCTAGTGATGATAGCTTACGAATTTAGCTCATTAAATTTTAAACTAAACGATACTGTAATTAATATAAGTACCTATTTATTAACAATTAAGGAGCGGATTCTAGGACAAAAGTAAATAAAATACACTAAAAACATAGGCGTGCGTATAGGGGGTTTTGAGAAGAATAATGTGTGGAAATGTTAGACTGATCTTAATATTATTGATTGTCGTGTTGGTCATAATATGTTGGACCCTCGATTGGACCTTATAAAGTTTAATATTTCTGGAAAAGGATGTGTAAAATTGGTAAATCAATTTTATTCATTATAACCGGCATGGTGTATTCTGAATTAGCGTGACCTAATTTACTAGTAAATTTTACTAAGTAAAAAAAAAATCCTATGAACATGAGTCGAAAAATACTAACTGGAGATACAACGTTTGCTATTTTATTCTACAGGGTGTCTACTAAAGAACGGTCCAAACTGTAACAGGAGATTCCTTGAATAAAAATAAATAATTTTAGCTGAACGACGAACGTGCCATTTTGCTTCCTTAAAAAGTTATGAACTGTCAAAAGCAATTTTGTAAGCCCCCTTTTTAGCTCTATAGACGTAAATGATTTCTTGTAAATATACTCGTAAATAGCTCTAAAACTAATAGATTGTTTTTGTAAACTTTGATACCTACATTAAATATGAGGTAAGAGCGCCAATGGTCGACACATTAAGAAATTATTTTTTAATGTTTTGAATTTACTAGACAGTAGCAATAGACAAAAATTGCTTATAAGTGGGAAACATACAACAAACATTAAGGAAATAATCTGTCTATCAGTAATTGCTTTTTAATTAAGATTACTAATTGAAAATCATATACAGTGTGCCCCATTTGAAAGCGGGGCACCCCGTAAAGTGGCTATTTTTGGTCCGATTTTGATCAACTTTTTTTTAGATTGTTGCTTATGGAAAACTTCATTTTGTGGCAAATTGATAGATGTCTATCACAAAAATCAAGGCCTACTTTGCAATTCTTACGGAGCGAAAATTCGAGAAATCATATTAGCGATTTTTTACGTGAAAACTAAGTACGCCACTGTGTTCAGCGTCCCCTAAAATGGGTCTGTACCAAATTTCATCCAAAAATATCGTAAGTTAAAAATTGATATTATTACTTTTAAAAATTTGTTTATACCCGGAAATGCATTGTGGGCATCAAGTAACTCATGAAATAATTGAATAAAAGCAACTCATAAAGAAATTATTTTATTGAGACGATTATTTGAACATTTCTGGGTATAAATTAATTTTTAAAAGTAATAATATCAATTTTTAAAACGCGATATTTTTGGATGAAATTTGGTACAGACCCATTTTAGGTGCTGAACATAGTGGCGTACTTAGTTTTCACGTAAAAAAATCGCTAATATGATTTCTCTAATTTCCGCTCCAAAAAAATTGCAAAGTAGGCCTTGATTTTTGTCACAGACATCTATCAATTTGCCACAAAATGCAGTTTTCCATGAGCAACAATCTAAAAAAAGTGTATCAAAATCGAATAAAAAATAACCAGTTTACAGGGGTGGCCCGCTTTCAAGTAGATCACACTGTATATTTGTAGGTGTGATTAGAAACCATTAATTGACATCGTAGAAATCCGAAAGTACCAATAGTTGACATGACTTTTGCCCAATAGTTGACATTACTTAAAAAAAACATTAACATAGTTAAAGAAAAATAATATAGTGAACGGCATTGAGTAATGCTCCTGCCGGAAATACATGCTCTCTAAGTCAAATTTTATTAAATATTAAAGGAGATAGAGCTCTCGATTTGTAATAAGGTATGTGGGTATGTGGTACCACTTGTTGATATGATAATTTCCAATGATTGACATTAAATAAAATGACTGGTTTGAGTGGATATAATAATAAAATTTAAAATGTCCACCGTGGTGGGCTTAACTGGTAAGAACAAAATAGAAACATAATATGGGTTAAATAAGCTTTAATTTTGAATAACGACATAAGTTACAAAAGTAAAAAAATTAGCACTATACAACAACATTGAAATCTTTTGGGAACTCATACTTCAATCGATCCCCAGCCGTAGACATTTTTGGAAAAGGTAATACTTTCAGAATTTGCGATTTTTCAATTACGCTAACATCTGCCTCATTCAAGACAAAGACATTGCTGTTAGAGTCTGTATATTTTTTCATTTCTACTACTTCTAATTCGTTGTTATCTAGTATTTCCTGAATAACACATACAAACTGTAGATTTTTTTTCTTGCCCTAGTCACATTTTGGATAAACTAACATCTTCAGTACTACTTCCAGATCGTTTCAGATGCTATCCATTCCTCCTCCGACGTTGTATCATAATACTCGTCTCTTTTTCTTTTGTTCTTTTTTCTTTTCATTTCTTTCTTTTGTTTTTGTTCTTTTAATCTTTTTTTCTTTTCTTCCCCTAGTGTTTTTTTCTTTAACTCTTTCCTTTCGTAATATAGTTGCCAATTCTTCGACGTTGTCACAGAAGGAACTTTTTATTTTTTATATTTTTTTGCCTTTGTGGGCTTAGGGCCTCGCCAAAATTAATACCTTTTTAAAAGGCGTAGGTATATTTTTGTCTAAACATTTGTTTCCTTGTGTTACATTTTCGCCCAAACAAATATTGTCCTGTGTCCTTTCTTTAATTGGTGTTGTGTTAATCAGTGTTTTATATATTAAGGGATTTTTTGGACTATCATCTGTCGAAATTATATTCATATTTTCGAAATTTTCCATATATTCTTACAGTCCTTCTTTCTTTCGTTCTCCCTGTTATTTCTACCAATCCTTCTTGATTTTGTATTTCATTTATTTGTTCACCTTCCACTTCTATTTCCAATCCTTCTTGATTTTGTGTTCCGTTTACTGGCTCAACTTCCACTCCTATTTCATTTTCTAACTCTTTTTTTTTTTCGTTAAAATCTTTCTAGAAAATTCAAATCTAGAGATTGGTCGGAAATATCGCCATTCCAAACGATTTTTGAATTTTTTTACTTTTTCTTTATCTACATATTTCTCAATGAAGTCTAATCCCTTGCTGATTTCCCTTAATTTCGTTTCTCTCTCATTTCTTATTAAAATGTTTTCCATCTGTGCTTCCTGCTCAATGGCGTTTGGAATCCATGGAAACAGACCACATTTGCGAAAACCATTCAGTAGGATTTCAGCATTTATTCTTTCCTCAAGCGTTTTCTTTAGCAATGGGCAAAAATGGATCTTTTTAAGAACAGGATTGTCATAATTCTCTAATCTCCTCTGTTGGACCTTATCTCTCCATCCTGCTTTTAAAGTACGAAAAACTGTAACATCCATTGGTTGAATTTTGTGAGTAGAATTGGGATGTAATGCAACCAGGATTATTTTGTGCTGCTCAGAGAACTGACTAACGTGAAGTGTAAGATGTAATGAGTGTCCATCAATAAACAAAATTATTGGAAACTGGATTTCTTTTTCGACAAGCCATGGGTAAATGAATTCATGAAATGTTTTGCCAGTCATCCAGCCACTTTGTGACTTGCCAGTGCCCCAGGATTCTGGTACACTTGCCGCTAACTCTTTTGGAATTCTTTCGTATCGAAAAACTACCATTGGGGGAGCAAGATCACCACCTGCATTTCCTGTAATTAGCACTGTTAAACATTCCTTTTCATCACTGTTTATAACTTTGTAAACGGTTTTTTCCCCTCGCTTTGTCTTTGTCTCCCTTGGGGTTGAGGAAGAATGCTGTCTCATCAGTATTGAATATACGCCGAGGATCATCTATCTACTATATCAGTGTAGTTGTTATCTGCGAGGTAAGTATAAATCTCATGGAACCAGTTTTTTAGCTGTTCAGTAGTAACTGAAGCTCTTGTAATGGCAAAATTTTGTGCTGTTCTTTCACTTACTTCGGGATTTCTTCGCAAGAAACTGCTATACCATTTTTTCCCTGGTCTGTTATTCGAAAATGGATTTTTTCTTATAAGCTCAATTATCAAATGCTGAACGCTATCCAGTAGCTGTTCTTTTCCTATTGGAAATCCTAATTTAGCCATGGTGAGAATCCATGAAACTAGGACTCCCTCTTCTTCTTTTGTAAGATCAGACTGCCCATTTTACGAATAGTTGGTGTTTTTCCTTTGACTTTATACATTAAAGTCACTCTTGGAACTCACATGTTTTTTTGCAGCTGTTGCGGTCGCCATCCCCCTTCGAACATCAGCTATTGCTTCATTCATTTGTTCTTCAGTATAATTAAAATACGCTTTGTTTTTGGCATTGGGCATTTCCTGAAAGATACCATTTTTTGAAGTACATTGTCAACCATTGGAACTTCACTAAAATTCTGATCCAATAATTGACACCCATGTTTTTTAACCTCCAAAAAGAAAATAAGTTCAATCAACCATTTTCATGTTTTATAAAATTTAATATATCACAAGGATGCACCTTTTTAAAGATCTGTATTATAAAAATAAACTCGATCTAAATCGGACCTAAAATAAATTTTTTGAGGGCGATTCCAAGCAAAAAGGGACACACTGTATACGAAAAAATTTCATTTACCTCCAAGAATAAAGATTTATATAATAATAAACAAAAATAATTTATGCACAGTGTAGGACTAATTTTATATTAGGTAATAGAAACAAAATATGTGGTAATAAATAAAAACAGAAAATATACTAAAAAAGAGCATACAAACTGAGCTAATCGATACTATTTTGCGAGCTATGGCTTTTTGTTATGTTCTAACCTAAATGGATAAAATTGCCAAAAGTCTACGGTTAAATTATTCTTAAGAGTCTTCTATCATTTTTCGCCCCATTTTACTCATTATGTAGAAATTTAGATATATTTTATCAATTTATTATTATTATTTTTTTTTTTATAGAAGTAAATATAATTTTTATAATTTTCACAAAAATATACCTACATCAGAAAAAATTTAATTCATAAAATAGAAACCTCGTCAGAAACTTATACGTGCTTATACCTACAGTTCAACAATAATAAAAAATAAGGTGATAAAAGTTATACTCATCGCAGCCGATTTCATTTTTACATTGCATTACATTTTTTATATAATATTTCGCAATCTATAATATATTCTACAGTTTATTTAAATGATGTTGTTAATATTGTTAATATTTCAAAGGATTCTCGTAATTAAGAACGGTGTTATTTCACACCGGATTGTTTTAACGGTGTATTTTAGCGTAATTTTTCTATTTTTAGAAACTTCCTTTAGTGTCTTCAAAGATTTACAATAGCCAATATTCTTCTGTAAAACTAGTCCCTAACTTTCGTATTTACATTTACCTTTGATTTTTCAAAAACAATCAGGTTTGAAGGTTTTAAACTTGGGGTAAAGATCGTGTCTTGCTTTTGCAAAGGGCATATACAGGGTGCCCGTTTTTTCGACAGCATGGGGATCTCGCTTATCTTAAGAGATACGAAGCCGGTTAAATTAGAGCAAAGTTGCGCATTTTGACAGTTTGACAGTGCCTCCCGTGGTCTCCAAATGTATACAGTCACTCCACAAATACAGCAGGTTTAATGTTTAATGACTGTAGAGTCGTGTGCCCTAAGTAGACGGAGATTCCGCCAACTTTCGGCATTTTATGCCGAGAGCAGCGTAGGGCTCAGGATTATTATTTTCACAATTTCTTTTGTTATCATTTTGTTTTCTTTATTATTATAATTATTATTAACCCACACCCTCTGAAAACTGATCTGGGAAATAACATTTGTTTGTGTGGTTAATTGCGTCGTAATTTAAATGCACATCCTACCTTTTTAATTCTGATTCTAACCGAGATTCTAACAATCCTAATATATGATTTTATATAATAAAATTGTTCATCTCCGTTATTTTTAGAGCTATAAAATAATTCTGTTTGTTTTTTATGGCTCACGACTTTGATATAACAAATATTTTCATAAAATCCACAATTTTCTTTTTAATTACCTACATAAATAAAAGTTTTCAAAATAATCTTTTTCTTTTGATGTAAATTTTTTATCACTTAGACAGAGTTTATTAAAATGTATATTATAGCCACATTCTTTGGTAATTATTTTTTTAGATAATTAAAATCGGTTAATAAATAAAGCAAGGAAAAAATATTTTTTGCGACTGCGCGCGCATACCATTTCTTAACATGGCGCCTAACGCTCAATTCGGATTCCACGGAATTTTTAGTATGTTATTATACATATCAAAAACTACCTATTTTTGAAAATTCTAAGCTTAGGCAAAAGCAATAAGTGGTTGCATTTTGTTTTATAGTTGAGAGAAGGAATCGACAGTTAAACCTAACCTATGAAAGGTGAACAAAAATTGAATCGTTTAAAATCAGGACGTGAAAATTAAGGCGATAATGCTTCTTTTTTTGTAGTGAAGAATTGCAGGAAGACAACACTCTTTTGCCACTTGGAAGAGTTACATTAATATAAATTCACAAAAATTCTCCGAATCTTGACAGATATAAATGTTGCGCATTATTTTTTTTATTGTCTGCTGTTAAGGCGTTACATGGGTTTTTTGCAAATTTTCTTTCTTGGGCACAGGAACTTAAGGTTTGTTTGGTGCTTTGCAGTAGTATTGTTCACATAAATATTGTAATATTGTAACAAAGCTATTTCCGTTCCTGTTTTTTTCAAGCGCCTCTGAAAGCAATACAAGCACGGACAGTTGATCACCGCGATTCAAATCGACAAGTTGACAATAGTGGGTAAGGTCTCGTTTTTTGACGCTTTGGTGAATAAATTAAAGTCGATTTAGCATCAGTATTGGTTTTTTTCCACTGTACTATCTTCCATATTATAATTGGAGAATTCAAAGCAGAGAGCTCAAATAGGTTGGCCTCCCTTCCTCAGCACAAATAGACTAACCATACCCAGCGACCTCATTAGTAAAAGTTTGAGTATATGCGACTGTGTAGATGTCTTTTATAGCTAGTGGAAATTTGGGCTGATGAGAATATGACATGTAAGGTTAGAGGATTAACAAAGAGGGTTAAATTTTGGACACGCTGTATTGCTACTTATTATATTATTATTAATATTATAAAGATAATAGTTAGCAGACCTAACTATACATGGTGTCAGGTGTAATTTTCAGCTCAGATGCAAGGTCTTGGGACCAGGAAACCCGCAAAATGTTTTAGCGTGGCCAACACAAATTCCAACTCCCGAAAAATTTTCGTTTTCACCAGAGGATTGGTCACCATATGATCATTATCAGAGGTATTGTAGCAAATCGGGGGTATAAGTTTTATAAAAGAGGGGAAATAGCTATTAATAATGTAAACATTAATTTTAATATTGTGCCACGGGGTTAAGAAGTAATTGGTTGAGTTTTTGTTATGTCTGCTGCAACCGGAAAAACATATTTAGATAACTTATCTTCTCACGGGGAGTTGAAATTTTCGATGGGAAAGGACTATACGAGTCGGTTCCCAAGGAACTGCTGGTTACGCGAAATTGCCTGAACGTATATTGGGTGAAGTCAGCGGTTAACCGCGGGGTACGTACAGACGAACCACTAATGCGGAGCGAGAGTCACAGGGGAGAGCGCGGAGGAGACAGTTCGGGCAGCGCAGCGTCAGGACGTCACGATATAGAGACGGAGCTAGAGTTTTGACCGGCCAACGTCAGGGACGTCGGCGGTAATTTGTGAACTACCTAGGGGCTAGTTAAGCGCCGCGGAGTGCGAGAGTGATACAGAGACCGGTGGGCGGGTTTTAAGTTGATAGAGTTCAGCGTATAATTTTAGTGAAGGTAATTGCCAATTAGGATATTTAGAAGCTTTAAAGCGCGTATTAACGGTGGGTGATAGCCCGTTTTGTTTTGTAATAATTAAAGTCAGTACTGTCATTTTGTTCGTAATATCTTGTTTTGTTTTGGAATTAAATTACTATAGATAGTTTTGAGCGTAATAATTTGTTTTGTTTTGTAGTAATTAAAGTACTGTAATTTTGTATGTAATAATAACTTGTTTTGCTTATTTTGGAAAATATTTACTGTAATTTTGTACGTGTGGATAAAGAACCAATTAATCAAAAATTTTACTATATATTCATTTTTTGTTTTGGTTTTGCTTTGTTTTAATTTTATAATTTTGAGTAATATATTCGCTTTTATTTTTCTTAATTGATAGTCTTTGATTTCCACCACTATTCACCTCTGCCAAAAGACCACGCATATAAGCCGTGGCCGAACCCTAGCCTTTGGAAGGCTTCTTTTACCAGTGGCCTATCAGCTGATTTTGCTTTATAGGTGCTTTCTAGTGTTTCTCTGATCGGGGGGAAACTAAAATAAATCCCGATCTGGTGGCAGCGACACGCTACCTCTTTTTAAGTAACGCACCCTCGATATCATAGGTATCGTCAGTAAGTAAGAGTAAAGTTAAAGTTTTATTATTATTATTTTTTTGATATACGGGGTGTGCGCGTTACAGTATCGTAATGCTTTAAATTTGAAACAACAACCCGAGGAGATTCAGAAAAACGACTTGTTACTGCATATATGCCCAATGTGTCCAAAATATTCGAAAGGGTCCAGAAAGAGGAGACGAAGACTACTACAGCAAATTTATAGAAGTGGTGAGGTTAAAAAGAACTGAGAGCAAGTATGCTCGCAAGCATGTCATAGAGGAACTAAAAAAAATTTTTAGTAGATTTGGAATTCCAAGGGAACAACATGACAGCTTGGAGTTTAGAGAGTTTGCAAGTCGTTATAATTTTAGGTGGGTTTCCAGTAGCCATACTTATGCCAAAGCTAACGGCCTAGCAGAGAGCGGAGTAAGAACCATTAAAATAATTATAAAGAGCTCAGATGATTGGAATTTAGGTTTACTTGCATATCGAAATACTCTTTTAAGTTGTGGAGCTTCGCCAAGTGAGTTACTTATGGGGAGAACTTTAAGGGAGGTTTTATTGTCCCAGGAAAACAAACTGAAACCAAAGTTAATCGATCGTGACAGGGTAAACCAGAAAGTGAAGGAAGGTAAATAAAAGGAGAAGAAAAATTACGATAATCGACATAGAGCAAACAGGGCGGACCTGGAAGAAGGCAAGGCGATAGAGTGTGGATTAGAAATAGAAACATGGAGGGAGTAATCCAAAACGATGTTCGATTTCGATCGTACATGGTAGAAACGGAAGATGGGGATATTATTAGAAGGAACAAAGAACACTTGTCTAAATTACCAAAGAAAGACATTGAACAACCGGCTGAGGAAAATGTAGAAAGGGAGATTTCGAAACAATTAGAAGAGGAAGGGAAAAATGAGCCGCAAAGAGAACAGAACTATACACCGTCGAGTGTCAGAAGAAGCGCTCGCCCTAAAAGAAAACCTATCTACTTAGATGATTACTTATAAACTTATAAACTATAAAGGGAAGAAGGGGGGATGTGTAGATGTCTTTTATAGCTAGTGGGAATTTCAGCTGATGAGAATATGACATGCAAGGTTTAGAGTATTAATAAAGAGGGTTGAATTTTGAACACGCTGTTTTTCTACTTGTTATATTATTATTAATATTGTAAAGATAATAGTTAGCAGACCTAACTATACAGCGACGACTCGGATATTGTTAGGTATACAATTTATTTCTGATTTACTTTTGATTTAGAATCGTTGGTCGTCTTACTTCCAATTTATTTTTGAGCTTATTTGAAATCAAAATAAAGTGATTTATGTGTCATTTTGTTTGGGCTTTATATTAATATAACACATGCAAAAATTATATGCATTTTACTCGCTTACACACTTCAAGAGGTTATTGATAACAATGATAACGATAAGATGATTATTTACTTTAGCGATATTATTTACTTTTGTTTAATCCTCGCCTCGGTTTAATCTTTCAATTGTGTTCTGTAACTCAATGTATGCTTATTTGCAGGTGTTTTCTAATTCAACCCAAACACGCGTGGAACCTAGAAATAAAAAAAATATATAATATGTAATGAATGGCTGCTTTTTGTCCAGATACTTACGTAATCTTTTATACCGAAATCTCGGGCGCCAGTTAACTTTTGAGTGCAAAGAACAGCACTTTTTGGCTTTTCTATTTGGGAAAGCAATCCGGGGTAGCTAACAGTTGAAGATACGGAAAATGCCAGCGGGTCGTAAGCTGGGGATCTGTCTAAAGGACTTCGACCCCTACTCAAACGGGTTAATCAGAAATTTTCGCCAGAAATAATGACTCGTGAATTTTACCTCTTTAAAATAACGTATTTATTCAGTGATAATAATGAACAAATTAATTTACTCTAAAAACCTCCACGACTGTACAGTCGAGTGTGTATAAAACTATTTCCAAAATGATTAAAAACAAGTCGAGCTGGCAATCAAGAATCTTTACGTGATTTTACGACGGAATTTTCGGATACGTGGGATTAATGAATTCCTATGTACGACAAGCAAACGGACCTTTCCACTAGGATGTATTATGCACGGCGGGCAATCGATTAGCTATAGATATTGTAATCTATATGAAATTTTTAAATACACGGCAAACTACTGCCACAAACGTAGAGCTATTTGTTAATGCTTATGTTAATGAACGTAA
Organism: Rhagium mordax; assembly: GCA_963680705.1. Taxonomy (NCBI): domain Eukaryota; kingdom Metazoa; phylum Arthropoda; class Insecta; order Coleoptera; family Cerambycidae; genus Rhagium; species Rhagium mordax. The sequence continues at coordinate 40,340,335 of OY796663.1, forward strand.
GTTTCACGAGTCAACTCTATGCAGATCACCTATATGGATGGCCCTAGCGAGCAAATCCACCCAGTTGATGCATATAATGACTATTTGGTTTATCGTAGGTTTTCCGGTAACCTATTATGCAGGGAGGCGTTTGAGGTGGTTTTCTCGGAATGAGGAATGAGAGCGAAGTGAGCATTCCTCTCCCTTTTGTAACCTTTATGACTTATCAAGGTCGCGTGATAGAGGGACGGTCCCCGACTTGAAACGACGGACTCGGATGCACAACCCAGCGTAACTTGCAGAGGTGCAGCGGATTATGCACTTAGGCGCATCAATTCAGAACGTCTATAACTGGGAATGAGTTACTTGCAATTTCTCTACTATATTGCAAAAAGAAACGGATTAAAACAGGCAAGGATTAACATTTTTAGTAACGAATAATTTTTATTTCCGACTCGGCCATTATTATAATAATTCACGGATTTTGCTTATACGAGGGATTGTCGAAAATTAATCAATTAATTACTTGATTGCTTGTTTACCAGCGGACTTTTTAACAACTCATTAATAACTTAATTAAAACAGGACTTACTTACTAAAACAGCGGCAGGGTGTACCCAAGTGACGGTAATATTTAAAGCAAAAATGAACATTCTTTGATTGGAAAAAAATCACTTCGTTACCAATATATAAGTACTCTGTTTTCTTGGTAAAAGACTGATTCAAGCAAGAATAGTAGCCTATAAGAGAAGTGAATGATAGCGACATAAATATCTACATTGTAATAGTAATTTTATCACGATTTTATATAAAAATTTTAAAATCACGTGTAAAGTATTATGTATGGCTTGACTCGGGTTTTGATTACGAGAGAACAGTTTCTATTGAAAACAATGAAGAAATGAAATGCTCCTATAACTAGCCTTTTTCCACATATTAACAGAGCTTGAAATAATTTCCAAACAATAAAATGTATATTTATTTCCTTACATGTGCGCCCGATTAAAGTAGCCTGGCATAGGCGTAGTCCAGGGGGGCTTGGCAGATATATTCTAACTTCTATGATGTAACTGTTTATTAGACGATGCTTAAGAAATACCAAAGAATATAATAATGTGTAATTTTATATTTATGTATAACACTTCAAACTATTTTTATTCACAATAATATGTATTTCAGATGTAAAAAATTCAAGTACAATCCAAAACTAAAAACGTCAGTTATTGTGATATTTTATAACGAGCTGATGAGCGTAATTTTAAGGACAATTTGGAGCGTAATTTTACAGACGCCCAGCCACTTATTAGAGGAGATTATATTGGTGGACGATTGCAGCACCGAAGGTAAGTAATAATTGTAGGAATTGTTAATAGTTGTTTCTGTGTTACTGTGAAAGTTGGACGTTTCAACCCTCTCGTCATGGTCTTCTTCTTCCCACAGTAGGGCAATCGAAAAGTCAAGCATTAAAAATAGTCAAAAGAAGAAGAAGAAGAAATCCACAAGGTGGTTGAAACGTCAAGCCATCAAAATAATCAACGAGGAACAAAGCACAGAAACGATTTGATTGCTGTCATCTAGTTCTTTTGTGGCCGATATAAAAAAAATAGCAAAATTATAATATAAATATAAAAAATATGTTTCTGTTTTCTCTTTTTCTTGCGTTCGTATTTATATTTTCTTCAACTATTCCGTTTATCAGTGCCAGAAAAACTAGACAACTCGTACCTACATATAATTAAAACAAATAATCGCCAATTAATAGCTAACCCTGCTTTTTAGAAAGCCTGAAAGATTTGCTTCAATACTACTTGGACACCAGACTGAAAGGTCACAACGTGAAACTGATTAGGTTAAAGAGCAGACTGGGCCTGATTCGGGCCCGTTTGCAGGGGGCCAGAGTGGCCCAGGGTGATGTACTGATATTCCTGGACGCCCACTGCGAGGCCACTAAGGGTTGGGCTGAGCCGCTCCTTTCTAGGATAGAGGAGGAGCGTAGTGCCGTTTTGGTACCCATAATAGACGTCATAGAGGCGAATAGCTTGGCGTACTCGACCAATGGTGAGTGTTAAATGTTTTTCTGTGTTTACTTGCAAAAAAATTACTTTTTTTTACTCAACTATTTTAATGTAAAATCATACAATGATCTTTTGGCAAACCCCAGAAAACGACTAAAACAGCAAATCGCTAATAACTCACTTTACTTTCTCTACTGAGCGCCTCCCTACAAATGCGCGCTAAATTTAAATAGAATGTTTCCATTGGTTGAATTTTTAAAACCCATAATACAAACAATCACACTGTGCTCCAAGAGCAGATTCGATTTGTGTCGACCATTCGTCGTTTCGGTGTTTTGACGTTCTGTGCAGAGATTACCCTAATCTCTGATTCTGTGATTTTGACTACAGAGACGTTATAGGGACAGAGGCGACAATAGAGCCAAAGCCACGCCCACCCGCCATTTTGAGGCTAAATTTATCAGGACTAACATAACCTTAAATTTTTAGTTGTGCAAATTTATTTTCAAATTTCATTTTAATTTTTGTAGTTATAGCTTGGATCCATTGTAACATTTAGAAACTCTCAGACGGTAGATTTATAATGTTTCAATGTTGTAGATTGTTTAAAATAGACTGCTAAATATAGGTTAGAATTCCAACCAACAAAAAGCATTTTGGCATTGGCTTGGTTTTCCTTAGTTCACTAACAGAATGTATTATGATACTATAATAATTATTAGTGTAATTTAATGAAAGTCAAGAATATTTTAGTATGTATTATGCTAAAATGTATATAGTTCTTAAAAATATAAAAATATGTGTGCACGTGTGAGGTTAGATAAAGTTATAAATTTGCAAAAAAAAATACAATTTTTAAAACAGCTTTTTCCTAGACTTTTTCTGTTAAACAATAAATGAGTAACAGTCGACCGGCCCCAACAATGACGAGAATAAACTAAACCAACACTTACCTTATGAATACAATATACAATATAAAATTATTGAATAAGTCTTTAAATAATTTTTTCACAATACACTACTCACAAATAGTTTCTATACGTTTAATAATTCAAAATAAATTGTTAAAGATGCACAAGTACACACAGTAATAGGATAACTTAAACAATTTCAGCATTTTTAGCCTCTTAATGGCGGCGGTATCAATCAAAGTGCGGGCAACCCTTTGTCGCCACTGTCTACATACAGTCTCTGTAGTTTTGCTGTTATTCCCGTGTAATAAAATAGTATTTTTCAATACTTTGGTGTACATTTGCGTATATTAAGGTATGTACTTAATGAATAGCTATTTATGATACTAGTGTGAAAAATGCATGTTTAAGACACGCGTATGAAACTTACATAACGAGTTGTGTAACTCATACAAACACGAGTACCATACAAGATTTTTCTCTATGAATGTACAAATATTAAAAAAAAGTTATTGAAAAATATTAAATATCATGACGTTTCTTTGAATAATCAATTTTACCATATGTCACAGTACGATGTTTTGTTGCTGTTAATGTTAACGTTCTTAATGTAAAATTCCAATAAATTTTTACAAAATTATAGTAAATTTTGATTTGATTGTTCGTTATTAATTTCTCTTTATATCAGTGCGAAAGGTGACAGTTCTTTTTGCACTGAGTGTGAAAAGTGACAGTTGTTTTCGCACTGGTCCAGTGGTGCGTTAAAGTGACGTTTTTCACACTAAAATGACAGTTGAAAAGTACGAAATTTCGATTGTGAAAAAATAATTAATGTGGATTAAATGTCAAAACCACATTTTCTTTTTGAGGTTAGAAAGTCCATCAAGGCAGGGGCGGTTTTACCACTGGGCACACTGGTAAAACCGTGGATACCACTTCCGGTTTGACCGGAAGTGGTATCAACTTTCTTATTTTAAATGAGAACACCCAATTTTTTTTCAATATTTGATATTGTATAAATGTGGGGTGTACTGTTGTACTACTTCTTGTTTATGCTTATGTTTTTGTTTTTGCTTATGTTTACTCGAAGGACCTGATTTTGCTTATGCTTAAATTAAACGCCAATGTATAACAATAACAACGTTTAATTCCTGGGAATAGTATAATATACACTATATACAAATACGAACTTGATGTATTATTATGATTATGATTATTTATGATTTATAAAATATGATTATGCTTTTGTTGTCTGCAAGCTCATGTTACTTGCAGTGAGTCTATATCAGAACTCGGTATATGTAAAATATGATTATGCTTGGTTATCTGCAAGCGTGTTACTTGCAGAGAGTCTATAACAGAACTAAAATATTACAATTTTTCGTTTATCGAATAGTCAACTACTTTCTAAAATGAATAATGTGTTTTTACAGTTTAAATGGTGACAAAATCCAGATGTTTCTTAAATTTAACTAGCAGGGCAGCTATAAGTACCTACTTGAAACTATTGTCAATGTAGGGTTTCAAGCGGGCCATAAAAATATAAAATATTGCAAAACAAAGCTATAAAACATGCTGTAAAATAATATTTTACAGGAGACATCCTAACAGATATCCATGATACAATAAATAAGAGATAAGATATCGCGCAGTTCATGACGTCAGTCGGTGAGCTAGGACGCCATTAAACGCCCGGCTGTCAGGAGTGTCGGGTAGAATTGTCAAGTTGTTGCGGATATTTTTGGGTTTAAAAGTTAAGAAATCGTCGAAAATGAGATGTGCTGTATACGATTGTGATGTCGATAATCAATCAAGAGATTCTACGCACGATATAAAGTGTTTTAGTTCCCTGAAATAAAAAAACTGCAGGGTGTATGGAAACGCGATTTCAGAAAAAATAGTATGTGTATCATCGTAGTAAAAGCATATTTCCGAACTCCGTGTTGCTTACGCCTCGATAAGCAATCTGCACGGTCGTCCGGGAATGTATTAAGTTTTTCCTACTAAGCACACAATGTACTATTTAGCATCAATTCTGTTAGTAACTAGAACATTTTTAAAGAAAGTTTATTTACAATTTTTACCTTAATTATTAACGTTTTTATATTTTTTTAACTTCCTACATATTAAAGGTAACATTTGACGTCAAAACTGGTTTTTCTTAGTATACTTAACTTTCGGCAAGAAACAATTTTTGAGAAATTAATTATAAATAAGTTTTCTATTATGCTGCATACTGTCTGACGATCGCACTGTATTTTTACGTAAAAACATTCTTCAAAATTCTTAAATATCAAATATATTGACTGTATATATGGTTAATTTATCCTTTTTTACGTTTGACTTGCCATTTTTGTAATTTCGAAAACTTCGAATAACAAGAACCCCAAAATTATTAATTTGTAGGGCCAGACATATTCAACAATTACAAATCGAAATACATGCCTACGAAAATATAAATTGGGAGTTAATTTCGTATTATTATACTTATATTCACGTATAATATAGAAATATCTGCATAAAATAAATCAAATGTAATAATCAGTATTATCCTCTGGGCTCTAATAAATTTCATCTAAAATGTAATAATTTAAATAGCCGTCATTAACTTAGTATTATACTATAAGCAGTGAACCCATATTATGAATAAAAGCCATAACACAGAGTTCCTAACTAACAAAATTTGATATTAAATTCGAAACCGCGACATAGATTTTAAAAATTACTCACTGTGTGACGTCATGCGCAAACCGGACGAAATTTGAACGCTTTGATATCATATCTTGTGTAGTTGTATCATGACAGATATCTACATAAAAATTCCCTTTCTAATGACATATAACACATTGACATTTGCTGTCAAGATGGGGACGAAGCATTACTTTTATACTATAAATAGTGTGTACTTTTATATATAAATTTCAAACTTTTTTGCAATAGTTAGTTAAAGTGAAAACCCATAGTGCTGCGAAATTTCGTAACAATTTATTAATTTAATATTGTGTAAATTGATAAATATTTACTGTCGATCAATAAGTATTAAATTTAAAAAAAACTAGTTAATCTGAATAAAAATTGTACATAAACACAAATAGAAGAAAAATTACAAAAACTATAAAGTATTTGAAATATTCCAACTATCTTAACAAAATGCCGATATGTGAACTTTGCACAGGTGGAATCACCGGCAAATCCCCGGGACTTCAATGTAGCGGACCATGCCTTAAGTTTTACCATGCTAAATGTGTCGATATATCCAAGGCAGACATAAGTCGCTTCTCGATGCCCGGTGTATCATGGTCCTGCAGACTTTGCCGAGATAATATAGGAAAAAAGCGTCAGTCTATTGTTATTACTGCCGAAGAAGATGAATTAGATTCCCTAACAATTTCTCTTGATGTTTAAAGGAAATTCGTACAGATTTAAAATTGTTAAATAATAAATATGATTCACTTCTGACTTCAGTAAATTTCTGCAGTGATAAGGTAACTGCTTTTGAGGCAACTGTTACCAAACTCAGTGATAAAGTTTCTGTACTAGAGAAGCTTACAAAGGAAAATAATGGAACTAAAGTCTGTCATTAATGACTTAAATAATAGATTGGAATTTGTTGAGCAACAGTCTAGATCTAATAATATCGAAATACAAGGTGTTCCAGAAAAGGCAAACGAGAATTTACTATCTAGTATTAAGTTAATTGGAGATAATATTGGATGTCCCAGTGATGTCACTGAAATTGATACTACTTAAAGAGTAGCTCATCGTGAACCCTCAGTCCGACCTAAACCCATAATTGTCAAATTGTTATCCAAACAGAAACGAGATGCTATTTTAGCTGCAGCTATTCAAAAACGTCGATCCACAGATCATTGAGGGGCTTGAAAATTGATAATATTTCTAATGAACTCTATATAAATGAACATCTTACTTACAACAACAAATTAATACTAAGAAAATCTAAAGAGATAGCCAGAACTAAAAATTATAAGTATGTCTGGGTTCGGAATGGTACTGTTTTTGCTAGGAAAGACGACAGATCAAGAGTTATAAAGATTGTAAATGAGAGTGACGTATCCAAAATTAATTAACTGAAATTAACTGAAATTATTGTTTATTCTATCAAAATTGTGTACCTTTCTCTATTATTATGAACATATCTGTACTGTATCAAAACGTCCGTGGACTCAGGTCGAAAACTTCTATAGTATATAAGAACAGTCTAAATTGTGATCATAATATAATCTGTTTAACCGAGACTTGGCTCAATAAATCAATTCATAGCTCTGAAATATTTTGTGATTTATATGATGTGCATCGTCGTGATCGAGAAACTACATTATCGTCTAAGACTATGGAGGTGGCGTTATAATTGCAATAAATAAACAACTTAAAAGTTATGTTGAAGATACATGGTTATCTGAAGCTGAGGATATTTGGGTGACCGTCTTGCCTAACCACAACAATCGCAATAAATTTCATATTGGCTGTGTCTACACTCCCCCAAGTGATATTATAGCATTAAATTTATTTTGTGCTAAGCTTATTGATATTGTCACAAATAATCCAAATGATATGTTTATTTTGTGTGGTGATTTTAATTTGCCAGGTATAAATTGGATACTAGATCCTTTAAATAAATTTTGCAAACCACAAAACTTTTTAGATCAGCGTGCCAATGTACTTGTTGATGCAGTATCATTTGCTGGTTTATCGCAATTTAATAGTAACTTAAATATATCTGGAAATACTTTGGACCTAATTTTCAATAATAATTTTATGATAAAAGATTTGGTAATATGTAATTGCCCTTTGGTTCCTGAAGATATGTATCATACTACTGTAGAATTTGATTTATATTTAGACAATAGTATTCATAAAGAAGTTAACAATGTATTATATAATTATAATTTTCACCGTGCGGACTATGGTGCGATTAACAATAATTTGCAATTTATAAACTGGGACTTGGAATTTTCAGATATAAATACGGAAGATTCCGTCACCAAATTTTATGAAATCATTAATAATTTAATTGATTTACACGTACCAAAATATTCTACTCGCCGTAAATATTTTCCATCCTGGTATTCATTAACTACGATTAGAGTAATTAAAGAAAAAAAGAAATATCATAGACGATGGAAGAAATACGGAAATGCTTTAGATAATTTAACTTTTAAGATATTACGAGGTCGATCTAAATACTTGATAAACGAAGATTATAAAAAATATTTAGATAATGTAGAACAAAATATATCATCTAATTCAACATATTTCTGGCAATATATAAAAAACAAAAAACAACAAGCTGGTTTTCCAGGTAGTTTAAATTATAACAATATAATTATTACAAGCAGTCAAGACATATGTGATGCATTTTCTGAATATTTTTCTTCAGTCTTTGTTTCAGGTAATAATAATATTTTAATTCAGAATAATAATAACCGATTAGAAATAGCTCAATATCATATTAGTCGAAATGATATCTTAAAGAAATTAAATGATCTTCCAAATAAGGGACCGGGACCTGATAATATTCCTACATGTTTCTTGAAAAATTGTCTATTTAATTTAGTTGAACCTTTGTATCTGTTATTTAATAAATCCCTTAAAGAAGGTTATTTTCCTGAAAAGTGGCGAACTGCTCATATTGTGCCAATTTTTAAATCGGGTGATAAACATATCATTGAAAACTAAAGACCAATCTCTAAACTGTGTATCATTGCTAAACTGTTTGAGAGCATAATCTTTGACTACTTATATAACGACGTAAAAAATATTTTAAACATAGAGCAACATGGCTTTATGAGAGGTCGATCTGTTGATACAAATCTGTTCATTTATTCTGAATATATTTTAAAAAACTTTAGTAATAGAATACAAATTGATTCCGTGTATACCGATTTCAGCAAGGCTTTCGATAAAATTGATCACTCTATTCTTTCAATGAAACTTGCTGATGTCGGTATACATGGAAATCTGTTACTTTGGTTTGAATCATATATGAAAAGTCGACGTCAAGCAGTCACCCTAGGAAATTTTAAGTCCAACTATATATATACAACATCCGGCGTACCTCAGGGCTCCCATCTGGGTCCACTGTTGTTTAATATCTATATAAATGATATTTCTAGGTGCTTTAAATTTTCCAAATTTCTCATGTACGCGGATGATTTAAAAATATTCCATTCCATTACCAACATCAGGGACAGTTACTTAATTCAAGAAGACCTTGACAGGCTAAATAAATATTGTGAAGATAATAGTTTATTCCTAAATTTTTCGAAATGTCATCACATCACATTCAGTAGAAACATATTATTAATACCAACTGCTTACAAAATATCAAATAACACTATAAATGCTGCAAGTCACGTAAAAGACTTGGGAATAACATTTGATACGAAATTATTATTTAATTCACATATATGTAATATTTCCAAAAAAGCAAATCAAATGTTAGGTTTTATATTTAGGTCCTGCTATGAATTCAACAATCATAAAACAGTTAGAACCTTGTATATGTCTTATGTAAATAGCGTTCTAAATTATGGATCCCTAATTTGGAATCCACAATATAATGTGTATATTGGTCAATTAGAGGCAGTGCAAAGTAAATTTATAAATTATATTAACAGAAAGTATTTTCCACAAATTAATGAAAGATGTGTACTTCGTAAAATGTTAAATATTTTGCCACTTAACAGCCGTAGACAAATGACTGATGTTAAATTTCTATTTAAAGCAGTAAATAATATTATCGATTCAACAGAAATTGTTAATTCTATCAAATATAATGTTCCGTCTTATAACACCCGACAAAATTATTTATTTTTTGAAGAACATACAAATACTAACTATTTATCAAATTCTCCTCTTCATAGATCAATTAAAACTTATAACACCCTATCACAAATTATTCAAATTGATATATTCTCTAACAGTTTTACTCATTTCCAAATCTTATTAAAAAAACACCTGGCATTTTGACATTCCACCTTATATATAATATATATTTATGTATTTATCTGTATATTATTGATGTATCTATTTTTATAAGCCTTTCGAATCACATTAAATGTGTGTATTAATTATTTTTTTGCTTTTAGCTTTTTTTGTTTTAATTTTTTTTTTTTTTATTTTTTAATTTTAAGTTCATCTCGCTTTTGTATTTGTTTATCTTACATTGTTGTATCCTTATATATATATTTTTTTACTATGTATTTGTGAATACACCTTTTGAGTTCGTCCTGTATGTATTCCATATTTCAATAAATAAATAAATAAATAAATAAATAAATAAATAAATAAATAAGTTGGCCATTGATTCGCCGCCAGAAAACAAAACGTGGTTAGGAGGTTGTGGAAACAAAAAAATGATTTATTGTTGCTTTGCTGATAGCATTATTTGCAAACATTTGACATTCATAACGTCTACTAAGATCATTTTCTTTTTTTCGTATATTTGAAAACAAAAGCTGATTGTTTCTCTTTTTTTTTTTAATAGGAACCTATGTTTTTTATGTGATGTGTTTATAGGGAAAATGTCATTATTTCACGCTAAATCAGCTTCTAGTAAAGTCCTGCTATTATAAACTGTACCACCAGTACATACATATAATATGTATAATTTTAGTCCCTACAAAAAATATCGTATGGATAAAAAGTTGTAACATCGATTTTTACAAATATAAACTACCTTATGAATAAATGCATACTAATGAATGCTAGAATGTTTGATTTAATATTAATTCGTTGCCACCAAACAGGAATCTAATTTAGGTATGCAGACCTTGTCGCGAGTAGACACATTTAAAGAAAAAGTCTTACATTATTTTCTGCCTAATTTTGACGCAGAAGTTTTATTATGTTTTACTATCATTCTTAGTATCTCCTACAGTTTTTTTTTACTTTTACGCTCTTATACTGGCTGTCCATTTTATCACATATGTATCAGAGGATATCTCACTTAATATCAATCGTGCAAAAAAAAGTACCAATTTGTATTAAGTACCAATGAATTTTTTTTTACTTCATGTGATGTATTATTCAAAAGACCATAATACAAAATGGTATATGACACGTCAACTCACAATACTGCTCCACAACTAAGGCCATTTTAAGTGTCATAGAGGATAATAATTGAGGCTTTTGAGGAAAGCTTATTATCGTCCCTTACACTGTGCGATCTAAGTAAAGCTTTTGATTGTGTTTCCCACGAAATATTAATACAAAAACTTGAATATTATGTGATTCGGGGACTACCATTATCACTTTTAGATCCTATCTTGAAAATAGATGACAAAGCGTAACGCTTAATAATGTAAATTCAGAATTAACAGCTATTACACATGGAGTTCCTCAAGGCTCTGTCTTATGCCCCATTTTATTCATTATTTACATCGATGACCTACCTATATATCTTGACCCTATCAAGAGCTTACTATTTGCAGACGACTTAACCCTGAAAAATTCCGCAAAAAATTTGAGAGAACTCGATGAGAAAGCTGAAGTTGCTATCGAGAAATCCAAACTGTGGTTCTCGTCAAATAAACTTAAATTAAATGAAAATAAGACTCAGATTTTAACCATTAATTCTGATCCGAGTATTGCCAGAGGGGATAGTGTCAGGTTGTTAGGTATATCTATTGATGATGGTCTAAAATGGAATGTACATATAGATCAACTTTGTAGTAAGTTATCAATGCTCAATTTTTGTCACCAGGAGGTTAAGCAGTATTATAATCATGATTAAAATTAATAAAAATAAATATCCTGTTTACGTGGACATATGACAAAATTTTATAATTATAAACGCGAGGCAAAGGCAACATTTTTAAGTCTCTTAATATACAGATGCCCTATCTTTTAATATACCAACAATAGTTTAACCTTCCCCTGTTCCGCTTGGGTTTTAAAGTGGTTACTTTGAGGCCTTAGGGGCGGCAGTACTAGCAGAAAGGTGTATCTCGGGAACCAGTTTCTGTTTTTGAGTGTAGATACACCAGTTTTTCTCTATTAGCTAGGCTAGGCTTAAGTAGCTGCAGTAAAAAAACGGTAATGCCAGGTTCTGTATTAACCTATAAAGAAACATCAGAAGTTTCGTGTTAAAAATTATAAACAGACTTCATTTACGATCAATTAACAGTAAACACGTATTACTACGGTTAAATACAAACAAACATATGTACAGGAGACTTACAGTAGGCAGGCAATACTAATAGTCCAGACGGCAGGTCGAAAAAAAACACAAAAAATTACAAATTGATAATAATGCTATTTTTTTCTTAATGGTCTTGTTTCAGAGACATAAAAAACATATCAAAAGTGTGACCCCCGAGGTCGGCGACTACCCTTAATTTTGCCTTAAAAGTGCTGCCTTCTCACATGAATTTGCAAAAACACTGCTGCAACCTGCAGTCGCGGTAGTTTCGGTTTGACTGCATCATGTCATACTGACCTGTGCGAGTTGTGGTAGAATCGAGACTTGCACCTGTTACAAATCCTTTGACGCTCCCAGAAAAAATTTACTCCTCAGAGAGCTTCAATTACCAAGAAATTTCGGAACATATATTCTTCCTTCATGCCTCAGCGGATGCGTCACAACCTCGGCATTTTTCAAGCGTGGAAAGATGAAACTTATTCCTGTACTAAAAAATAATTTGTGGAGTACAGTGAAAATATTCCTTGACCCAGATGTTATACCAGATTTAATTGAAACAGTAGGAGTATCTGTCATCAAAGCTCTCTAGAGCGTGACTTCTCGTGAAATACCATTGAATAATAATAAAATTGTAGATCTTTGCGAAGTCCATCTCTAAGAGTGCTTGCAATCTTTCATCCTTGCCACCAACAGAAGCAGCAGTACGTCAGCATTCCAAGAAAGTTTTCCATCAAATTCAAGAGTGAAACGGAAGACTCAAAAATTCGTTAGATTGGGGTTGGAAAAGCACAACAAATGGTCTGACACTAATTACTACCTTGGAAGACGCTGCTCCGCAGGAGCTTCTTATTGCGATATCGTGCAAATGCACAAAATGTTGCAAATCGGCCTGTGGCTGTCGGAATTAGGATTGCGATGTTCACCGATTTGTCGAAATTGTCGAGGTCAATCCTGTACTAACGTTGACATTGATGAAGATAATATAAACTATGATGAGCCACTCGATGTGCAATTAAGGCTAGGATTTAATAGTCTAATATGCTTTTTATGGTTGCCTAACGCGGGTACACGATCACTGGCTGGTCCGGCCTGGAAGACAATGCAGATAACAAATTTTTGTTTTGTTTTGAGGGTTCACGCTACTCGCCGTCAGATGCCGGCACGTAACGTGTTTATAATATTGTGTATTATACCACTATGTTTGTTGTATGACTTGTCTTATAGCATTGAATAAAGGAATATATTCCTTTATTCAATGCTTATAGCCTGTATTTGTGCTATTTTGGACTAATAAAGTACTACTAGTGCTACTACTACTACATGCTGACATCTCCAGAGTGATAGACCAAGTTGTAATGCAATATTGTTCTGTAATTTGCCTAGTTTCGGGCGCTATTTCAGCAATGCAAATGACTACTTGACCTAAAAATGTGAAAATTCTCCTTTGAGGGTCAATTTCACGAAAGATACGTTAATTTGAGCGACAATATTTGGTGAGCTTTTAAGTAACACTTTGTACTCGGCCGTAGGCTAATTTCTTTTTACAAAAAAAATACAAAATTGTAAATACAAGCGATTGAATGAGTTGCCTACGTATTGCCAATATGTACAGTCTTATTTTTTCCTTCTCAATTATAGATAGGAATGGTAATTTCAATACCTCACGGCCATTTACATTTTTTTCTGCAAAATTAGATACATTAATTTTCAAAATCCGTGTATTAGTTTCTGCAAAATTTACTCCTAAAGAAATAGCGGTTAATATCAGAGGAGTAAATCGCAACCTTAAAACGTTTTGAAGTGTTATATGGAAACGACGAAGATACTTCCGACAATGAACAAGGCAAAGATGAATGTGCAGATAAAATTGTATATCTCAGCATCTGTGGCTGGAACATCAGTTCATGATAGATCCAGAACAACATACCACACGAAAAAAGTAACGCTTGGATTGAATTGTACCCTTTATAATGGACAAACAATATGAATTGAATTGTCATCAGTTATTTATTAGATATAGTTACTTTCTGAAAAATGGGTGTTATTCAAATAAGAATTGTCGCCTGCAAGCATGCTGCTGCTGAACGATGTAAAATTAGGCAAGTCGTTAACAAAAATAAAAATAGCAAAGGTCCTAAAACAGATCTCTGCAGAACTCCAATTGTCACATGTTTGCTTTCTGACCTTAACCATTTACCTTCACTATTTGACTCCTATCAATTCAGTAAGATTTCATCCAAGTGTACATTTTTTCTGTCAGTTCATAAAACATATGTAGAATCGTGATTCATTAGGCCAGACGCTTTATTGAAATTCGTTTCCTATATTTATTAACATGCTCATAGAGTTTGTTCAAAAAACTCATCATCCTGTTTCAGTAGAGAGTATATGGCAGGGGTTTTCTTATTATTTTGCCATATTATAACTGTAAATGTCATACTTTTTTAATGTTTATTTTTGATATAAAATATAATAATAAATTGTCGACAATTATAAAATTTCTATACAGGGTGAATCTTAGAGTGGCGGCCATATTTATATGAGGCGACACCGTTCAACTATGGGAACACAAAACTACAAATTTTTTTTTTTTAACGCGCTATGAAAAATGAATATTGTTTAAACCCTTTTTATTTGAATTTGGGTACCCCGCCAGTGGAATGCGCTAGCGAGAGTAACGTCTAATAACTGAGACGCACACGCCTGTCTAGAACAGTGCGTTGTTGCCAAACTTCACGACTGAAATAAAATACGGGGAATTTATTGTAAAGCAAACAAGAAACTAAATAAAATGAACTATCTAAACAATAACAAAGTAAAAACTATTCTCCGTGAGTGTAATAATAAAAAAAGTAATACCTAAAAAACTTAATACTTAGTAACAAATAATGAACAGAAAATTATTTTTTCTAATAGCAATAAATCTTTACTTATCTTGGATCGGCATTTCTCATAGCAGGTGTTGAAACTGTCCTCCGTTATTTTCCAAACACGCTGTAGCTCGCCGCATCATAGAATCTCTAACTTTATTGAAGTCCGTATTCCATTCTGCCTTATGTGATTCGCAGCGTTTTCTACTATTTCCCGTAAAATTCTTCAACGTTGTTGACAGGAGTCGTGTACACCAAACCACCGTACATTGTACGGTGCACCAAACTTTTCATGTGCCCCCACAGATAAAAGTCGCCTCTAAAACACCACTAAAATAAAACTACACACACGTAGAAGGTACACCTCACTCAATTATTAAACACAAACACAAAACTTCCACTTTTATAAATTTCACTAAATTAATTTTATAATCACAATAAACCACTCTAGCTGCTGTCTGACTGGTCACTAACACTAAAATCTAAAACTAAAACCGTGCCGTGCGCGGCTTTTGCATTTCAGGAGAACCTTTTTTATCGCTCTTTTTTGTGAATGCACCTGCTTTAACTAGGTCAGTGTCATAGTTTGTAAAGAGTTCAGCGACTCTAACAGCTGATGGGTGGTAAAATTCCTGTAGAATGTAGAACTAATTCTGTTTTTAAAATCTTTTTCATTTTGTATCATAAAAATTATGCAGACTATGCAGCCGGCTTTTTCATTTTGTTTTGTATTACAATTTTCATTATGGAAGTTAAAACTGCGTATTTCAATAAACCTGTTTATCCAATTGAATTAATTGATTTTTCATTTTCACTAGGTACCCTTATCTCTCTCTCGTGATTGGGTATCTCTGGATTATTAATGAAAAGTGAAAATGTAAAATGTAATCGATTGGTTTTATATCATCTACACTTGGCAACACTGTCGATCAGCCACACGTAATGCAGCAAGTGCTTGCCCAGCGGCGCCAGAATTGCAAGAATTATACATGAATCGCGAATTTTTTTAAAAAATTCATAACTCGGCCATTTTACAACCTACAAAAAAAAATCGGATTCATGTTCATGACGACTAGTACTATTAACCCCAAAAATATGGCCGCCACTCTAAGATTCACCCTGTATACAAATATAAGTTCTTCTTTTTTCGTGTATCTATTCTGATATCTGATATTAATTATTCTTCGTTGCCTTGATACTCCAATTTTTTCTTTCTTCTTCAGGCCTTCCTGTTATTTGACTTCCTTCGCTCAACCTATCAGATCCAAGAATCTACGGATCATGTTAGGGAATTTGTTAAATCAGAAAATAGAATCTCAGGTTATGTGGTTTGTCAACAATTGTCTAATTTTAAGGTTATAGTTCTGTCAACCACCTCAACTTTTTTGGTTATTACAGAAACGTTAAAAATACTAAATAACAAAGATTAACATTAACATGTAGGTAAAAAATACTATAGCAAGTTCCGCTACAGAGTAATTACTATTTTGTGAAGCAAAATTGATTATTTTATTATGCATAAATAACAAGGCTACCAGCCGGTAATTTTCTGGTAGAGAAGAATCTCCCCTTGTCAGGAGAGAAATAACTTTAGCTATTTCAGCATTGAGGGAAAAATACCTGTAGTTAAAAACTAATAAAATTAAATCAATATGTAAGGGCGGAAGTTATATAATAATATACTGATTGTTTGTATAAACTCGTACTTAAATTTTCAATTCCAGCAGAATTGGAATTTTTCAACTGCATTAAACCATTAAACACTAAACATCAACAACCTGGCTTTCAATAATTTGATCGACAAATAAAGTAATGGTTTTTATCAATAAAAAAAATATGTTTGTATTCATATTTTTACAAGCGTATCGTTCAGTTTTTGTGGTGCTCTATAAAAAAAGTAATTGAAATTTTGTTCACTAATAGGGGGTTATTTTCATGTTTACTGGAACTCACATTTTTGTTAATAATTGGCCAAACCATTTTACTTATATTAGAAGCTTTGTTTATTAAACGGTCATTATACAACTTTTTTGCTGTTTTAATAACTTTCTATATATATATATATTTGCATTTTTCGTAGTGGTGTAATAGCTATTAACATATCTATGAATGTTATGACTATCATAACTGCCGCAGATGTCGGTTTAAAATCCGAGCTCGTAGAGCGAGGATTTTAAGACATCTAAGGCTGTTATGATTCATAACATCCGTGATTTGTTCAATAGTTTATCGGTTTCAGAAAATAAAGACATTATTAATAGATATTACCTTTTGATATTCTCTTATTAATAACGTTTTCATTTCATTAGTTGGTCAAGTCTGTATGGGTTGATTTGTCGCCATGGTTAGTTTATTTTGTTTGTTTTTATTTGTTACCTTTTTTCATATTACATAAATGTTCACATTTTTAATGTTACAACGGCTGCATAAAAATGGACCTTGGATTGCCTGAAAATACATTTCAGTTGGATTTCAGTATTTAATTATTATTGTTTGGAGTTTTCTGTCTGTTTGTATTAATAAATAGCCCTATAGTTTCATTATTTATTATTTCATCTGTTGACCGTTATTGACAGATCTGTATTGTAATATTACCGTAGAAGCAATAAATATAACTGTACAACTTTAGTTATGACTTATTTACCAGCCTACTTTTGCATATGTAAAAAAGGATTAATATCCTGAAACCGATAAAAGGTTGTAACCGAGGTTGTAACCTTACATCGTTATAGCGGTGGTTCTGAGAAGGTTACTTTGACGCCTGAGGGGCTTAGTGTCTCGGGCGCCAGTTTCTGTTTTAGAGTGTAGAAACACCACTTACTCTATTATCAGGATAATAGAGGCTAAGGTAACTGCAGTGAAGAGACGGTTAAGCGAGGGGTGTATATTAACCTATAAAGAAAACTCAGAACTTCAGATTAAAAATAGAACAAGTTTTATTCAGGATTTTTAATATCACAATAGATCACTTATAGCTACGGTTAAATAAAGCACAAATATTTACAGCAAATTTAAATTAGGCAGGTAATACTAAGAGCGGCAAACTACGGTTAAAAAGCGGGAAAATGGCAGGCAAATGATACGGAAACGAGTAAGCAAATCCACGGTAAAGCGATTAAGCTGAAAGCGTGTGACAGGTAAAAAGCTCTGTCTACAAAATGATTACCACTGTTATCAATAAAAGCTCGGATGGAAGTCTATACAGGCAAGACAGTAAAATTTACAGGCAAAATTGTTCGAATTGTTTTGCGGCTGGTTGTTTTATGACAAGTACAGTTTTATATACAAAAAGAAGCGGAACAAGCGGACACATTTATCTGGCTGCCCAGGTGGGTACGCAAACTAGTAAAATTAGTAATAAATTCGTCGACGCCCTGATGACAGTGCCTCTAACCGATTACACACGTCAAATCAGCAGGCCACTAAAATGTCGAATTATCGCGGTCACCAAACAGAATTTAATCTCACGATTTTTGTGCTGAACCAGAAATAACGACGACGACCTGATAACGACTGACAAGGTTGAAAATAGCAAAATGCCATATCTCCAGCTGGTTTTATAATCGTTATTTCCACTCTCAGGAGTAAATTTTTAAATCGGTCGGTACAGAAAAAAAATTAAATAGGACCTTGTTGAAAGTTTCTAGTAAAATTTTCTTAGAATTTCTTTCGTATCTCTTCAAATAATGGTGATATCTGGCTATAACTCTCCTAAAGCAGGCCAGGAATTTTAAATAATAATAATAATAATAATAATAACTTTATTCACAAGTATATGTACAGGGTGGTCCAGCCACGGCGTCCTCGTCATCCACTCAGAAGCCACAAGAGACACAAAAAAAAGTTCCATATGAAAGCCACTCGACTTCTAGCATTCTTTCCTCACCATATAGTTTCACTCAAATGTCATTAAATCATTTTGTAGCGTAAAAAGACCGACAAAATTTTTATAAAAATTAATTTTTTTATTGAGACCCCAGAGAACCACCACAGTTCAAATTAAAAGAAATTATTATTGAAATGTAAAAAAATAGCATGTTTTTCATTGTCCAATACAATCCAGGTAGTGATTTAGTAGGTTACAATCTAGGATTCTCACAGAATAAATATATAGCACCCTCGTCAAAGTTGGAGCTGCGTAACAGTAGGTTCATAGCAAGTACGTTGACTTCCATGGATTTATTCTGCAACAATTACAAATCTAATTTCGCAGATCCTGTCCAATACCGGAAGTTGTAGAGGTCAATCTTGTGGTACGACGCTTTTTTTAAACGGATATCGATAACGGATTAGTTGATGTTTGATTATGTCCGCTGTTTAAAAAACATCATAATTATTTATAATTAGACGTTATGTACTGGAGTCGCTAATAGCTATTAACATATCTAGGAATGTTATGAGTATCATAACTGCCGCAGATGTCGGTTCGAAATCCGAGCTCGTAGAGCGAGGATCTAAGGCTGTTGTGATTCATAACATCCGTGATTTGTTCAATAGTTTATCGGTTTCAATGAATAAAAACATTATTAATAGATATTATAAGAAGCAGGAGCAGTAAGTGATTTCAGTATTTAATTATTAGTTTGGAGTTTGCTCTCTGTTTGTATTAATAAATAGCCCTATGGTTTCATTATTTATTATTTCATCTGTTGACAGTTGTTGACAGATCTGTATTGTAATATTACCGTACAAGCTGTTGGCGTGGCAATAAATATTACTGTACAACTGTAGTTATGACTTACTTACCAGCCTATTTTTGTGTATGCAAACAAAGGATTAATATCCCGAAACCGATAAATATTTTAATTTCCCAGGTGATAGCAGCTACCAAGTTGGCGGATTCTCGTGGTCCGGGCACTTCACCTGGATAGACATCCAGGACGAGAAGGACAAGCACAAATTGACGCCGGTGAAATCCCCTACGATGGCTGGCGGCTTGTTCGCCATTGACAGAAACTTCTTTTGGGACATCGGCTCCTACGACGAACAAATGGACGGCTGGGGCGGCGAGAACCTCGAGATGTCCTTCAGAATATGGCAGTGCGGCGGACGACTAGAAACGGTAGGCAAAGCCACAGTCTCCACGCAAACTAAAAATCCCACTCGTAGAGCCTTTAACGCCGTATTTATCAAGTAATGTATGATTTAATAGTAGGGACATTTGCTATAATTTATGTGAAGAGTCTTCAGAAATGATTGCAAACCACTTGGCTACAGAACTAGGCAACCATAAACACACTGAGTGATTTTACATGTGCAGAAGAAACAAAATGTATACCTGGTTGCCTGTCTTTTTTCACGTGGTTTACGATCGTTGGTGAAGGCTCAGTGCAACAGTTTACGTTACCAGTTGCTTAGTTTTTCTACGATTTCAAGCTGTCAAGCTATCCGATCTTGTTCAAAGAGCAGGATTATAGTCATTCCAGAGTGTTCTTGAAATAAATATTCAAAACATATGATAGTACAAGTACCATGCATGCAGACATTTTGATGGAAGCGATATAATATTCGAAAATCTTTAAAAAATGCATATTTTGAGGTTAATTGGTCCTTGAAATAAATGTTCAAAGCAACCTACCGAAAACCTTCTCAACTAATACTGCCTATAATTTGTAATATTTCTCTGATTTTCCGACAGGTTCCGTGCTCCAGGGTGGGCCACATCTTTCGGGATTTCCACCCTTACTCCTTCCCGAACAACAAGGACACGCACGGGATCAACACGGCCCGGCTCGCGCACGTCTGGATGGACGACTATAAGAGGTTCTTCTTCATGCACCAGCCCGGGCTGGAAAACAACCCCATCGTGGGCGACCTGACGCACCGAAAGCAGCTGCGGCAGAAATTGAGGTGCAAGTCCTTTAAGTGGTACCTGGACAACGTCTACCCGGAAAAATTCGTCCTGGACGAGGACGTGTTCGGTTACGGGCAGGTACGAACGGAGTTCGAAATGTGCATTGACGACTTGCAGCTGGCGGAAGACAAAGTGGGCCCGCTTGGGCTGTACCAGTGTCACCCCTACCTGGCGATGTCCCAGTACTTTTCCTTAAGCAAAAAGGGGGAGCTGCGCAAGGAGAATTTCTGCGCGGAAGTCTTCAACGAACGGGACGTGCAGCTCACCGAGTGCCACGGGCATAAGAGGGAGCAGTACTGGGTGTTGTACAGGAACGGGACTGTGTTCAGCCCGAGCACAAACAAATGCTTGAGCAGTGAGGGGGTGGACAGCGGGAACGGGTTAAAGGTGCATAGATGCAGGGATAATGTTTACCAAAGGTGGAAATTCGATCACGTTAATATGACGGCTGTGGTTGTATGATTGTATGATTCTTGTTGTTTATTTTATTATGTTGTTTTAGTGTAGATGATACAGTGACGTGGTAAGCAGAATCAAGTGGATCAATCCGTCAACCTAGAGTATGTTTTGAATTATTCCTAGTAAACACTGATGACTGCCAAAGATTATTATACCCTAGATAGTCAAAGCCATTGTTCATTGCATCGCCCCCATCTTCTTCTATCTAACACAAAATTGAATGACAAATAACAGTAAAGTATTTCAATACGGTGAGTTCAAGTGAGATAAAGCTTAAGTTGGGATCCATGTATAAGCGATGAAATTAAACAATAGACTATCTAATGTATACAATGATCTTTACTGATGACCATCCGCACAATATGGAAAACAAGCTAGGCCACCCCAATATTGAAGGTTACTATATGGGACTGATGTATTTATATATATTTGTATATTGTAGGTATTTGTATTAACAGTAGGCGATGAGAAAGTATTAATGTTGGATTTTGAATTTTCTGTCCTTTAGGATGCAGAATAGACAATTGATCCGCTAGGATTTTGTTTAAATCATCATAATAATGAACAAACTAATTTTTAGTGTTAATGCACTGAAATTTTATGAATATCAATTTTAAAGAAACTAAGTTATTTTGTAATTTTCAAAATCGCCTTAGGACTTCCACTGACTCTTGTCAATTTTATATTTTTGAGTCGTCTTTATCCCCAATGGCTAAAGAAATAACTGATCCCAGAACACAAAATAATACCAATATTTCAACAATTCAAATTTTTGCCTGATGTGACATTCACAGCCCACAAAACTCCTGATAGTCAATTGTTATTAAATGTCATTAAGCAATTTTGTATTTTTTGCTTTCCTGGATTGAAAAAGATGAAACGTTTATCCCAAAAACCGGTTGTAAACTGGATTATATTTAAATTAATCAAAACCTTTTTTTTTTGTCATTATGGAAAGCAGTGTGGGTCTCCCTATTTTTTGTTTCTTCTCGACACCCAGTTGTAGTTTAGAATTTCTAGAACCTGTTCAAAATAGAAACCATCTCTGATTGTTTAAATCAAAACGTTGCTCGATAGTGTTATCATTGTATTAAGTAGTGTTATCATTGTATTCAGTCCTCCAGATACAAATATTGGCCTTAACTGGATCCCATGGGTTTAACACCTCAGCAGACGTTGATGTCTTAAATGTTTCTTAGGTTAGAATTTAAAATAAAGGTTATGTTACTTTTTCTCCTTTATTAGGAAAAAGTATGTCTATGGGAAAAGTAATAACTTGTATCATATCATGCCCAGAAAAATACAGAGTGACTAGCAAACTTGTCGACTGAAATTATAGTTATGTAAATAATAATAGTAATATATTTAAGTACCAAATAACAAACTTACTGTTTCACATTAGGATATATTAAGCTCTTAAAGGCTTCATCGATAAATCAAAATCGAAGTATAGTTTCTATAATATGTTATGATCCCGAGTCAGTTACACATTTTTATTATAAAATAGTCAGGTTATGTTTTGATTAGCTGTTATTAAATGTGGTGGTATATTGCAATTGTATTTCACAGTTATTGTGTCAATATAAACATTAGCTGATCCTAAACACATATATTTTTTTTAAAATGTAATTTTAGTAGGTACCTACCTATATTTGACATCACATAACTATAACAATTGATATTTTGTTTCTTTGTGGTAGGTAGTATTCTTATGTTATTATAAATGAAATTTTATAAACATAAAAATGACTGTTTTTAACGGTAGCCTAGAATATGCCTCTGGAACTTTGAGAAGAATGTAGGCAGATTATTCAATAAATTTTCATAATGATCTCCACTGAGTACTTAATTGTATTTTTGTCCATATTTTAGGTTTCCGTTGATTCGTTTTTTTTTTCAATAAAAGTATTTTTTTAATCAACGTATATTATTTTTTGTGTTCAGTGTTGTAAATTTTATTTACTTTTTAGACTAGCAGAAACTGAGATTTTGCAAAATTAACTTTTTTCAAATATAACAGCGAACGTAAATCTGGTACCATCAGGAAAACTTGGTATGCTAATTGGTCCATTAAAATTAAAATAAAAACTTTATATAAATAGAAACAAATGAACGAAATAATTTATAATCGTTTTATTTGAACGAGACAAATCACTCATCAATACATTCGCGATGCCAATCTTTCAAACTGATCCTGACAGAAGCTAAAGTTTCCTTGAATTTGTTGATATCGCAGTCAAATTTGCACCCCTTAAGGTTCAATTTAACAAGGTCAGTCGGATTTCTGTACAAAATATTCACAAAATGCCTCTCATCATCCTTTCTCAGTTCGAAAATTAGTACCGCAGCAAAATCTGGCCATTGGTTATCGAAGATCTGCATACTGTTCATGATGTTTATCAGCGTAGTGTCGTGAGCCGAATACACCAGGAATTTCGGGACGTTTTCCTTCTTGATTATGCTGTCGAAGTGGCTGATTATTTTATCAATTAAAGGACCTGTAACAAAAGACAAGATTTATGAATCGAAGCAACGCCGTAATGATATTGGTTCCAAGATATAGGTGGCGCGTCCGCATCATTGACCACGTAGGTCACCTATAATCTCGGAGCCAACCTTATTATGGTGTTGCGAGAGTCACCTGACTTCAGTCTTGCAAGATCGGTGGTGGACGTAGGGGAGACCATTTCAATAATGCTTAAACATTCCATTTTTTCATAAACTCCTTTAACCCAATCTGGCAGCGTAACGTTAAAATATTTCTGTACCTGAATGATGTTAAACAATGTTTTCATTTCTTCCAAAGTCGGTAGATCTTCCCCAGATTTCTCGGAGACGTATTTAAACAAATTCGCGTTCTCCTTCATAATTTTCTGAAATCGCTCATTCCTTAGCTCTTGGCGGTACAACCTCACATGCTTCGGACAAAATTTCTTCTGCTTCAAAAGCGCGTCGTCGTGGTCTGGTATTATACTGATGGGTATGGGTTGCCAAAGCAAGTTCTCGTTCCATATTTGATCACCTTCGGGGGGATATAACCCGGCTAGGTTAGCTGCGGCTGACATGATGCATCTTTCCTTATCAGAGGAAACTACCTTAATGTCGTTTTCTGAGTACCTCCTCGGTAGGAAGCCATCGTATCTCTTTCGCAACCATTTGCCCAGCTCGTACACCTGCATCTTACCCGTCTGAAAATAGAAAGTAACAGAAATACGCCTGGTGGAGAAGAACGTATCTATTTTTATTTACGTTAGTTAGCTGGCCGTAATCCACCCCCCAGTAAGAACTGTTGTTGTATGGGTCATTTTTGTAGGTTCCTAGTGGTGCTCTATGGCCATGTCTGTAGATCTACGTATAATCAAAGAAAGAAATCAAGAACTATTTAAGAGGAAAAATTATATTCTAAAACAATTTCTATTGTATGCATTTGCTAGCGCCAAAACCGTGAGCTAATTAGTGGATCAAAATTTTGCTGTCACTGATAAATTCAAGTTACGTACTTTACGTTTCGTTTTGTTAACTATTTTTTATATTAAAAATAATAATAACATATGTGAACTAGTCGTTTTCAGTTATTAATGACATTATTCAGTAAAATATAACCTCAAAACCGTAGACTATAAACCAGAAGTACACTACACAACTACTAAACTACATTATTTATCTCTTTCGTAAAAAAACATGAATAAAGCAGAAAAGTTGAAACCAACTCAGACAATGGTGAAAATGACCCAGTAATTAGTTCTACTAAGGACTGTCAGGTGGCGTATCGCTTAACTAAGCAATTCGGAACACACTTCTGGGTAGTTTTCTTTATGCTGTTGTAGGTTATGATTTTCGGGGCAACTTGTCAGTCATATAAAAAAAATGTGACAAATATTGTCTTTATTCAAGCTTATCATTTGTCCCCCTAATGTATGCAATTGTAATTAGTTAACTTTTGTATTGGTGCTTACCAAGGCTACTGACAATAGATTAGAATTTTGAGTTCCATAATTCCTGTAAAACACTATCGACAATATAACTATCACAGAAAATTTTGACATTTATTACTAATCTGTCAATCAGGTTATAGGTGAAGCCAAAGGTGAGAGAGCTAAATAATTTGCTGGAAAATGCAGTCTCAAAAACGAGAATCCACGATTTCCAAATTAAAAAAAATACACAGCACTTAATAGGTAATAATAAATGGACTTGTAACAATATGCTACCACACCGTTGAGTAGAAAAATTATAAAAAGACGCAATGGCGTAATATTGCTGACAGCGAGCAATAGATGGCGCTTTCGCAGCATCGATGGGGTACAGAGGCAGCGCACGTCACCATCCCATGGACCGGTTTCTGGCTTATTAGCCTTCCTCAGCATGATAACAGAAGGAGTCCTTTTTTGGATTAATCCGTCTGGTGAGGCTTATTGCAATATTAAATTATTTGCTTTCTACATTCGTAGTACTGGTTTTCATCAGTTAAATGTAGATAGTTTGCAAATAAGCTCTGAAAAGAGTATTTATGTCTTTTTAAGACATTAGAGGATTAACACTAAAAGCGTAAATAGTAAAATTTATTTTTACTAGGTATTTTATCTTATTAAAAATTTACCTCTATGTATTTCTGACTTCTTTGGATTTCATTACTAATCATTTGGTTTGTTCAGATTATTTAGGAACAATCTTTTTCAATTTCTATACCATGATATATAATCAGCATATAATAAAGTTCGAACGTAGAGATCTGTCACTATATATCATTTATAAAAACAATAAACCAGAGTGGCCTCAGCAGAGACCCCTGTAGAACGCCAGAATTAACCAAGACATCAAATGACCTGAGACTAAGGTATTCAACATATGACTTTCTAAGGATTTTACTTCACTATTTGTAAAATTTCTTAATCTTTAGAGTTTTAGAATTTAAAATTTTTTCAAAAAGTAGCTGCCCACTTAGGTTTTTCTGGAAATATTTGTAATAAGTTTACAAATTATTTTTGTCCAAAATCAGAACAAATTATTGTTCTGATTTTGACTGGCAGATTTGCAATCTTATTAAGGAATTTTGGATTTTAGCTACCTTTTGAAGTATTTGTACTATTGCCTTCGTGACGCCATGAAATAAAGTTGAGGAGAAACGTGAAAAAGTAAAAAGTTCATCATTAACGATTAATAACTGTCGCTCCAAATCCGTTCACTTCCGAAAACTCAGATTTTCCTAGTTTGTTACTAAAACTACCAATTTATGCAAAAAAGTAGCTGTGACGAATATTTTCTTTGTGTCTCACAAATTAGTTTGGCCTATTATAGAAACTGAATAATATTTGTAAAATAGTTTCCAAGTTCTCTTCTGCATTGATATTTTGATGACACTCGATATGGCGGCGGTGCTAACACAGGTTGAACTCGAAAGCCAGATAGTGCAAAAACATTACTACACAGGTAACTACAGTGAAAATAGTGCAGCAATAATGAGATTCATTCAACGAGCAAATATCTAAAGGAGGTAAACTATTGATGGTGGGGGCAATAACTCGTAATCGGCCATATTTGATAAACCACTTTTTGCACGTCAGTTCTGTGTTTTGAAGCGTGTGGTGTGAGCATCTTATGCACAACTTTTTGTTGAGTTTGGCTTTTGTGTTAACCGATTTACAAGAATTGTATTTATTCGTGTGTGCGTGTTATGCCCGGTATTAGAGGATTTGGACATATAAAACGGCTTTATTATGGTTAGTTGCATATCGTGTGGTTTATCGCACAATGCAAGGAAAAGTGGCGTTACTTTTCATCGGTCAGTAAATAAATATTATTATAACTAAATAAAACAATGTTAGTAATATTTTCATTATGTTGGAGTGTGGAAAAACATTAAACACTAATTAAATTGCAGAATATACGTCCAACATGATTGTTTATAATTTATTGTTCTGGAATCCAGTAGCAGTTCATCCTAAATTTGTCGTCTTGCTTGTCGAAAATAAAATAAAATCATAGGATAAAATAGCAAAATAAATTTTACTATTCAGTCTTAATCCTCTAATGTCTTAATAGACATAAATACTCTTTTCAGAGCTTATTTGCAAACTATCTACATTTAACTGATAAAACGGTCAGTACTACGAATGTAGAAAGCAAATAATTTAATATTTGCAATAAGCTGCACCAGACGGATTAATCCAAAAAAGGACTCCTTCTGTTACCAGGCAGTGCACGTCACCATCCCATGGACCGGTTTCTGGCTTATTAGCCTATTTAAATTTTTGTTTTTTTCAAATATCTGAGCATTGGTTGGTTCTAGACCTTTGGTAGTTATTATCAATCTTAAGAGGACAAAATTTGGAACAAGTATCATCATTACAATTTGTCTGTAAACCCAATAACAAGCGCGCTACTCTGCCACAAAAATGGGAACAACTCGGCGAAAAGCTCTTGAACCAATTAATGCCGAGATATTTGGAAAATAAAACAAAAAAAGTCCAAAAATTTCATGGTTCTTGGACCACAGAAATTCCAGCCTAGGTCATTCGAATTGAAATACTTGTTTTTTTACTACTGGCCTCAATATACACAAGAAAAAAAATCTAATACCCAACCTTTTGTGCGGTAAGCTAAAATAATACCTAACAATAGATAGGTGTTACTCTTACTCAATCTTTACTTACTTCCTTGGTTTCCTGCTAGTACGCCTGTCTGGTATCGTTCTCAACTTTAGACTCTGCAGGGGTCAGTGGGAAAAATCGCAGTAAATCAACTCAGTAGACAAGTATGACGTCAAAATCGGGCCTGTCAAATTTCACATGCAATGAAACGAAAAATAATGAAATTTTGAATTCTACGTACACGGTATCCCACGCAAAAGGCTCACTCGATCTCCTGGCATATTATTGGCCTAAAATAAGAAACCAAAATCGATTTTCGTGTATTTTTTTTGGGGAGTCTTACAGTCCTGTTGTAAAGCGATAGAACCTCTAATATACGAGGTAAGGTAAGTATTGTCAAAAAACTGATTTGCCAAATTTTTCACTTTGATTACGTATCTAAAAAGATATATTCGATATTTAGCTATCAATTTATGTGAATTTCTTACACTTTTACCAACAGACAATTGTTTCGACCTGTTAGGTCTCATCAGTGTTGTACAGGTTTGGTACGGGTATATCAGAGATATCCCAAGTAAAGACAATTCAAGTGTAGCAAATATCGAATGTATCTCAGTGTACAACACTGATGAGACCTAACAGGTCGAAACAATTGTCTGTTGTTGGTAAAAGTGTAAGAAATTCGCATAAAGTGAGAGCTAAATATCGAATATATCTTTTTAGATATACCGGGTGGCCACGAGTCAATGTACGCCCCCAATTTTTTGGTTGTTTTTGAATTTAAAAATTTCGTTTTTGGTATACGTGAATAAGACAAAAGTGGGCTATTTTTAGACTAACAGGAACGAAAATATCACTTCCGGTTGAACCGGAAGTGACAAACTTTTTTTTCTTAAATGGAATGACCATGTTTTTTTTGTGGTGTTTTATAAAACATGAAGTTCTAATTGCAGCAGTTTTTTCGAATTTCAAAAATTCCAAAAAATAAGTGAGATACGAACGATTTTTTATTTTGTACAAAATGGCCGCGTCAGATGAATGCGATGTAAGAAAATTACTAAGTAGGCTATGGAAATTATTAGCAAGGTAGCAAGCTTGTCTGTAAACAATAAAATAGTTATTTAAATTACTGATAGATACGACTATTTTTAGGTTTTTCTCAAAAAACGGAATTTAATTTTCATTTTCATTTCCGTAGGAGTCCTATGGAAAATTTTTAAATGGGACCGTACTATTTTTTTTTATTATTCGGACATAATGATTCATAAGCTTTAATTTTTTCGCCAATAATAATTTCTTAACGAGATCCTTTGTTATAATAAAAGTGTATTCAAAAGGTAAGCACAAATTTAACAATAAATAATTTGAATGAACCTTTTAAAAACACTTTTATTATTACAAAGGATCTCGTTAAGAAATTATTATTGGCGAAAAAATTAAGGCTTATGAATCATTATGTCCGAATAACAAAAAAAAATAGTACGGTCCCATTTAAAAATTTTCCATAGGACCCCTACGGAAATGAAAATGAAAATTAAATTCCGTTTTTTGAGAAAAACCTAAAAATAGTCGTATCTATCAGTAATTTAAATAACTATTATATTGTTTACAGACAAGCTTACTACCTTGCTAATAATTTCCATAGCCTACTTAGTAATTTTCTTACATCGCATTCATCTGACGCGGCCATTTTGTACAAAATAAAAAATCGATCGTATCTCACTTATATTTTGGAATTTTTGAAATTAGAAAAAACTGCTGCAATTAGAATTTCATGATTTATAAAACACCACAAAAAAAACATGGTCATTCCATTTAAGAAAAAAAGTTGATGTCACTTCCGGTTCAATCGGAAGTGATATTTTCGTTCCTGTTAGTCTAAAAATAGCCCACTTTTGTCTTATTCACGTATACCAAAAACGAAATTTTTAAATTCAAAAACAACCAAAAAATTGGGGGCGTACATTGACTCGTGGCCACCCGGTATACTTTTGCCAAATTTGTTTGGCTGGGGCAATATAATCCCCAAGAAATACCTATGTATTATTACGGAAATCGATATGGTATATTATTGTGGTTACAAAGGCATTTGCCGTTCATTCATCTAACTCCAGGTTTAGTCGGAAATAGCTAACATCCGACAAAATTTTGGCGACAACCTGTATATTATGAAATCTGGTTTCAAAAATATATAACATATGTCCATTATCTTTAACAGTTTTCTCTTTCTTTAGTTTCAAGCTTTTTTCGTCAATTTTTAGAATTTTAATGATAATAATAATAATAAAGTGCCTTTATTGAAAATATACATATGGCGGAGTTCAGCCAGAGGCTGCTCAAGTACTCAACCATAAACATTTGCAAAAGAATAAAAAAATTACAAAAAGTACATTCTAATAATAAATTTAAAACAAAAAAATATATTTAAATGTTCTCCAACCCACATGTGGAAGGAAGGTTTTGTCCACTTCCAAGTATTCATTCCAATATCTTGAAGAAAATCTTCTGTTTGAATTGCAATTGCTTTGACATTCTTTCATCAAACTCAATTTGATATGTAAAGGGGGAAGATTCAAGGGATCAACCATTTGGTCCATAGTGGAGTGAAACAGCTGCAGACCAAGAAGTTTTCTCTTGGGCCATTATTTTCAGGTCGCCAATAGAGGATCATTGATGATGTCTTCCACAAGTTGTATAAGACCACTTGGACGGTCAGCGAGTTCAGGTTCCTCTTCATCCAAAATCTAGATTCCATCAATTCAAACTAGATCATCACAACCTTATCGAGTAGGAATTGTCAAATGTCAAACGCTTTAGAGTAGTCAAGCAACACGAGAGCAGTAGTTTTACCTGTATCATAGCCTTTAATTATATCATCAGATACTTTGAGAAGAGCACTCGTGGTGCTATGACCAACTCTAAAGCCAGACTGATTATTTGGAATTATCTGGTGGTTTGTCGCATATTTAACAATTTGGTTGAACATAAGCCTTTCTATTACTTTTGACATAACTGGTAGCAAACTTATAGGACGTAGATCAGTAAAATCAGTTGGAGATTTGCCTTTGTTAAGAGGTTTTACAAGCGCTTCTTTCCAAATATCTGGGAACACACCCTTCACAATACATTATTAATTATATAAGTTAAATGAACAAGTAAATCTGGGAGACATAATAAAAGTATTTTTTTAGATATAGAGTCAGCACCAGAAGCATTTGACTTAACTGAATTTAGTGCTTCATTTACTTGGTCTTTATACTTCCTCAGAAGAAAATTTGTCACGGAGTTTAAAGATATCTGGTCAAAATAATTTAGCAAGTCGTTGCAAGCAGGATTGTATTTACACAATTGGATGCAAAATATTCATTTAGATCATTAGGACTTGATAGATGTGGAGGAATTTCGGATACGTTTTTTGTTTTAGTAACATTTAGGTTTTCCAAAGTTTGCGATAATTTTTTTGCATTTTTTTTAATTTTGGATTGAGTTTAGATAAGCCTTTTTTCACGCCTGATTGCTGAAGTAGTAATGTTACGTAAACATTTGTAATACGATCAGTCACGTAAACTCTTTGTTTATATTTATTCATTAAACTTATTTCTGGAAATCACGCCAAATTCTAAAAAAAAAAAAATAGAAATAAGAAAATGGTGAAAATATGTCAAGATAAAAGTGTAGTATCAAAGGCAAACCACAACAGTTTTATCTTGACATATTTTGACCATTTTCTTATTTCTATTTATATTTTAGAAGTTTAATGAATATTAACTATCCGCCACAAATAAACTTCAAACAATGTTTATATTTAGTTAATGCATTTTCTCTAGCTTTAATCATTAATTTAATAGTGTCAGTGCACCAAGGCAATTTAGGTTTAGAGATTCTCACTGTTTTTATAGGTGCATGTATATCAAGTCATATAACATCAGTATATTGTCGTTAAGAAAACAAATCATTTCTTCAACCTTTTCAAAATAATAGATTCTATCCCAGGGGATACAATTAATAGATATTTACCATGGACTCATAACTAACAATAACCACGTCAATCAAAGTCCCAGTAATATTCGTAATTCTAGTTGGTTCGTTTATAATTTGCATTAAACCACAAGCTTCCAGTATAGGGAATTAAATTTGGTAACATCATTACTAGAGATATTAAATTGATTAATATTTATATCACCAACGCAAATAACTTCAGCTACCTGAGGTAATATGTTAGTCAAACTATTTTCCAGACTTTACAGTGACGTAGCAACATTAGTCTTGGGAGCCCTGTATACCACACCAAAACCAAAGTTTTTCCTTTATTTTTGAATTTAATCCATAATTGCCCCAAAGAATTAGAGTAGATCCTCAATTTCTTCAATATCGATAATATCATATTTAATTTCATTTTCTATATAAATTGCTACACATCCTCCCCTTTCGCCAGTATTCCTATCTCCTCAAAATATTATAATTTGGTATCGAAACAGCATTTGAATCTATATTGTCATTTAGCCAACTTTCAATAACTGCAAATATTTGATATGAATCGTTTAAAATTCTCGTAGATAATTCATCAAAACCAGTGAACAAACATCTTACATTAAGATGTCCGATTCGGAAGTGCATACAATGTTTATTTTAAGTCCAGTTCTACTTATTATACTAAAAACAAGTGATATGCGATAGGCAATTGTTAGATTTTATTGATAGTTTGAAAAAGAATTATGTAGTTAAAAAGTACTTAATAATAATACATAAAAACCGACTGCATGAAAGGAAAATAAAACAGTAAATGATTCATGTTTTTTTTGCCAATTCCTCGAAGACTACTAAATATAATATACATTGTTATATATTTTTGAAACCAGGAGATTGGCTACTTTTCATTTATTTCATAATGTATAAGTTGTCGATAAAATTTTGTCGGGAGTTAGCTACTTCCTGCTAAACCGAAAGTTGGATGTATGAATGGCAAATACCTATATGTACGAGTATAACCACAATAATATACCATATCGATTTCGTAATATAATAGAGAGTGAAAGAAATTTAGTAAAATCAGTTTTTTGGCAATACCTCGTACATTAGAAGTTCTATCGCTTATTCGTAGCAGACAAAGCGTACACGTGCTCCTAACATAAAGTATCATTTGTTTCACTCGTTTTTCGCTCGTTTTATTAGTCAACATATAAACACTGTTAACCGCCAAGTTTTAAATTCTAGAAATCAGCACAAATAATAGATTTTTAGAATTTCAAGCTATTATTTTATAATTTTGTTTACTTACTAGAATACTCCAATATTTACCGATATGCCTGAATAGAACACCCTGTAATATTAATAATTACATATTTCTCTTGTTCTGCAATTCACTAACTTTTTCACACATCTTATAAGAACTTAACTGGGCCAAGAGACATTTGCTTTCCGAATCACTGGTTTGCCCATGTTACATTTACAAACTTTTGTTATATATAAAATATAAGTCGTATACAGTAATTATTGGAGGTCAGAATCAAGTCACCCATGAAATATGAAATAGATTAGAGAAAGAGAAACGGCGCGGTGTGGCTCGTTGGAAGAGTCCGGCAGGGCCCAGGACTAAAAAATTTTAGTTTTCCCAAGTTTAAATCCAGCTTTAAATCACCTTGTATCGTAGCACACTTTTGTTCTCCGGATTCTCTTCCGTGCTAATTATTTTGAATTTTTGACGTTTGTCGTGGTCTTCTTGAGGTTGCGCGAACCATTCAATTTTACGTCGTTAGTAGGCGTGGCGTGATTCCGCCAATGTCGCATGGCTGGCTAGTCATGCGCACCATTGAATTCCACGTCATTAGTCGCCTTCGTTCTGGACGTGACGTAGAACGACGTTCTAGAATCATCACAAACAATAAAACTGTCCGGGATCGGGTTGTACTTTTATACGACGCAGGCATACATGTATTACCTGTTAATATGGGAGCGGCGTCTTAATAGCTATAATTTGTGCCGTTCCAGTTGCAGAGCACTTTATTTGGGGAGGTAATACTAGACGTTTAATTATACATGATTTGTGTACTTTTAAAAAAAATGGTTACGGTTGCAGCCCTTTGCCATTACGGTTTAGACGCCCTGTATACCCAAAAAGGTGTCATAACGTTAAAAATTGTTTATATTAAATTTATCATTACAATTTAGAGCAAAAACTCGTGTTTTTTATCTTCGAAATCGGCAAGTAGATCAGCCTACGATAATATTAACACATTTCAATTGTGAGCTTCCCTTACCTCTGTTAGTCCCCTACCTTATAATTTCTAATATTTTAAAAACACGGCTAGTTTATGGCGGAATAATAATTGCCATCTAATCTCTCGCACGGTGATTTTATTACGAGGACTGCCGGCTGTAAAAATAAATATGAAAATATGTGTTGTATCAATTTTTGCAATTTTTCATATACAATTAAACCGTGCGTTTGTCGTAGAGAGACCATCGCCGGGCAGTGAAAGTGAATTGGTTTCAGTCGTTGCGGTAAGAACTTTTTTGTTATATTATATGTACAGGGCGAGGCAAAGTTGAGGTTTTCCCGAAAGGAACCGACAGAACTTTGAAAAATGGTGTAGATTTCCGATAAAACATTATCTCAAAAACCAGATTTATTTTTTACGTTTTGTCGCCGAAACATGTGAGTTTCGTATACCAACTCATATGGGACAACAGTAAAATTACAAAGTTTCTTTCAGTGTTGAGCATGTGCTGCAAGGTTACCCTTATTTGTGGAAAAATGTCACGTCAATGGTCTGTTTGAGAAAATTTTTATCTGGGTAAAATGAGGTATAGAGTGTATTAAGTAAATATAGAATATGTAATTACTACAAATATTTTGTTATTTATTACAGTAAGTTTATTTATAATCTGACAAATAATCAACTTAACTAGTAACAACAGATTTGGAAAAACTGCAATAAAAATAAAATCGCTACCTAGAAGTCAACATATCTTATCATATCAATTAAGCAGTTGCTGATAATATTTCGAGAATAGATATAATTTTTTTTAACATTAGCGTAACATGCGCCCCACTGATGAATGAAATATTGTGGTCTTATTGTTGCTCTGTACGAATTAGTCTCACAAAATCTTCCTCACGTTGTCCAACAACGAATACAATTTTTGAGGAAATATTGCAAACATTTTAAAGATGAAAGTCCTCTTCAATGTGTTTATTTGGACGAAACATGGATTTTTGCAAAGAGCGCTTTTAAAAAACGTGGCAAGATGGAAATATAAAAAGTTTTTTTTTTTTTTTTGTCTGGTTTTTGGCCTTACATGCGGTGTGTTTTGGCCACGAACATGTTATTAATAAATGAAATTTGAAAAAAGGGGAACCAAAGTCTATTTAGGAGGGACGAGGAGGACACGCTTCTCGCCCAGGGGTCTGTCAGGGCATTTCGACAAACATACAGGTTGGACCACGGTTATGAAAGGATTAAAGTGACAGTAGGAAAATAACAGAGGAATTTACGTATAATCACATCTATAGATCTATATTGGATTTAAAAAAAATTCGGAGAGTTTCTTCATGATGTTCGGTTTTGACATATTTAATACGTATGGTAGCCATATGGGACATGTAAAATTATTGTTTCGGAGGTAATTTATGAATATTTCTGAATAAGAATTAGTAAGAGGGCAATTGAAAATCACATGATTAACGTCGCTAATCACGCCGCAAGAAGACAGTGGATTTTCACGTATACCAATTTTATGAAGGTGCGCAGGAAACCTTCCATGATTTAATTTAATTCTACTGATTGTAGAAATGACTTTTCTGCTAAATTGGCAGTTAGTATACCAATGTGAAGTTGGGATGTTTGGATGTACACTGTAGTAGAAGGTGTTAGTATCATCTCCATATTTTTGCCACTGTTGGTTCCATTTGAGTCTAAGGTGTTTTTTAACAGTCCTGTATAAATCTGATGTAACTATGCTAGAGTCTTTTGTAGGGGAGTCAATACTGGTGTTTTTGGTAATATTATCTACTTTCTCATTTCCTGGAATGTAGGCATGTGCTTTCACCCCCCTATAAAAAGTTGTAGAAAAGATTTATTGTTCTTCATGCTGGAACAAAAAAAGGTTTTGTGGAAAATGCTAGTCTGGTATTTTCGACAACTTCTGCTGACTACCATGATTCAATTAATAAAGAATCGTTAGAAAAATGGGTTTTAGAAAAGTTATTACCAAACTTGAAAGAACCTTCATTAATAATTTTGGATAATGCTCCATATCACAGCGTACTTGCAGAAAAAATACCTACCACTTCTTGGACCGAAACTCAAATGCAAGAGTGGCTTAAGAAAAAAAGCAAAAAATATAATAATGATGCTTTGCGGGTGGAATTACAAAAATCATTATGACCATCACATTGGAGAAAACAAACGCAACAACGAAGAAGTAATAAAAACTTGTAATAATGCCCTGGACTGTGACTCTTGAAGTATGGTCCAATTGTGTTCGTCATACGGACGAAATCATCCTGCAGGATTGTCAAGATCAAGTACCTATGACGAAAATCCGGCAATCGTTATAGATCTTGGAGAAACTTCCGATGAAGAAGATTTCCAGCGACGAAGACTAAGATTACCTGATGTATTACTTAAAAAATACCAGCTTCAGTAAATTAAGGATACAGTAAAAGGGGAGAGCCACCAAAAAAATTTATATTAATTGGCTCCTATCATACAGTATATTTCAATTAAAATTGTCAATCCTAAATAAATGTGGATATATTATTTTTTGCAATTAACGCAAAAACACGCCAAAAAGAGAAAAAAGGGGGGACACATTTTCTTATAAGGATTACCCATTTTTGTAATGAGCTCTTCCAGGAGAAATTAATGACCTGAAAACATGGGGTGTTCCATTTAAAAAATGTAGGCGGGCTCTGAGGGTGAAAGGGTGAAACTAATCCTAGCTCTAGTTATAAGAAAACGTGTCCCCCTCTTTTCTCTTTTTGACGTATTTTTGCGTTTATTGCAAAAGTCAATATATCAAAATTTATTTAAGGCGGATAGTTTTTATTGAAATACACTGTATAAACATTTATTATTCATATGTAAGATTTGTGGTGTGAAATTAATTATACCGGGTGTAAACGAATAGTGGGCCACCCCTGTAACTTCCTCGTTTTTAAAGATATCGGGATAAAATATTGTATGGTGAAATTAGGTAAGATTTCCAACTTTTTGAGACCTATTCGACATATTTGTCACTTCCGGTTTCACCGGAAATGGCCCCAATAGTCTTTTCTAAATGGACCACTCTGTATATTTTTACATTTTTGAAATAAAGATCACATTTTGGATACATTTATACTATTTTGAACAATTTATACAGGGTTGCACGAAAAATAATTCGAATTTTAGTTGTCAATCTAGATGGCTGCGAATATATTAAAATTATTTTTGTTCCAATGTAATTCATATAAAAAATACGAAAACGTCAATATGTCCAATAATACATCATACAGGGTGCTCCAAACTCATTAAAATCACATTTTTCAAAATATTTTTTTTTTTTAATATTATGATATGGACGACCGGAATATTCAGAAAGCTCTACTTAGTAGGTCTTTTCTATATCTAGGCGAAATTAATCCTTGATCCTTAATATTCACTGTTAGTTTATTTGGAGGAATCCTATAAAATAAAGGAAAAAGTAAAAATATTAACAAATAGATGTTCAAAACAATGTATTGTCCATTGTACAATATAATAATTAATTCGTTTCTCTAAATTCTGCAATCTCTGGTTGGCGGCTTTAAACCAATCGTTACACGCCACTTTCAAAATTGGCATCTTCCATAACCGGAAAGCGTTTCCAGTATGAATCTACAAATATCAATCCAACTAGCAATGTACATGGTGAACTCCAACTTATTTATTTCCTTTTAAGGGATGGTAAATCCATGTAAAAAAAAAAATAAAAGAAATACACGCGGTAGTTTTTGAGAAAAGGAAATAAATTAAAATAAGCAACATCTTTAGAACTAACAACGAGCTATCCCAACTGAAAACAAAATAAGATAGGTCAGGTTAATCTTGTTTTTTACATTGGTTCACTAACTTTTACCGGACCACTCCAATTAACTTTGCTCGGAAGCACCTGTGTCGGAAGTATGTGGAGCCCATATTTTTGTAAAGTTTTTTTTTGATAATTTATCGCTCGAAATACATAAGAAATATAACAACACTCAAAACAACTTTGTCGGTGCTTTTATGGTGTTTTTTTATATCTTTGGAATTTGTAATGAAATTTAGATAAACAAAGTATGTTGTTCACCTCATAATGTGGATCGGTAGAGTTATTCAGTGGTCATTAAAAGTTCAAAACGATCATGTCGTTTAGAAGTGATTTAAAAAAATTTTAAATAATTTCAACAAAGTTCAGATTTTGGGCAATTACAAACCGAAGTGAAATATTGAAAAAAGACAATTGGTAAGATAAATGGCTACTTGATAAAATTCATAAAATTCAGTTCCATATGTCACAAATTGTAGAAAATCAGATAAAATCAGAAATGAAATAAAATATTCAACGCCCGCTTAACTCTGAAACAAAAGTTTTTAAAACATAATATGTTCATATGAACTTTTCTTCACTTCAAATCACTTGAAGAATCACTTCTTTAAATATTTTGTTATTTAGGAAGCACCTTGTATATCAAAACAATTTTATTCTTTACAGCAAACCAGTGGTTTATGAAGAATTAAGAGTGTCATATTTTTAGTCATTTTAACTAAGTTTGTTACGTTAATCTCAATGTTCATTCCCTTTTGATTGAAACAATTTAAAAAAAAAATTTAAAAGAAAAACATGCGTTTCTTGCACATCGGGGAATAACTTCAAAAAGAAACACAAAAAAATATATTACTTTTCAAAAATTGTAGTTAAACCCACAGTAGGGGCAGTAGGCAATTAAGAATACTCAACAATTCAATTTTTCAAATAAATACCTACTGTACAGGGTGTCCCAAATTGCTTGATTTTGGCTGGTTTTCCTATTTCCAGACCAGGTAGAGAAAAACTGACAAATGAGTCTAGAGCTCGATTTTTGTGAAACGCCGATTGGTGAAAACCACATTTCGATATCTCTAACCGTTATTCCAAGATAATCCCGTATAATAAAAATTTGGCTTAAGCTTGGTTTTTACTATGTAATTATTATAAAATTTATAGCCTGGGTCTAGAGATTAACATTTTATATATTTTAATATTGTTTCTTAGGAA
Organism: Rhagium mordax; assembly: GCA_963680705.1. Classification (NCBI taxonomy): domain Eukaryota; kingdom Metazoa; phylum Arthropoda; class Insecta; order Coleoptera; family Cerambycidae; genus Rhagium; species Rhagium mordax. Next base: position 40,379,435 of record OY796663.1, read on the forward strand.
TATAACGTATAAAAAAAACACATTTTTTTTATTTACCTTTAAAAAAACTTTATGTACCTAACAACCTGGCACCGACAGCGCCGATTGCGGGGTTGCCGTATTCCTTGGACAAAACCTGGCATGTTAATTTTCCTTCGTTAAAAGCCCGTATCTGCTGACTACATACCAGGTTTTTGCTAAAAAAACATAATATACGGGGTTTATACTAAGCGAAAAGGCTATTTTTGGCGTTTACGGGGAAACTATTTTCCTTCATAAAATATTTAAAAATGTAAAATGCGGGGTTTTCTCTACGTAAATATACTGTATAAATCACGATTAGTTGTCTGGTGCAAATATCTCCATTTACGAAATTTATGGAGATACGGGGGTCTTTCTTAGTAGGGCAGAATATAACACATTTCTCTTTAAAAATGACATTTTTTAACATTAAAAAAAAGTTTTTCGGAATCTGTAAAATGTAAATTTTTGCCGATATCTCGGAAACGGTTAGAGATATCGAAATGCGGTTTTCACCAATCGGCGTTTCACAAAAATCGAGCTCTAGACTCATATGTCAGTTTTTCTCTACCTTGTCTGGAAATAGGAAAACCAGCCAAAATCAAGCAATTTGGGACACCCTGTACAATTAAAGTTTTGTACATATTTTTTATTATTGTTTATAGTTAACCCATTTAATAAAGAACGAAATTTTAAGAAAACCGTTTATTTTATTCATTTTATAGGTACTAGTAAAACGCTGTTAATGTGCCCACGCCATGTTATTTCTTGCCCAGCAAATTAACGCTTTTTACAATACGTACAATTAAGACCTTATCTAATTGTAAGGCCATTAGTATTACTTACCTACCAGTTACTCTAAACGTGTATATATTGTGTAATTATTTTTCACAATAAATAGTATTTTTTGCACAAAGCGAGACCACTTGTTTACACCACACATTATTGATAAAAATCAAATTATCTCTTAAATTACGCATTTTTGTTTATAGGGCATGCTTAATAAAAAAATATGTAGAATGAGATGCCCATTTGAAAAAATGAAGTTAGGACCTTTTGAAGTTTCAAAAAATTGTAGCCTCTTAGCAAGGAAACCGCATCTGCTAAAAAGTCGTTCTTTACAGCAGAAGATAGACCGAAATCTTGTCCTACAAGTGTGCCAACTTTCAATTTGATATCATAAACAATAACTTTGCTATGATTTTTTTAAAAGGTACGTGACACGCATATATGTACAGTATAGCTTGAAGAGCAACGAATATAAATATGTAAAAATATACAGGGGATTCCATTTGAAAAAATAACGTTAAATACGCCCCTGTAAAAATGGAACACCTGGTATACTCTATAATAATTTCTTAATAAGCACATTAAGTCCCCGTGGGCTATGATGTTTAAATCATTTCAATATCTTCAACGGAAATGGCGCAATTGTACTTTTCCACACTATTGACTCACCCTGTATATGCAAACATAGGTTTCATGCATTATGTAAATTATTGCTTGAACTGCTTAAATCTTTAGGTACCGTATATTATCAATCATGTTGTTAGTTGTTTAGGCATGGCGATAAAACTCCAACCACGTCGTTCCCGAACGACCCGTATTTCAACATAACCTACTGGCCAATGGGACGTGGCGAGCTGACAAACGTAAGTGTACTTTTCTAGATAATTAACTTTTTGCAGCGTATTTTATTTTCAGAAAGGAAAGATGCGCCACTTCGATCTAGGAAAATGGTTCAGGAAACGTTACAGTGCCTTGCTGCCAGCGGCATACTCCTCCAAAGACATCTACGTCCGATCTACAGACGTTGACCGCACATTGATGTCAGCAGCTGCAAATCTAGCCGGCCTCTACCCTCCAACAACCTCCCACGTTTGGAACGAAGCCTTGCCGTGGCAACCAATACCGATCCACACCAAACCGGTGGAAGAAGACCAGGTTCTGTATATGCGACGAGACTGTCCGAAGTACACCAGGTTATACAATGAGGCGTACAATTCCGAGTTTTTCGCAAACATAAACCAGCAGTACGCGGATTTCTACAAAAACGTCTCGGACCTGACGGGGTGGAACGTCACGGACGTGCACTTCTTCGCGCAGCTTCAGTCTGCTCTATACGTCTACGAAAACTACAACAAATCCTTCTTGCCTGTTTGGGCCGAGTTATTAGACAAGGACAAACTCAACTACCTGGCTGGTCTGAACTACGCCAGGAATACTTTCACCCAGGACTTAAAACTCCTCGGGACTGGCCCCTTCTTCAACAATCTTTTTACCCGTTTTGACACAGTAGTCAAAAGCACTATGGACGCTCCAAAGTTTCTGATGCTATCCGCACATGAGCGGACGCTGGCTGGGGTGCTAAACAGTATGGAGGTTTTCGACTACCAGACTCCTGCCTTTGCTTCTTGCGTGATTTGGGAGCTCCGGAGAAATGCTAGCGGTGCATACTTTGTTGACTTGTTTTACAAGAGGGACAGCACGAAGGGGGCTGATAAGTTGGAGGTGAAAAAGTGTGGTTGGAATTGCGCCTATGATGATTTTAAAAGCGTTTTAAGGCCCATCACCGTTGATATAGAAGCTTGGGAGAAGGAATGTAAGATATGAAGTTAATTTATTTGATAATAATGTTAGTTGTATATTGTTAATTTTGAATAAATGTTTTGTTGTTATTGGACAAGTTGTTATTGGACAAGTAGAAGAAGCGTCCCCATGTCTACGTCGCTCCTAAAAAAGGAATAAAAATTTAAAGAAAATCGTGGAGAATATACAAAACAATAATTAAAAAGCCGAGATATGTTCATACCATTTATATTGAACGCGATAATTTGCCGATATTCGCAGGATTTATTAAAATAGACGATAAAAATATCAGGTACCCACCTAGTTTGTAATTTTGATTTAGTATCCACAGCTGGCTTGTTTCCATGTAGCATAATTGGACACTCTAGAACAATCCACTTCCAGCAGCCATTTTAGTTTCAATGTCACTGAACTTATAAATTTAAACCGGCGCGAATACCGTCACAAAGCACGGAATATACTAAATTTTAGAAACTCATGTTTATAAAAATATTGGACTTTTATGTTTAATTTAAAGTTATCGCAGGTACTTAGTTTATTTATTAATAATCTTTGTCGATAATTCATTGAATAAATCTGTTAAGTTGAGAGACCACTATGTTTGATCAGTTTAAATTCAAGTTTTATGCATCACTACCTTGTCCAAAGCATTATTTCACTGACAAAGGCGACATTTGTGTTCCAACGACCACAGGTGTACATGATCTCTGTTTTAACCGTTCAGGTAGTTATAATTACAGGCCGCTGCACATTTGACAGGACATATATTTGAAAACAAACAACAGTAAAGTCAATGAACTCAATTAGAATTAAATAAATCTTTATTGAATCAAAATTAACAGAATATTGAGTAAGGTAACTTTCCTCTACTAGAAGATCCCTGGAGCGCCCTAAAAAGGAAAAGTAGGGGTTTACAGCAAACTCATCAGTAAGTCGTTCGCCTCTAAGTAGTCACGGTCGTTTATAGAAATAGCGGTTGGAGGTTACATCAGGGGCGAACAAATTCGTATACTGTAAATGTAATGTGGGTGGATAATTAAAGGCAATAAGTAAAACAAATAAAAGAAATTTGATTCTAAAATAAACTTAAATTACAATATTTCCGAAATTTAATAATAATTAATACTAAATGTATACAAAATTAATTTAAAATTCCCAAATAAGTATTTACAAATTTAAAAATAAATTTCAATCTGTCCCTATTACATTACGACATATATATTGTAACCTTCCTTCGTTATGGCGCCTGAGGGGCGGCGCGACGGTGCATTTAGGACGGTGTTCCGGGCGCCAGTTTCTGTTTCAGAGTGTAGAAATACCACTTTACTCTATTAGCAGGATAATAGAGGCTTCAGGTAACTGCAGTGAAGACACAGTTAAGCCAGGAGTCTAATTAACCTATAAAGAAATCTTTTCTAACTTTACACTTAAATATATTTATACACTACAGCCAATATAATAAGAGACAAAAGAAAATAATTAAATACTTAGAATTTGTAGGAACTAACCTTCCCACAATAAAATACCTTAAAAGTTAATTTAATTTGTAGAACCTAAAGCTCACATAGTGATATGACTTAGAGAGATCTATTAAAGGTGGTTTCCATCCATTTATAATATCATGGGAATGAGTATCTTGAAAAACGAGGAAGAGTCTTACTTTATCCCCTTCTAGGGGCAGTTTTCGCTCTGTGAACATGAAAAACTGAATTTATTATACGTATTTCCTGATTTGTCAGTAGAGAATATAGAAGTCTGCTTTCATATATTTGTTTTCCGAATTTGAATCAATTTAACGATATTTTTGAGGTTATTTTAGGTCATGGGTCAAAACTGTGACCTGGTTGGAACCAAACCAATGTCATTTTGGGATTCAGTGGACCAAATTACCTACGAGTAAATTAGTAAGTGTTGTGATACAGAATATGATAATATATTGAAAATAAAATAACGTAAAAAAAAGAATACTAATAGTGGCAATTGAATAATTGTCGTCAGCATGCATAGTTAATAATATGTTCCTGTGAAGTGTACAGGTAAGTCATTAATATATAAAACAAGAAGTAAAGATCCCAAAACTGAACCTTGAGGAACGCATGTTTCAACATCGAGATAATTTGATCTGGTGCTATTTACTTCAACGAGCTGTTTCCTATCAGGGAGACGTGAATTTAACAAACCTGTTATTTCCCCCTTCAGTCCATATCGCTCAAGTATTAGAATTGGCAAATTATGATTTATTAAGTCAAAGGTTTTAGTAAGGTCCATGAAAATACCAATGCACCTTTCTGCTCCAAATTATCAAACACCACGTTCAATATTCGTAATAGCTGATTCTGTAGAAAGACTTTTAAGATATTTATGTTGCGCTATTGAAAATAAACTGTTTTGCATGGAAAAATAATTTTTTTATTTGATATTTGATATGCTTGCTCAAATAATAAAATATCCTCTTTATTATAAAGTATAATGACTTTTACTAATTTTAGGACAGTTTACTAAGTACCTAAGTCACTGGTGTAACGAGGAATTTAATAGATTTCTGTAATAAATCAATTTTGATATAGTCTCAAAGGAATTAGTTCCATAATGAAAATATTTCAGATTCAGTTAAAAGATTTAGAAGAAGCGTACTTTGAATTGTGTTCAAAACTATGTGTTAAACATTATTATCACATACGGAAATGTTTGTGTTCAATTTCATTAGTTTGTTTCTAAATTCAATAATGTGTTGTGCTATATTAAATATTAAATTGGTCTTTTTCTATTTTATTAATTTTTAATTCCTTTATCACATTGGTTTTGTACTATATATTGAGCCTAAGTACTCATTAACAGAATACATTTAATGTTTCAGTAGAAGTTTTTTTACTCACATCTTTTAAAAAATGGCATTGACATTGTTTTTCTTTTTACATTTTGGGATCTTTTGCAACGACGGATCAGGTATGAATGGATATATTTACAATATAATTTTGTTGTAGGTTATGATGGAGAGTAAAAACTCCACCAATTTAATATCTCTTTAGGAGTCTGTAATCAGAGAAACTACAAAGATAATTCAATTGTATATTATATAAGTATTATCAAAGAATTGGAAACATTATGCCTCGCATTCTACTTCTTGCTCGGCCACACTTATTCTCAGAGGCTTCACAATCTTCCTAAAGTCATTCAAGTCACAGTTGAATTTACAATTAGGCAGCGTCAACCTTGAAATTTTAGTGGATTCCTTGTAAAATATATTCAGGAAATTATTTTCTTTTCCCTTTCTCAGTTCAAGGATAACGGTTGCTGCGTATCCCGGTTCGCGATTGTCAAAAACTCTCAAAGAGTTCAAAAGAGATGATACGGTACTGTCGTGGGCAGATAACATCAAAAATTTTGGAGCTGCGCCGATGTTGTAGGTAACATTTTCAAAATGAGTGGTGACAAGATCAAGTAGTGGACCTAAAAGAAACCAAATAGAACCGTTAGAAGAATCAGGTTAGACAAAACATCGTGATGCTATATAGCAAATCTTGGCTTCCGAGACTAAGAGCAAGGTCAAGGAAGTATTGCACTGTGATATTAAAAGTGACCTCAAGTTTAGGCATAGCTGCAAAATTACCTGCTTTTAATCTTTGCATCGCTGGTGTGTAAGTATAAACAGTAAAGAAAAAATTAAACAAATACTCAAAGTTCTTATCCCCATAGAATACAGATCTTGCCCACTTAGGCAGAGTCAAATTATAAAGATTCTCGATGTAAAGGGCATTGTATACAAGCAGTAGGTCTACAAGACTTGTGATATTCTCTCCAGAGTGCTCCGCCACATAAGCGAACAAGTTTTCATTCCTTTGAAAAAGGTCCTGGAACTCGGCAGTTTCCATCAGTTCGTCATATAAATCATCATACTTGGCGCATGGCTTCATTTGGGCTAAAATGGCGTCTTTCTCCTCTGGAGTGGTGTGGATGGGCATGGGTTGCCACAGCAGCTTGCTGTTCCAAATTTCGTCACCTACAGGCGGATATAGCCCAGCTAAGTTCACAGCAGCTGACATGAGGCATCTATCTACATTGGAAGAGTATATTTGAATATCCGATACGTTGTATTTGATGGGTAGGAAGTCGTTGTATCTGTCGCGGAACCATTGGCCCAGAGCGTAGTGCTGGTTCTTGCCAATCTAAAAGCAGAGAAAAGAACATTAGTATTAATAATGAGTAATTGCTGCCTGTTTGTTCCTTTGGCAATAACTGAGTAATACTTACATTGGATAGCTGTCCAAAACCCATCGGCCAATACGATTCGTCGTACGGATCAGTTGGGTAAGTACTTACAGGGGCCCTGTCTCCATGGCGGTATAACTGTAGAAAAAAAACATTTATCGTTTTATTACAGCACAGTGTATTCAGCTGACTCAACTCTTGGGATAGTGGTTGGTATATTTCAATTTAGTTGATTCGGTATAGCACATAGCGATAAAGGGTGTAACAAATGTACATCGTATGTAAACCAGAATGGAGATACACCCGGTATGGTTTCTTTTAGTTAAATTCAAAGCATCGTAAATAGAATACGACACAGATCGTGGAATTGCAAAAGAGGCATTTCTTTTAAGACAAACTTGTAAAATTTAGTACGTGTCAGACCCAAATGATGAAATATGTTTACCACCCGCAGTTAAGATATACGATCATAGAAGAACCATAACGTTTATAAGACAATTTGCAGAGATCCAGGAATATTCGACAATTGTTAAGTTCAAAGCTATTTCTTTGGAAAAACCTAAGGGTACAGCTAAATCGGTACCACATGTTTGAAATACGTTGAGAGGCACGGAGACTCTATAGTACGGGCAATTCGGTTAAATAAGGGTAATTTAGTTAATGGCTTTATTAGGATATTTCATGGAAGGCGCGTAATCAATCAACCGGGAGTAGTGAATCAATCGAATACGCGAGTAAAGGTCATAAACCGTCAACAGGAATCATATCTCGGTGTCTATCTCTTATCTACAGACTATTTTGAATAACATAAGTAAGGTAGTTAATTCAGGAGATATTCCATTATATGTTATGTGCGTAATAGTAAGATAGGTAGGAATCTATATACACCTGAGCTAGGTTTTGTCCCGAAATGGAATTACAGGAATGAATATTGAGAATGGGTTTCCCTACGCTCGTAGTTGCGAATGCAGGTGCTATATAGAAATAGTTTAATATGAATTGTATTTGTATCATAATTAGGATAATTAAGTAAGATTATAATACCATGGTAAATTATTAACATAGCCAAGGCATGGGCCATAAGAATAATTTTCCATCGTAACTGGCAGATAGCGCTACAGGTCGGGTTGAACTTAAGTACCGTCGGGGACGAGTCGAAATGCAATTGGGTAAATCGTCTAACGACTTACCCACCCCCTCAAGTGTAACCGCCCTTCAGGCAAATCGACAACCTGATGTGCTAAAATCTTTAAGCTTTTGAAAGGACTTTTTCGTCTGGTCTTCGACCGACAACATCATCTCTAGTTTCGCGAATAAGAAAGTAAGAAGTAAAGACAGTGTAGTGATTTTCCTGTGTTTTCTGATTTCGTTTGTCTATGTAATATACACTATTGGTAACGTTTAATCTTGGTAGCCGATATAAATGCATCAGACGGAGATAACTTAAAGCATTTACAAGTTAAACAGACAACGCGCTATCCCCTAACTCCCACCTTCCATTCTTTACAACACGCGGTCGAAGGGGACGACGGAATCGGGCGAATGTGTAGAACGGCCGCGGTGTCGGGGCACAGGTCACCTGTCGAGCGCGCTACACGCACATCCCCTCTTTAGTAGGAGTGTAGGAATGGTTAGGCATCTCTTGTTAACTGAAGGCTTTGCCTCTATGTACCTTCTCTCTTAGTTGCATTACAGATTTCGCACTCCAAAGTCGAAGCTTGCCAGCAGTGTATGTAGAGTCAGTCATTCATTTTTTGTTTGTTTTGTTGATTGAATCAGTGGACGTTTGTCTATTTTCCACTAGTCGAGGATTCCAGAACGTTTGTCTATTTTCTGGAAATCCTAGTGATAATAGCTTAACCGTGGTTTGCGGGATATTTTTGAACCCATGTAAATGTTATCCACGCGTTAAGCTAGATATCCACTTTTGCCACTGCCAACTAGCATTTTAAGTTATTATAGTATGAATTTGCATATTGTTTTGTTTTAATAGTTCATTTTGTACTGGGACTTATTCCCCGTATTTTCCATTTATTGTTTTGTTTTTCACCCTTTTTCGTTTCAATTGTAAATAAATAGTATTTTAAGTGTTTTGAGATTCTTTCGTTTTATTGACAATATAGTTGGCAATTTCATTGATCAGAAAATATGGAATAAACAGGGTTAAGTGCTTATTAACACACGACACGTTTTGTGAGTGATATCAGTGTCCAATACAGGTGGCTGATCGATAATGAGTATAGGAGTAAGACATAGTTATAGTTAATGAGGGCTCGTACTATATTTGTGGGTAATGGTTCTGTCTAGAGACTAATTTAATTATTAATTAATTATTAATTATTGTATTAAATAGTAAAAACAGCTCGGAAAGACTGTTATAAGGGAGTCGAGGGATCCATTTTGGAGCCCCTATTATATGCAATGTATAATCTGTGTAGAATTAGTTGTGGCACGTCAATTCGGCAGGCAACAAAGATAATCGGGGTAAATAACATCTCGAACAAGGTGGCTCTCAGAGAGCTCATCTGGCACCTCTGTTTGCTACACGCGAAATACATATTACGTCATAGGGAAAAATCATATAAATGGAACATTCAAAGCCTCTATCGAGGAGACTTCCTTAAGACTCCATTGTGTGAACGGACGCCTGTCACGCTTTTCCCCTTGTGATGGCCTTTTAATTGTGCAACCTGTCCTATTTGTAACTGGCTACCTACAAACAGGACTCGCTGGCGTTGTGACACTTTTCGGACGGAAACTCGGGCGCCAGTTCCTTATTTTTAAGTGCAAGGAACAGCACTTGCCTGGCTCACCGGGGTGAGAACGCTTGCGGGGTAGCTAAAACAGTGGAGATACGGTTGTTTGTCTAGAGGGTCGAAAGATGATTCCGGCTTGAACATTATTTTTGAACAATTCACGGATTTTAGCTATACAGGGGACTATAGAAAATTAATCAATTAATTTACGGCTTGTTTACCAGCTGATTTTACAATTCATTGTTACCTTAAACATAACTTAAATACTAACAGAGTTACAGGGTGTACCCAAGTGACGAATAAAACAGGCAATCCTTGACGGAGAAAAATCACTTCGTTACAACCTCGATACTACCCAACGTCTACTTTAACTAAGATTTCATAGTGATAGCGATAGTGATTTTTTCCTATTATTTTTCAATTTTATTTTTATTTCTAGGTAGGTGGCAAAGATGTGGATGTAATATTCAGCTCAAACATAGCAGAAGGCATTGAATCAGCCATTGAAAGATTGTCTTGTAGACTACGTGACTTAACGAGGGATTCACCGCATTCATTAAATTGTAATAAATGTCTGCCTCGATGTGTTAAAGAAGCTTCTAAGTCGTATAGCATTGGTGTAAATCTATGTGATAGATATTCTCGTGTAAATTTGGGTGAGTATTGTCAGCATATAGGTAGAGTGGAAGTAAAACACTTTCTATATGGCATAGTCGAGAAAATCATTGAAAAATATCATCACAACCTGGCTGATGATAATGAAAAAAATGTAAATAAATAATATGCGTTTTAATTATTATTGCCATATTTATTGCACTAAATAAGTATTTATTGCATATATGTAGTAAACAATGTGGTACTGTATTTTATATTACCTGCATTATAAAGTTAAATAAATAATGCACTTGAAAAGATTACATTCATTTTATTATCTATTTTTATATAACTGAAAATATCTACATAGTTTAATTTAAACAGTTGTATTGCAGTTTTATATTATGTCTACAATACAATAACATTTATTGAGATAATGAATATTTGCAAGAACATAATAGTGAGTAATCACCACTTATTTTTTTTCTATTTATTAAGATAAGATAACTGAATGATAGTCATACCGTGTTACTTAAATATAGCAATCGCCTTAAGGCTTTTCTAGAGGCTTCCGGGATAAAGGGGGTCGTAATTGCATGTGGTATTATTTATTTATTATTATAATAATATATCACGCCTAAGAGTTTTATTTAATTGGGTCTTGCGATAGCTTAGGAATGTCGAGCTGAGAGCACTTAAGATCGGTCTCCACAGGAAGCTAGTCACTATGTAGCACCTAGACTAACGCCATACTTCAGTACCGAATACGACATCTGGAACCGGGCACCGAGCGGAGAACCGCCGAGCATCTCTGTTTGTTTCATATAGGATATGTAATACGTCACAGGAAAAATCATATAAATACTGAATCCAAGACTTCTATCGGGGAAACTGTCCTCAGACTCCATCGTGGCGAGCTGCTGTCGTGAACCGACACCTGTCACACTCACTTCGATACGGTTCAACGTCTACGTAACCGCGGAAACTCCAATTCGTCCCACCATCATTGCGAACGCCGACGCACATACACCATTATTTTATGTTACTACGAAGTGGCGGAAAGGTGGACGTCTTCACGTCCAGCTACAACCTAAGTCCCGACGATGAGCCGAGTGGGGAAACAGAGGGAGAGAGTATTTTGAATCTCTTTGTCGTTCCGAGACTAGGTGAGAATGTCGCGTATAACGCTTTACTCAATTTTTAACTTTCCGAACTAGAAATGACGAATTACGACTTTATAAATCGGAGCAGAACGCACGTATCTGTCACTGTGGTACTATATTAGATTCACTTGTCATAACTGATTGTAAATAGCCATTGTGTTACCATTGTAACTGGGTGCCTATCTTTTAAAATGGTTTTATTACCGCCTAGGCCGATATGCGACAATTATTAACGCCATTTGAAATAGTAATAGTATTTATCTCTTGGATATTTTTTTGTTTCGGTGTCGCTGGGCGATACGATGAGTTTTACAAGCCTCAAGCACGATTTTAAAATATGCCATCTGGATTGTTACCGACCGACACTGTGGGGTAACCACGAGCGTCCTTTGGCGATAATTCGTTGGCATGCCGCAATGGATTTATGGCCACAGTATCTGTACACTTTCATTATGTGTAGTTGTGTTTCCATCCAAATATCTAAATCTACGATTAGGGGCAGTTGCCTCTGCGCATTTCAGGGTTCTGGAAACACCAGCTTAGAACAGAAAACAAATAATAGAAACAAATAAGGAGGTAGTTGCTTTACTTTGGGAAATTAAATATATTATAAGTTTATAGTTTATAGCCTATCATTAATAATAAAATGCAAAAATCTCTAATTACAGGTGATAGATTTTCTAAGAATTTATTGAGATAATATTTTTTTATATCAATGATGAAACCGACATTGATAATCGCGTAGTAACTAGTACTAACGCCCTAATAATATATTGGATCATTTATACAGATAAAACAAACCGGGAGGTGGGTACCTATTTAAAATCCGAATTATGCGATCCGTAAATAAAGTACATATGACAACAACAAAGGAGGAACCTTCCCGCATGTGAATTTATCGACTCGCTAAGAAGATTCGTTCGTGAATTTAAAAAAAATCAGCAACCTCAAATTTTTTATTAAATTGAAATGTGTTGGATACGTCCCTGAAAATAAGCGGATATCAAAAAATAATAATAATAATAGTAATATTTAGTAATGGTAATGTTAATGGTAACGCTATTGGTAATGGTAAGAGTAAGAGTAAGAGTAAGAGTAAGAGTAAGAGTAAGAGTAAGAGTAAGAATAAGAATAAGAATAAGAATAAGAATGAGAATGAGAATGAGAATGAGAATGAGAATGAGAATGAGAATGAGAATGAGAATGAGAATGAGAATGAGAGTGAGAGTGAGAGTGAGAGTGAGAGTGAGAGTGAGAGTGAGAGTGAGACTGAGTGTGAGAGTGAGAGTAAGAGTAAGAGTAAGGGTTAGGATAAACCTTCTTTTAGTGCTTCTTTGTATCAAAGAGTAAGAAACTTGACTATGGTCGTGGAAAAAATTAGTATCAATTTGGCGATATCTTGAGACACTGTTGAATTTGTTTTATTATAGTCAAAACTATTCTACTCGGGAGGTGCAAATTTAAATAATTTAATATCAGAACCTGATTTTGTTAATATTATTTGCTTTAATTAATAAAACTTCCTAATAATAAGTACATACCACAACGACTGATAATAAGTTATCGTTAGACGACTGGACACAATCCTGCAAAAATACTGCTAGGAGCACTGGAACAACTAACAACCTGGACATTTTTTAAAGGAATGTTCATCGTTTAACAAAACTGGACAGATCGGGTGGATAATGAGGAGATTATCCATCCGACTGACATTAATTCAGTGCTTATTAAAGATTATAGTTTTATGATACGTTACTAACAAGGTCCTATTAATATATTAAAAGACTTATACAGATTAATCGTTTAATATATATGAATAATAACCCTGGTTGTGCGGTATCAGGACTTTATTGGAAGCAACACATTAAGAGTTCACCATCATGAACCTGAGTCAGAAACGGTTCTAATGTGACATATTATTCGCCTTTTGGGTAATGCCACACACACACACACATACCAATTTTCAAAGGATTTTTTGTAGCCAGTGACTAGTTGTGTATATTAGGTCAAGCAACTCCATTTCGGCGGGCTTTTTTCACGAATATATGTTTTACCAATTGGGTTGACCGTTTTCTGGAGTTGGAAGTAGTAGACAAAGCTAATAAAATTATGAAAACTCCTCCAATAACCTTCGGAAATAAAGCTGAATTAGTGATATATTTTGTTGTCTTAAACGAAAAAAAAAAAAACGATTAATCTACTCATGAGTTCCTCAGCATATGTATGATGAGAACTATATGTTCTTTAGGTCATAGGTCAAAACTGTGACCTGACAGTACCAAGCCAATGTCATTTTGGATTCAGTTGGACCAAATTACCCACGAGTGAATTAGTAAGTGGTGTGGTACAGAATATAATATATTGAAAATAAAAAATGAAAACCAAATACATAGTAGCAAATGAATGATTGTCACCGGCATGCATAGTTAATAACATGTTTCCTGTGGGGTATTCAGGTAAGTCATTAATATATAAAACAAAAAGTAAAGATCCCAAAACTGAACCTTGAGGAACGCTTGTTTCACCATCAAGATAATTTGATCTGGTGCTATTTACTTCAACGAGCTGATTCCTATCAGGGAAATGTGAATTTAACCAATCTGTTATTTCCCCCTTCAGTCCATATTGCTCAAGTATTAGAATTAGCAAATTATGATTTATTAAATCAAAGGCCATGAAAATACCACTGCAACTTTCTGCTCCAAATTTTCATACACTACGTTCAAAATTCATAATAGCTGATTCTGTAGAAAGGCTTTTAAGAAATTCATGTTGCGATTTTGAAAACACGTTTGCATGGAAAAACACATTTTTAAAGAATGATTTTTTCTGGGAATTTTGAAATGCTCGCTCAAATAATAAAATATCCTCTTTATTAGAAACTGGAATGACTTTTGATGATTTTAGGATAATTAGACTAAGTAAGTAAGCCATGGTGGTGTAACGCGGAATTAATAGATTTCTTTAAGAAATTAGTTATGATATTGTCTAACTCAAAGGAATTAGTCCCATAATGATAATAAAATATTTCAGATTCAGTTGAAAGATTTAGAAAAAGCGTACTTTGAATTGTGTTCAAAGCTACTTGTTGAATATTATTATCACAAATGGAAATGTTTGTGTTTAATTCCATTAGTTTGTTTATAGACTCAATATTGAGTTGTGCTATAGTAAATAATATTAAATGGGTCTTTATCTATTTTTTTAATTGTTAATTCATTTATCACATTTGTTTTGTACTGTATAGAGAGCCTAAGTACTCATATAAACTTAATGTTTCAGTAGAAGTTTTCTTTACTCATATCTTTTAAAAAATGGCAATGACATTGCTTTTCTTTCGCGTTTTGGGATCTTTTGCAACGACGGATAAGGTATGAATGGATATATTTACATCATAATTTTGTCGCAGGTTATGATAAAGCGTTAAAACTCCACCAATTTAATATCTCTTTAGGAGTCTGTAATCAGAGAAACTACAAAAATAATTCAATTATATATTATATAAGTATTATCAAATAATTGGAAACATTATGCCTCGCATTCTACTTCTTGCTCGGCCACACTTATTCTCAAAGGCTTCACAATCTTCCTAAAGTCATTCAAGTCACAGTTGAATTTACAATTAGGCAGCGTCAACCTTGAAATTTTAGTGGATTCCTTGTAAAATATATTCAGGAAATTATTTTCTTTTCCCTTTCTCAGTTCAAGGATAACGGTTGCTGCGTATCCCGGTTCGCGATTGTCAAAAACTCTCCAAGAGTTCAAAAGAGATGATACGGTACTGTCGTGGGCAGATAACATCAAAAATTTTGGAGCTGCGCCAATGTTGTAGGTAACATTTTCAAAATGAGTGGTGACAAGATCAAGTAGTGGACCTAAAAGAAATCAAATAGATCCGTTAGAAGAATCAGGTTAGACAAACCATCGTGATGCTATATAGCAAATCTTGGCTTCCGAGACTACGAGCAAGGTCAAGAAAATATTTTACTGTGATATTAAAAGTGACCTCAAGTTTAGGCATAGCTGCAAAATTACCTGCTTTTAATCTTTGCATCGCTGGTGTGTAAGTATAAACAGTAAAGAAAAAGTTAAACAAATACTCAAAGTTCTTATCCCCATAGAATACAGATCTTGCCCACTTAGGCAGAGTCAAATTATAAATATTCTCGATGTAAAGGGCATTGTATACAAGCAGTAGGTCTACAAGACTTGTGATATTCTCTCCAGAGTGCTCCGCCACATAAGCGAACAAGTTTTCATTCCTTTGAAAAAGGTCCTGGAACTCGGCAGTTTCCATCAGTTCGTCATATAAATCATCATACTTGGCGCATGGCTTCATTTGGGCTAAAATGGCGTCTTTCTCCTCTGGAGTGGTGTGGATGGGCATGGGTTGCCACAGCAGCTTGCTGTTCCAAATTTCGTCATTTACAGGCGGATATAGCCCAGCTAAGTTCACAGCAGCTGACATGAGGCATCTATCTACATTGGAAGAGTATATGTGAATATCCGATACGTTGTATTTGATAGGTAGGAAGCCGTTGTATCTGTCGCGGAACCATTGGCCCAGAGCGTAATGCTGGTTCTTGCCAATCTAAAAGTGGAGAAAAGAACATTAGTATTAATAATAAATAGGATTATAGGAAACAACTACTGGACGGGCAAAGGCCCCTACTCCCATTGAATTATACCTATAAATCCAAATTGGTAGCCAAATTTGTTATTTGTCTTTTCTATACCAGACACAGACCGGTTTCGAACTCTTTATGTTCTCATCAGTGTGCCACAGGTAGCTGAAACAGGGGCTCTGTCTCCATGACGGTATAATTATAGAAAAAAAAAATAAAAACATTTATCGTTTCATTGCAGTACAGTGTAATCAACTGACTCCACTCTTAAGATGATAGGTGTTGGGGTTGGTTTAGTTGATTCGGCTGAGTATACCGTACATTGGAAAGAGGAATTGTGTTAATCCTTTTCGCAATAGACAAACCGGTTATGCTTGAGGAAAATATATGCTAAAATATGACACATAACGACAAAGAAAGTCGAAATGTACAGCAGGAGACTTCCTTAAGATTCCATTGTGACGAGCTGCTGGCATGAACCGACGCCTGTCATGCCTCTTCGTAAACCCCTTTCGAGGAGATGAACTTGAAACCCCGTTGTGATAAGACGTTATCCATTAGTTACTAAAACCTGTTAAAATATTATAATCCTTGCTTGTTTTAATCCGGTTCTTTTTGCAGTGTAGTCTAAAAATTCCTAGCAGCCTATTTCCGTTTATAAATGCTCCGAGTAACTTACTAAGTAACGTCTCTAGTACGAGACATACGTTTCAATTCAATTCTCAGCTTTAAGGCGCATCCGAGATACGTCATCAAAACGAATAATAAAACTCGCGAGGAGCATCCAAAAACAATCTGTCTGATCCAGCAGTAAACCTGTCAACCTGTCAGAAACATCGCCACTCACTTAGAAATAGCCGCCGCTTCGATTAAAATTATTTTCGAAAGGTATATTGGTAAGAATACAACGTGATCCGCTACTAGCCGTCCGTACCGCCTTCAGTTAAGTATAGATATTCGGAATTTATGTCATTTGTAAGTACCGCAGTAAAATACTACTAAACCGATGTATAGATCTTTGTATTTTGTTCTGTAAAACATTTCAATGTTAGTATGATTTTGTCTACTTCCTCTTTCAGTGGGTCTGGCGAATCCTCCTCATTTTCCCTTCTTTCCTCGTAGTATTCCAGCTCTTTCTGTTCCTCTTCCTGCTTAATAATTCTTCAAAATATTGTTTCCATCTTTTACAAATTTTCTCTTCATCTCCCAGTAAGTTCCCACCCTCATCTTTGTAGAAGACTGCTCGACTTTGGTATCCTTCTCTTAATAGCTCTGAGAGCTTTTTCAACAATCGATTTATAGTTTCATCATCTTCAGCTCTTCCCTGTTGCAAGGCCAAGAACTTTCTTCTAATTGAGTTCAAAATATCTCTAATCTTTTTCTTAAGAATTAAATCTTTTGAAGTCATATACCGTCTCCCTGGGTGGTATATATGTCTCGAAAGTAAATTTTTTATTAATCTTCATTGTTAAAGAAAAACTCACTAGTTAACAGATACAGAGTATATTAAAACAGTCTGTAAACTGATACGAGGTGTTACCAAATAGGTCTGTATAGTTTGAGGGTCTATCTAATAATAACTAGTGTTATCGAAATCATATAAATACTTATATACACATCAAAGCATTTTCTATAACGCTCGTTATGTAAATCATAATTTCTTGATAGGTAGCCGTTACTCTGAATTTATTGTTTCAGAATTCTCTGCATATTATTCAAAAATCATATCGATGCATTTTATCCTACGTAAATAATATTAAGCAGTTACAGTTACATCTAAGATCTATACATCGCTTTATTTATATCAAGCATCATCAGTTCTAATCTAAATGACAATTAGGAAACACGTAAAAGGCAAAGGTGTGGTTAACAATCTCTTCAAGAAGTTACCTGTTGAACTGCATTTACCTGGTTATCAGTACTGCGGACGTGGTACAAAGTTATGTAAAAGATTATCTCGCGGAAACCCATGTATTAATCTTCTAGATAAAGCTTGTCGTGAATACGATATTGGTGCTCAACGCAGTCAAAGTGAATGCCTTTAAGTCATAACGTGGACTCATCATACGCCGACGAATGGTGCATTTTCCGATTGCGGTGGCATCCTCCAGCCCCCACCGTATGCTCTAAGTCGAGTTTCTTGCAGTAAACACAAAAATATTTTCCTTATTGAAATAGCTCTACGTTTGTGGCAGTAGTTCTCCATATTTCTTAACCAGAAAACCCTACATATAGCGAGAGAATATCTATAGCAGATAGTTTCGAGTCCTAGTGGACAGCCGCTTGTTTGCCGTAGCCGATTGCTTTTCCCCGCGGTAGCATAGTTCGCTCCGATCGCACCCAAACTCGGACCGCCGCGCCGGCCGTGCTAAATTCAGCAATATTTAGTTTTAGCCTTTGGTTTATAACTGCTAATTACATTGTTAATTGATTATTGTCCAATTTTGTTTTATTAATTTGTAACTGCCGAGGAATAAAGATTTTTGTATGTTATATTAAAAATCTACGAGTTGTCATTTCCGTTCTGTGCCTCTAATTAGACCCGTATGAGAAATTGCCCAGACCGGAAAAACTGGTAATCATCTCAAACGACCCCTGTAAACTGTAAAAATCCGTCATCTTCACTGCAGTTCTACCCCTCTTTCTTGGAAACCGCCAAGGGAGAAAGTGCTGTTTCTTTCAGTTTAAAAGAAGAAACTGGCGCCCGAGATTCCGTCTTAAAAAAGGTGTTGGAAAGTGCTGTTTGTAGATAGTAAGTTGCAAACAGTGCAGCTTAGCTTCCGTAAGTACACATTGTGTGTGAACATATTTCTTTTGTATGTCTGTGTCACGGTGTAAGACAATTAGGTGATGAAACTCCTCAATTAGAGTGTCTCCAAACTGTTAACGCAAGAGACGCGAAATCGTAAGACAAAGAGACAGAGTAGGTGGCCGCGAGGGCCGCGCGGGCTGCGCCTCGCATCGTCCCTAGTTAATTTCCACTTCATTTTACCAGGTCGAAAAATATACCATTCGATGCAGAAAAATATGTAGAACACGATTGTTGAAAAATTGTGTCTAAATTGTCGGGTACTGTGCAAAAAAAAATAAAAACCATAAATGAAATTGGACGCCGGCACGTTTAACTCGAAACGCTGCTAAAACCGTTCGAGTTATGAAAAAAATTAACATAAACAATTTTATAGAGAACTAAATTTCCTATAAAAAGTCAGTAGGCATTAGTCTATCTTTAATAGTTTTGGTGTGAGGGCGCCTCAAATTCGCGCGCTGATCTTTTGTTAAATTAAACTTATCGTTTTCCAGCGCACAACTTTCAGCCACACCGTCGTGAGCCACCCTCACGCCTAAAATATTCAAGATAGACATATGTCGTCACTGACTTTTTTATAGGAAATTTAATTCTCTATAAAATTGTTTATGTCCATTTTTTTCATAACTCTAACGGTTTTGGCAGCGTTTCGAGTTAAACGTGCCGGCGTCCAATTTCATTTATGGTTTTTATTTTTTTTTGCACAGTAGCCGACAATTTAGACATATAATTTTTCAACAATCGTGTTCTACATATTTTTCTGCATCGAATGGTATATTTTTCGACCTTTTAAATTGAAGTGGAAATTAACTAGGGACGATGCGGGGCGCAGCCCGCGCGGCCCTCGCGGCCACGTACTCTGTCTCTTTGTCTTACGATTTCGCGTCTCTTGCGTTAACAGTTTGGCGACACTCTAACCATACGATACATTGAGGCGTTTCATCACCTAATTGTCTTACACCGTGGCCTGTGTTATTGAAAAATATCAACTCAACCAGTCTGATGAAGGAGATAATGAAAATGTAAACAAATAATATGCCTTTCACGTTTTATTGCCATATTTATTGCACCAAATAAGCAATTATTACATATATCTGTAGTAAACAATGTGGTACTGTATTTTATATCACCTATATTATAAAGTTAAATAAATGAAATACACATTAAAAGATTACATTCATTTTTTATATAACTAAAAATATCTTAGTATAATTAAAACAGCTTTATTGTAATTTTATATTAAAATCTACAATAAGATTTATTGAGGTAATAAACATTTGCAAAAACAGCATGATTATTATTGATAAAATATTTAAAACATCTTGATAAATAATAAATGGTTTCTTTTCACACGAACTGCGGATATTCTCTGAATTCCCAAAGGTCCATCACTCGTATCTTTATCATGGTAACTATGGAATCACAAACCACCCTGACAAAATCTCACAGTCAAATTGCTGAAACGCTACATATGTTTATAATGCTCAAAGAAATTTTTCAAATAGTATCGGACGAGGCTTACTTTGAGAACGGTTTATGGCCTATCATTAATCATAAAATGCAAATGTCTCTAATACATGTAATAGATTTTATTTAAGAATTTATTGAGATAATAGTTATTTATGTATCAAGGCATTAAAGTTAATCTTTTTATCATGAATGTGGAGTTTAGTTGCCAAGGCCCGTAGGGCCGAGGCAAATAAACCACATGAGTGATAAAAAGGAACTTTAATGCAGAGGTGCATATTACATTATTTTTTAAATCCAAAAACTATGAAATTAAGATTAATTAACTCTATTTTTAAAATAATTTTCGGTGACATTAAGAAATGTCCTAATTATTAAAAATTTTAAGAGACCTTAGGAAATGTCATAATTATTTTTGTGTCAAGTCGGAATAATTTTTTATAAGAAAACCATTATTTTTGGCAATTATAATAGTGATAATACAATTCTGAATTTAAAAAACTATTTATTTACCTTTTGTTACAACACAATTATTATTACAATCAATAAAAAATTAAAGTTTACGTTTATCTGTCACCTCTGCCAACTACAAAAATCATACTATAATAGATTACTTTAATGACTATTTCTATCACTTTAATGACGATTTTAAGGTACTTTAATGCCGATTTAAAAAAAAAAACTTTTATGACAATGACGAAACAGGCATATTAATCGCGTAGCAACTAGTATGGTTGACTTCAGATTTGTAAGACACATAAAAAACCGGCGGCTTGTTTTAAGCCGATAAAAACTTCAAACGGGCCGGGTGTTTTTATAAGTCTTAGAAAGATGAAACCGACTTTACTAAAAACTTACTAAAATATTGGATCATTCATCACAGATAAGACAAACCAGGAGGTGTGGCTATTTAAAATTCGAATTATGCAAACCGTAAATAAAGTACGTATGGCAGCGGGAAAGAAGGAACCTTCCATTATCGTGAATCTATCGACTCGCTAAGATTCGTTCATGAATTTAAAAAAATTTCAGCAACCTCAAACTTCTTATTAAATTGAAATATGTTGGATATATCACGGAAAATATGTGGAAATTAATAAAAATAATAATAATAGTATACCATTCCAGCCTGCCAATAACCGGCAGAATGGTTGGCAGGTCAAATGGTTATCCTAATTTAATATCAGAACTTGATTTTGGTAATATTATTTATTTTAACAGAATTTCCTTTTAAATGTATGTATGTACATACCACAACGATTGATAATAGGTTATCGTTAGACGACT
The DNA here is from genome assembly GCA_963680705.1 of Rhagium mordax. Lineage (NCBI taxonomy): Eukaryota > Metazoa > Arthropoda > Insecta > Coleoptera > Cerambycidae > Rhagium > Rhagium mordax. Next base: position 40,400,934 of record OY796663.1, read on the forward strand.
GGACACAATTCTGCAAAAATGCAGCTGGGACCACTGGAACAACTTGGACATTATTCAAAGGAACAATACTGGATACCGGACAAAGATCGGGTGGATAATAAGATCTGATATTAATTCAGTGCCTATTAAAGATAATAGTTTTATGTTTTATGACTAACGGTTAGGTCCTATTAATATATTAAAAGACTTATACCGATAAGACAAATTCTTCAGTGATCAGTGAAAATTTTTATATTTCATTATTTCAACGGATTGCCTTTGTTCTTTACATATGAAAAACACGAAAAGTGTTAAATCTGGTGACCATGCGGTTCACTGTAAATCGAATTACTCGATTACTGGTCTAATAATTGAATGATAGCCCTGATTGTACAGGTAGTATCATGGTTCTATTGGAAGTAACCCACTTGGAGTTCATCAACATGAGGCTGCGTCAGAAATGGTTCTAAAATTAGAATTGCAAGGAACAACTACTCAGCGGGCAAACACCCCGATTGAATTACAACTGCAAATCTTGATTTTTGTCAATATTATTTGTCTTTTTCTTACGAGACGTAGACCGGTTTCGGACTTATTATGTTCTCATCAGTATGCCATAGGCATTTGAAAAGACAAATAATAAAGGCAAACCAAATAATCTTGTCACAAATCAGGATTTGCAGGTGTAATCCACTGCATGTATTTGCCTATTAGCATTCAGTTTAGTCCACCAGGCAGGGCTGGAGGTTGTCGCTCTCGGTACTTGCATGGAAAGTCGCTTCTGTCACAAAGACATCTTTGATGTCTTGGACAGGTAGTAGCAAAGTAGCACTGACCAGCACCGAAGGGATATACTTATCTCTCACACACATCTAAAATTAGAGTGGAAAATCGTACAACATAATGTATTGTTTCATTAAAGGATTATTCGCCTTTTGGATAATGCTAAACATACACATACCAATTTTTGAAGGATGTAAATTCATTTCTCCAAAATTGTGCAGATTTTTTGGTAGCCTATATCTGGTATTTTTTTTTACAATTCTCTTTCTTTGCTTGATATGCATTGTTTATAAATCTGGTAGTTCTGACTGTTGACATAACATAACAAGTGGAATCCCTCTTTTTAAGTTCTATTCAACAAATTATTGTCATTTATATATTCGTTACGATTTATTTTTCGACAGACAGAGGCAGTCATTCTTGAACAACTTGATCCACGTAGATTGGGTGTAAATGAATGTTTTTTAAATTTTTATGACACATTTCAACTGAATCCTGCAAGATGAACCTAATTTTCTTTATGATGAGGCAATGTGTTATAATGAACTTGCAGTTGTAACACTAATAAGCTAGGATAATTCTCTGTGAATGATATTTGCCGTTTTATCGTGAACTTGTTAGAAGTTTTACCTAATAACCTGTGCTTAAGGCATGTGGTTGAGCGATTAACCATTTCTTACCGTATTTTGTCAATTGCAGACGTAAATTTCGGGAATATAAATCCATTTAGTTATTGCCGTATCGTTTTGCTATAGAGCATATTTTTCGGACTTTAGATCCATTTGGCATGTGCCGTATTTTCGGGCTTTGTAGGTACAATAAAATAAATGGTATAACTTATCGCTGTAATTTAAAAATTACAAATTATCGTTTATTTCGTACAGAGAACAATTTCTGTAGGTTTTGTTTTTGTTATTAGGTAAAATCGCGCTTTGGAGCATGGCCAAACTCTTGATCCAGAGGGAGGAAAAATCTATCATAGTTATTGGACAGAGAAGGAAGTCCACTTGAGACTTGAGTTTTGCCAAATTTATTCCTATCCAGAGCTAAGGATTTCTGTCAAGGACTCAACTATCGCTAGTGGTTAAGTTTCAGAAATTTTATAATAAAAATTCCATGGAGTTACGACCCGTACTGCATTTTATCTTCTGCATCGTGTTAATGGCGCCAAGTAATAATAGTACCTACGAAAGAATAAACAGAAACGTAAAGCTTTTACCTTAAAAGACAAGTATGGTATTATACAAAAAATACAAAATGGGATTGTCCACGGTGTAAGACAATTAGGTGATGCTACAAGCCGGCCGACCCCGTCGTCGATTTGTTAACGCTGGGAATAGAGAGAGATGGTAGAGTGGTGGCCGCATATTTTACCGTGATTCGGGCTCATTGTATGAGTATGGAGCTGTTTAAAATCTAAAGCAATTCTTTTTAAATGTTCTAGTATTATATATCTAAATAATTAACTTTACTAATTAAAAACGAAACAATATTTTTACACTATACCTATAGAATTTAATTAAAACAGCTGTAGTAAGTAATGATTTTTATATTATGTCGATGATCGCATTGATTGAAAGAATCATTTATAGCTTGCAAGCAATAAATAATAATAATGATAAGGTATTTATTTAACAATAATATTTTTAATATTGTAAATAAAGTAAAAATAGTAGTATACATATTTTGATGTGATAACGAATAAATAATAAGGGATACGTGAGTGAAATAAATATAATGTAGGTATACGAAAAAATGTCTATTTATTTATTAAAAAATTAAATAACTATTCAAGTTAAGTAAACATAAAGCATTATTACCTACTTAGATATTTTTTTTGTCCAAAATCAAAAAAAAGAGAAAAACTATTAATCACATTTATATTGATTCTTAAATTTTAATTTAAATCTCTTGCAATGTGCTCAGAAATTTAATGTGGTAAATTGAATCAACCTATAATAGAGTATCAGGTTAATTGCAATTTAGATTCCTTCTTTTTATTGGAAAACGATATTGTTTTTGTCTGGGATTCTCTTTTATAAAACTGTTTTTTTTAAATCGGCGATTTTTGTAGTAGGCGGAGGTGACAGATAAATGTAAACATAAATATTTCATTGCTTGTGACAATAATTGTGTTGTAATAAAAGGTAAATAAATACAGTTTTTTACATTCAGAATTGTATTATCACTATTTTATAATTGCTAAAAATAATGATTTTCTTACAAAAAATTATTCCGATTTGACATTTTAAAAAAACCCTGCCAAAACCGTTAGAGTTATGAAAAAAATGGACATAAACAATTTTATAGAGAATTAAATTTCCTATAAAAAAGTCATTAACGGCATAATATGTCTATCTTGAATATTTTAGGCGTGAGGGTGGCTGAAAGTTGTGCGCTGGAAAACGATAAGTTCACACCACCACACCAAAACTATTAAAGATAGACTAATGCCACCACTGACTTTTTTATAGGAAATTTAGTTCTCTATAAAATTGTTTATGTTAATTTTTTTCATAACTCGAACGGTTTTAGCAGCGTTTCGAGTTAAACGTGCCGGCGTCCAATTTCATTTATGGTTTTTATTTTTTTTTCGCACAGTAGCCGACAATTTAGACACATAATTTTTCAACAATCGTGTTCTGCATATTTTTCTGCATCGAATGGTATATATTTCGACCTGGTAAAATGAAGTGGAAATTAACTAGGGACGATGCGAGGCGCAGCCCGCGCGGCCCTCGCGGCCACCTACTCTCTCTCTTTGTCTTACGATTTCGCGTCTCTTGCGTTAACAGTTTGGCGACACTCTAACCATACGATACATTGAGGCGTTTCATCACCTAATTGTCTTACACCGTGCCCCTGGCTTAACGGTTTCTTCACTGTAGTTGCCTTAGCCTCTATTATCCTGCTAATAGAGTAAATTGGTGTTTCTCTACTCTAAAACAGAAACTGGAGCCCTAAACACACCGTCCAGATAGCACCGCCGCCCATCAGGCAAATAGCCTTCGCAGAACCACTGCTTTAACGAATGAAGGTTACAAAAATATGCTCTATTTTTGTTTATGTAAAGAAAAATACGTGTTCATCTTTACTAAATTTACTTATTCGGTACTACGCTCTTTTCTATGTTTATATTATTACATAAAATAAAAAACACAAAATAAGTACCTACTACGTGTTTTTTTACCGATTATAGGTAATACCGGATATAATGATTTTTAATATATCGAGTTCGGTTATAACCGGACTTTACAACATAATATACGGTTATTTTGCACCAAAAGTAAATATAAGTTTAAGTTGACACTCGCCATAATACCAGATTATGTTATTATCATTTAATTCAATTACGATTAATATTTTATTATCCTAATAACTAGCAACAATAGTATCACAAAGCGATTTATGATATTAGTATACGGTGACGACATAACTCGATAAAATACTACCACTACCTGTAGAAAGAATTGTAAAATTGTAGGTTCTCTGCGTTGATGATATACCTATACATATTTTCCTACCTCTAGTAGTAGCTATAGAGGAAAATTGTTAATTTCGTCAAAGTTCCAGGTTCCAGGTTAACACTGGTATAACACAAGCACTGATCAGGGGATAGATAATTTCGTGTCGGTTACATTTGCGTTAAACTATAGTTTATTATTGAAAATTAAATTTTTCGATTATAGCTACTAGCCCGTTATACGCAACCATTTATATAGGGTGTCCCAATATTCCGTGTAAATACAGTTATCGAAGGTTCCTGGGATCAAAATAAATATGTTTAACTAAACTTACCTCTATTCCAAATTGCTTCGTTTCGCCGCTAGAGGGCATCAAAGTTGGTTAAAAATTTAAGTTTTTTCCGAATAACTTCAAAACGCTCTGTATGATTGGAATGAAATTAAGTATAATAATGTCTCTATAGCGATTTCATTTTATAATATTCTGAGTTCATTAAATTCACAGAAGGGCGAAAACTACCCCAACCCTTAGGCCAATCTGCTAATAACTTTTTTTAGGGGTGATTATTTTTTTTTCCTTATGGGTTGCGGTTTTTGGCCCGCTGTACTGAAGCTTAAGCTTATTGTACCCCCATAGTCTCCCTATTCCATGAGACCCGTTCCTCCCACGAAGGCGAGTATATGGTGATACGGTTTATTCAATTTTTTTTATCAAAAAGATACAACAATTATTCACATTTTGTCTCCCTTCTAAAATGTTTGTATCTGTAATAGTTTTGGCAGAAATATTTTTTTCAGTCGGGCATATTATTTATTTATTTGCTAACAAAAATTATAAGAATGCAATCTAATTACAGAAATTTGTGGTCCACTTTTCTTTCACAATATTGTTCAAAGATGACCACCTCTTTTGATTCTTGAAGATATAAAACACGTATTTTTTGTAATATTTCTTTTGTATAAAAAACAGAGAAAGTTAAAATGCCATGTCAGTTGAAACAAATAATAACACAGGTAGACAAAAAAAGTGGTCTTTTCTTTTGACTAGACCAACAACTTATCTTTGCGTATCTTGACGCGCTGAATTCGAATCCGGAGTCAGAATTGTTCCATCACCTTCCAGTTTTTTTAATTGTGGCCCATACAAAGGAATTTTCTGAATTTAAGGGTTTTTCACAAAGAAAAGGTGATGGAGCACTTCTGACTCTGGATTCAAATTCAGCGAGTTAAAATACATAAAGATAAGTTGGTCTAGTCAAAAGAACAGACTACTTTTTTTGTGTGCCTGTGTGACTAGGTACCTAAGTACTCTGTTTTTTATACAAAAAAATATATTACAAAAAAACGTTTTTTATCTCTTCAACAATCAAAAAAGATGCTTTGAACAATTATTGTGTAAGAAAAGTGGGTCACAAATTTCTGTAATTAGATTGCATTGTTATAATTTTTGTTATCAAATAAATATATGTCGAACTAAAAAAATTATTTCTGCCAAAACTATTACAGATACAATAATTTTACGGGAAAAAAAAATGTCAATAAATCTTTTTGATAAAAAAATTGAATAGATCGTATCACCTCTAAAAAAAGTTATTAGCAGATTGGCCTAAGGGTTGGGGTAGTATTTGCCCCTCTGTGAATTTAATGAACTCGGTAAGAATATCATAAAATGAAGTCGCTATAGAGACATCATACTTAATTTAATTCCAATCATGCAGAGCGTTTTGAAGTTATTTCTAAAAAACTTAAATTATTAATCAACTTTGATTCCCTCTAGCGGCAAAACGAACCAATATGGAATAGAGGTAAGTATAGTTAAATCTTTATTTTGATCCCAGGAACCCACGATAACTGTATTTACACGGAATATTGTATTATTTCATTGCCATACATTTTTTATATCATTTTTTCTCATGTAGTCTGCTTGACAATGTCTTTTTCACTGTGGTAACTTCATAACCCAAAAATCAAGTCCAGAGGAACTAAAGAACCTTCGTGCAATCAGTATGCTCTCAACTACGTCAAAAATTGTCGTTGAATTAAGTGCATATCTACGGCCCAGATTACTGTGACCCCCTGTAAGTATTCCATGTTTCCACACTGTTTCTTTGTATTTAATAAACCTTGTAATTGTTGGAACCTTACCGCTTAATGTTTTAATTTACCAAGAACCACCCTTACAAGTAAAACCTTCTCGTATGCCAAGCGAGTCATTTATCTTGATAAAGTAAACTTCCTAACAGAGTACATATACAGTAAGGTCCAAAAGTCAGTTGCGCCCCTACTAACTTTTGAATGGTTTCAAATATTTTTTGGAGTCTTAGAGGTCATACTCCCAGATAGATTTACGATTGTTTGACTCTAAATAAAAAAATCGATATTCCAAAATGGCGTCTGATCGCTATATGGGATATTTTTCTATTGTCTGACCACGGTGCGTGACACCTTAAATTAAAGGTATATTCATCCATAGTAATTTGTCCAAATTTCGAGGTAATCTGATGACGTATAGAAAAATGGCAGCATTAAAACAAATTCGTGACATATGGTGGAGGTACTTCATTCCTATCATGATTATGGTGAAGGCGCCGGGGCAATGCCAAATTGCTATAGAAACTATAAGCTCTTATTAATTCTTAGGGAAAGGATATTAACATTAGAGTATAGATTATTATTTTCTCTATGTATTAAATACCGGGTGTAAATGAAATTAGGCTCACCGTTATAATATTTTGTTTTTTGCATGTTAATAAAATAATTCTAGCACTTCCGGTTTCACCGGAAATGATCGTAACAACTCTTTTTTAAATATTCATTGAACTTAATTCTGGGAATCACCCCAAATTCTAAAAAATAAATAGAAATAAGAAAATTGCCAAAATATGTCAAGATAAAAGTGTAGTATCAAAGGCAAACCTCAACAGTTTGCCCCAGAAAACCACTGTATATAGTTCTAAATGAATATAAATACAATATTGTTATCTAAAATTCGTATCAGTGGTTTTCTAGTATTTTACACTAGAAAATATAACAAAATGTATATTATATAATATATAGATGTATATATATATATATATTTATATGATATGTAAAAAACAATTATAAAACAATAACTTATCTTAACAGAACGTTTCGAACCAAAGGCTAGGTCCTTTTTCAACTGTGATTACAAAAAATGACTTGTCAAAAAAGATCACTTTGACACCTGACACTGATTAATTAATGCATAGATCACTAGATAAAGAATTCTAATTTATTTTGATATTTCCGTCACGTACTTCTTTTTGGAGAATCGGTAGCCAGACTTCGTCTAGCAACACTGAACTAGTAGAGACGCAGTCGGTACTATTTAGTTGAATACAGGCACTCTCTTTAAGTTTTCGTTTATTACAATGTGTCTCCGTTTGAATTATTTTTGCCTGTGTCCAACTAAATCTATGGCCATTACTCCAAGCATGTTGTGCCAGTGTAGTAGGTAGTAGTGTAGATTTATCAATTTGGTAATTTTTAACGTTATTTTTGTGTTCAGATATTCTAACTTCTAATGGTCTAGACGTCTCACCTATATACAGCTTTCCACACTCGCATGGAATGCTATAAATACAATTTTTAGATTTTTGAACACTGTTAAAAGGTTTGGTTTTTGTTAAGAATGATCTGATGGTATTGCAAGTTTTAATGGTGGTTCTTATATTGAACTGATTACCAAGTCGTCTAAGTCTATCAGAAAAACCAAAAATATAGGAGGAATTAAACGTTTTTCTAAATTTTATCAATAATAAAGAAACAACTATTAAATTCACCTTAGAGATTGAGAATGATAATAAATTGCCTTTTTTAGATGTATTAATTAATAAGACAGATATTTTGGAAACTAATGTATATAGAAAAAAGACTCATACAAATAGATATTTGAATTTTAACTCCAACCACCACCTAAATGTTAAAAAAGGTGTAATTAAATGTTTGTATGAAAGAGCTAAAATAATCTCTTCAACAAATGAAATTTTTGATAACGAAAATTTTTTTATAAAAACTGTCTTAAAAGAAAATAATTATCCACAGGATTTTGTTGAGAAATCATTTCTTGAAATTGAGAATAGACAAAATCAGCAACAACAGAGAATTTTGAGAGAACAACCGGTAACCACAATGACCATTCCATATATTTTTGGTTTTTCTGATAGACTTAGCCGACTTGGTAATAAGTTTAATATAAGAACCACCTTTAAAACTTGCAATACCATCAGATCATTCTTAACAAAAACCAAACCTTTGAACAGTGTTCAAAAATCTAAAAATTGTATTTATAGCATTCCATGCGAGTGTGGAAAGCTATATATTGGTGAGACGTCTAGACCATTAGAAGTTAGAATATCTGAACACAAAAATAACGTTAAAAATTACCAAGTTGATAAATCTACACTGGCACAACATGCTTGGTTATGGTCAGAGATTTAGTTGGACACAGGCAAAAATAATTCAAACGGAGACACATTGTAATAAACGAAAACTTAAAGAGAGTGCCTGTATTCAACTAAATAGTACTGACTGCGTCTCTACTAGTTCAGTGTTGCTAGACGAAGTCTGGCTACCGATTCTCCAAAAAGAAGTACGTGACGGAAATATCAAAATAAATTGGAATTCTTTATCTAGTGATCTATGCATTAATTAATAATCAGTGTCAGGTGTCAAAGTGATCTTTTTTGACAAGTCATTTTTTGTAATCACAGTTGAAGAAGGACCTAGCCTTTGGTTCGAAACGTTCTGTTAAGATAAGTTATTGTTTTATAATTGTTTTTTACATATCATATAAATATATATATCTATACATTATATAATATACATTTTGTTATATTTTCTAGTGTAAAATACTACACCTTTTCCAATTGTAATTGAGAAAGCGTCAAATGTAATTGAGACTAGTCAAATGTAATTCAGAATGCGTTAATTGTAATTGAGAATAGTCAAATGTAATTGAGAAACCGTCAAATGTAATTGAGAATAGTCAAATGTAATTGAGAAAGCATCAAATGTAATTGAGAATAGTCAAATGTAATTGAGAATGCGTTAATTGTAATTGAGAAAGCGTTAAATGTAATTCAGAAAGCGTCAAATGATATTGAAAATAGGTCAAATGCGAAATTGAGATCATGAAAATTTGAAGATGACATATACAGGTAGTCACAAATTACATAGTGAGAATATATAGGGATATCGGAAGCCGTAAGAGATCTTTACTCGACAAATTGCACAGTTGTCTTTTAGTTCCATGTTTGAAACTGTTTATCAAATTAAGGACACCAACTTTTACGAAATTCAAATTGACATTTTAAATTTTATACAAAATAAATTTGTAAACTTAACCCGTAAAAGTCACTTGTGACTGTCATCATAAACAATTATGACAGTTGAATGGCCGGTATTTTTTTTTTCACAGAATTATCGATTTCAAGCATAAACTATGTATTTGTGTAATTTTCTATGATCTCAATTTCAATTGACCCATTCTGAATTCCATTTGATGCTTTCCGAATTACATTTAACGCTTTCTCAATTACATTTGACGCTTTCTCAATTACATTTGACTATTCACAATTTCATTTGACGCTTTCTGAATTACATTTGACTATTCTCAATTACAATTAACGCATTCTAAATTACATTTGACTATTCTCAATTACATTTGACGGTTTCTGAAATACATCTAACCGTTTCTCAATTACAACTGGAATAGGTGTAGAAAACCACTGATACGAATTTTAGATAACAATATTGTATTTATATTCATTTAGAACTATATACAGTGGTTTTCTGGGGCAAACTGTTGAGGTTTGCCTTTGATACTACACTTTTATCTTGACATATTTTGGCAATTTTCTTATTTCTATTTATTTTTTAGAATTTGGCGTGATTCCCAGAATTAAGTTCAATGAATATTAACTATCCGCCACAAATAAACTACAAACAATATCTTTTTTAAATGGAACACCCTGTATATTTTTACATTTTTGGATTCAGGGATTTATTCTGCATACGATGGTATCAACTTCGAGAAAAAACATAACCTCAAACATTTTTTTAGGATAATTTAGGTTGGCATCTAGGGAGCCATGACTGCTGAAAAACTTTTCTTTCTGAGCCGTTGAGTATTGGAAAAATAAAATCGTGATATTAAGTGAGCTAACTTTGATTTTATAGCCATTTAAACATCTCGAAAATGGTTTTTTCAATTTAAGAATTTTTTTAAATGGAACTATTATACCTCATTATGCTATTTTAATAGAGATTTTCTTTACCTACATTTCGAAAACAAACACTTCACCATTAGTTCATAAATAATTTACAAAAGATACATTACCTTGGTTCAAAATTTATTTTAGTTTAATAAATTTGTTTTTTTTTTCACGCATCCGATTAATTTCATATCAAATGTTTAACTTGGTCAGAACTTACTAAAATAAATTTGAACTAAGGTCATAAAGTATCTTTTGTAAGTTATTTATGAATTAATGGTGAAGTGTTTGGTATCGAAATGTAGGTAAAGAAAATCTGTATTAAAATAGCATAATGAGGTATAATAATGATGCCATTTAAAAAAAATACTTATATCGAAAAAACCATTTCCGAGATGTTTAAATGGCTATAAAAGCAAAGTTTAGCTCACTTAATATCCTGATTTTATTTTTCCAATACTCAATGACTCAGAAAGAAAAGTTTTTCAGCAGTCATGGCTCCCTAGATGCCAATTTAAATTATCTTAAAGAAATGTTTGAGGTTATGTTTCTTCCTCGAAGTTAATACCATCGTATGCAGAATGAATCCCTGAATCCAAAAATGTAAAAATATACAGGGTGTTCCATTTAAATAATAGATGTTACGGTTATTTCCGGTGCATTAATGCATTAATTCAAATTTACTTGTTATTGCAACTGCCAAAACTTCAAAACGATATCTGAAAAAACAAAAAAGTTAAAGGGGTGAGCCTAATTTCATTTACACCCGGTATATATATCTAAATAGTTACTATTAGATAATATAAAATAACCAAAAATATATTTTTATGTTAAAAATAACATTGTTTAATAAATGTTACCCAACTAACATTCAGGATATCGTGGGAATGAAAGGACATTTTTAACATTGCTTTTCTTAGCACACGATTTCCCGTAAATGATCATATCTTAAATACTTCACAATACAATAACATTCGACAGCAGCCACTAATACTACTATACAAATTATAACGATGGCCCTGTACTGACTGCCATCTACTTTGCGTTTTATTTGTAATTAAGTACGTCTGTGCTTATGAATAGAATTTTGGAAAGTGTCGCCTCTTTTCATATCTACTCTTTGATAATACATAAAACAAGGATCAATTTAGGAAATCCTAAAAAGCTCCATGATTTGAGTCCTAAAAACATTTTGTTTGTCTTATCAGAAATTATTGTATAATCGGATGTCTCAAATTATTGACCATTACACGCTAATAATATATTCCCAAATACTGCATTATTTACAGATGATATCAAAATCTTTCGGATCACCTAGTTTAGTCGCGGGGTCAAAATCTTGTAGGCCTGTGTATTTCGTGAAGCAGTTGAAATCGAGAAGCGTTTATTCATATTTATAAGCTATGACCACACATCTTACATCAAAATGTATTGTTGGTTGCTTAGAATAAAAATTTAAGATAATTTCATTTTAATTACGTTTTATCATTGTTTATAAAGTAATAATAAACAATGGTTTTATTAAGTTTTTTATACCAGTTACGTGGTGTAATTTATCTTTCCACCCGCTCTTATTTGTTAGATGGGTTGCGTACCTTTAAGGTAAAATTAATAATTAGATTTTCTTTTTGCATTTTCTTTTTGCATTTTCTTTTCGCAACAACTTAGGCAGCCCATCTGGACACAGGGTATATATTATTATTTGGTTACCTACTCTTAGGCTATGCAATTTAGAGGCTTCTGACCGATTTAATACTATTGGTGGATGAGTTCTTGAGAGAAGGAATAAGATGGTCGTACTTAGTTAACCAGATTTGTGTTTAATGGTGAATTTTTAATTTTATTGCTTTATCTCCAAGTCCACTTTTGTTGTGGGATCTGGGAAAATTCGCCTGAGGATCATGTAATTGGTTTATGGTAGTTTGGTGTAGAAAGAACGCAATCCTCGAAAGTTGAGTTTAACAATTTTTATTTCCGTTCTTTTTAAAGGTTTAAAGGCCTAACTCGCCCAATAATACGTCCAGGTTTCGTGTGATTGACACTGGAATTTCTGAAGAGCTACCTTTTCAACCTAGTAAGTGACTAAATATTTAATATTTAACCAGACCCTTTGGAAAAACCTTCGAGAAGTTACCTGATAAACCAAGATCAAACAATCTCTCTTGTTTTCAGGACTTTTTATGTTGGGTATTCAGTATCTTCTTCTCGATTACGTACGTTGGTACGGTTGATGTAACCTCGACCTGGTGATTCCTGTAGGTTTAACTGTGGACGTCTTGTGCTGTCGAATGGGATTTTCACCTGTTGCCCTGTGATGTTAAAAGCTGTGTAGAGGCAGGAGCGGCTCGATTTTCCCCAGGAATTTCTTTATCAACCACTCTGCTGTGCAAACATGAAAAAATCAAAGTGGCAGACACCTTTAAAAATGTATGTTTTTCTAACTTCCTTCTTTATTAAAATCTGATTGAGTTAAATCGGTCCATTATTGGTTATGAAGATATGACCAATTAAAAAAGGCTAGTAAACCTTATTTAAAAGCATTCATTTAAAATTATTGAGGGTAGCTGTAGAAACCTAAATAGGTTCCAAATTATGACATTACGACCAGCTGAAAAGTTGTCTATTCATTCAAGCGTCAGAACAGACATTTTTTTATTGGTCATATTTTCGTAACCAATTTATTTATGTTTAGCTCAACAGATCTTAATAAAGAACGAGAATAGAAACACATCAATTGTTACGCCCTATATTTAAAGAAAAAATAATTTTTACTTAAAATCGGCACGGCTATACATTCCAGAAGGGTTAACCTACAAAACAAAACAAAAAAAAATTAAAATCAGACAAACGGTTTAGAAAAAAATCAATTTCAAAATCATGGTAAATTTTGGGTGGTGTGTTAATTTTGGTCGTCAGTGTATTTTTATATGTTCTATTGTTTACAAAAGTTATGAACAATAAAACGGGAACATCCTGTATATTCAGAGTTTTTTCTACGCCACTTACACTACTTTTACAACAACACGTCGTTGTGTAGTAATAAGATATTAACTAGGTACAAGTTCCCAGAATGAATTGTCTTTGTAACGCCCAAGAAATTAGTAAATTTCTTCAAAAATTATCAGATGAAATCTACGTTGGAAAGTTAGACATGTTTATGAATTATAATCAATAATAAAACGCAGGGTGTCTCCAATTACACGTGATAGATTAATGAAGAATTTATTGGGATAATATTTTTATGACAATGACGGAACAAATACTGCTAATCGCGTGACAACTAATTCTAGTGACCTATTAATATATTAAGTGATTTATATGAACATGAACAGTGTGTCCCCGTATCGACGATTGAATACCTAGGTGAAAAAGTCTAAAAATTTTTTAGTTGAATTTTCTTCTTCTGGTGTTCAGCCCTGAATAGAAACTAATTTGTGCCATAATTTTAGTTTCTAAAAATCAAGTATACCTTAAAAATTTACAAAAAAGTTATTTTTCATACTATATAGTGAAGTGCTATGTCTGTGCAAGATACGACAAAATGTTATTAAGAGAAGTTGTTCAGAAAGTTAAAATGAGTAATAATGCAAAATTTCAAAGCCATCCGCTTACTTTGATATTTTGTTTTATTTCTTTTTTTAATAAAAATAAATCGATCTTGTTGAAATCTTGCACGCTTGCATAACTGATCATTCAAAATACCTGCTTACTTTATTAAATAAAGTAAGAAATAAGACAAAATATCAAAGTAGGCGAAGGCTTTGAAATTTTGCATTATTACTCAATTTTCTGAACAACTTATAACGTTTTGTCGTATCTTGCACAGATATAACACTCGCTTCGCTTGTTGGCAAATTCTCGTATCACGAAAAAAACAGTATTTTCATCTCTTGTAAAATATATTGTTTTTGTAAATTTCCAAGGTAGGTATATTTGATTTTTAGAAACTAAAATTATGGCTGAACCCCAAAAGATAAAAATTCAACTAAAAAATTTTCAGACTCTTTCACCTATTCATGCGTCGAACCGAGGACACACAGTATATTGAGACCATGAGATGGCTAGTTCAAATCAGATTACGGATTCGTAAACAACATATTATGCGTCACAATCAAACCAAGTTTAGAAATCGAACAATTCATTAACTTAAAATTTTTCGGTAAATTGAATTACTTTAAGATGGATACGTTTCAAAAACTAAACAAGAATCAATAATAATAACAAATATAATAAAAACGGAACTTGTAGAGAGTCCTTAAGGTCCTTGACTCCAGAAGCAAGCTCGTAGAGATGACAGTTAACGATATTAAGGGTGAAGAGGCTTAGTTAGCAATTTACAGAAAATACGCTAATTACAGAGCACATATGTTTTTTTATTGTCAGCTATAGAGAAAGTTATATTAAATTCGATTCTAAGGCTTGCGCGGAGTTGATGATTTGTAGAAGAGTTCCCACTTTCTATTGGTCGAGCAATGGAAACAAAGTCTTCGACGCCAGAGACTTTTGTGTTATTTATAAGACGCAACCAATCTGCTGGCAACTAGAGGTCGAGAACCACCGTCAGATCACTAACCAACGCATCAAACACAAAATATCGTCCAAAACCTTCTACCCGTACCACCGTCGGTTCTAGGGCAGGACGAGTGGGGCGACCTGGACGGGCGCCACCGATCAAGGGGCGCCGCCGGAGGCGCCCTAATCTAACAACAAACTGGGAAAGAAACTACTGGCTTTTCAGGATCTCGCCCCTCCACAAAACATCCCTAGAACCGGCCGCTGACCCTTACTAACAAACATACTGACTGAGAATTATTCGAGTCAAGAATTAAGTTGGTCTGTTCCACGGTGTAAGACAATTAGGTGATGAAACGCCTCAATGTATCGTTAACGCAAAAGACGCGAAATCGTAAGACAAAGAGAGAGAGTAGGTGGCCGCGAGGGCCGCGCGGGCTGCGCCTCGCATCGTCCCTAGTTAATTTCCACTTCATTTTACCAGGTCGAAAAATATATCATTCGATGCAGAAAAATATGTAGAATACGATTGTTGAAAAATTATGTGTCTAAATTGTCGGCTACTGTGAAAAAAAAAACAAAAACCATAAATGAAATTGGACGCCGGCACGTTTAACTCGAAACGCTGCTAAAACCGTTCGAGTTATGAAAAAAATTAACATAAACAATTTTATAGAGAACTAAATTTCCTATAAAAAAGTCAGGGCATTAGTCTATCTTTAATAGTTTTGGTGTGAGGGCGCCTCAAATTAGCGCGCTGATCTTTTGTTAAATTAAACTTATCGTTTTCCAGCGCACAACTTTCAGCCACCCTCACGCCTAAAATATTCAAGATAGACATATGCCGTCAATGACTTTTTTATAGGAAATTTAATTCTCTATAAACTTGTTTATGTCTCTTTTTTTCATAACTCTAACGGTTTTGGCAGCGTTTTTTTAAAATGTCAAATCGGAATAAATTTTTGTAAGAAAATCATTATTTTTAGCAATTATAATAGTGATAATACAATTCTGAATGTAAAAAACTGTATTTATTTACCTTTTATTACAACACAATTATTGTCACAAGCAATGAAAAATTTATGTTTACATTTATCTGTCACCTCCGCCTACTACAAAAATCGCCGATTTAAAAAAAAACAGTTTTATAAAAGAGAATCCCAGACAAAAACAAAATCGTTTTCCAATAAAAAGAAGGAATCTAGATTGCAATTAACCTGATACTCTATTATAGGTTGATTCAATTTACCACATTAAATTTCTGAGCACATTGCAAGAGATTTAAATTAAAATTTAAGAATCAATATAAATGTGATTAATAGTTTTTTCTCTTTTTTTTGATTTTGGACAATAAAAATATCTAAGTAGGTAATAATATACTTTATGTTTACTTAACTTAAATAGTTATTTAATTTTTGAATAAATAAAATAGACATTTTTTCGTATACCTACATTATATTTATTTCACTCACGTATCCCTTATTATTTATTCGTTATTACATCAAAATATGTATACTACTATTTTTACTTTATTTACAATATTAAAAATATTAATGTTAAATAAATACCTTATCATTATTATTATTTATTGCTTGCAAGCTATAAATGATTCTTTCAATCAATGCGATCATCGACATAATATAAAAATCATTACTTACTACAGCTGTTTTAATTAAATTCTATAGGTATAGTGTAAAAATATTGTTTCGTTTTTAATTAGTAAAGTTAATTATTTAGATATATAATACTAGAACATTTAAAAAGAATTGCTTTAGATTTTAAACTCCATACTCATACAATGAGCCCGAATCACGTTAAAATATGCGGCCACCACTCTACCATCTCTCTCTATTCCCAGCGTTAACAAATCGGCGACGGGGTGGGCCGGCTTGTAGCATCACCTAATTGTCTTACACCGTGGTCTGTTCACTGAAAACCCAAGATGAGGTAAACAAAGCGCTGAAATACCTAACTCTGGCACTACTGCTATTCAAAAAACAATCTGGGATGCAACTATGTTACAGGCCTGTCAGTCAGGTCATCCGCACTACATCGTATGTAATGTGGGTTGCATGTGGTCTGGGGGTTCATTCGTCGCAAAGCCGCAAGAGCGCGTTGTCTAGCACACTGTCTTCTTTCGCTCTTCTTAATCCGTGGTTCTTATTGAAAAGACGTGTTGTGAAGAGATATTGTTTTTAAAGAACTAATCTTAAGTCATCCATTCCGGGATTCAAGATATTATCTCTAATCTGAGGATTCCTTTATTTGTGTATCGTTTAGAAAGGAATCCTTTGCTATTTTGATAGGATTTATCCGGCTGTCTAGGGCTAACTGGTGAACCGCTCGCTTATTATTTGGAAAGCACTCTAGTGTTAAGATAACGATAAAAAAAAAATAGAAAAAATTTCATACTCCATTTCTAATGATTGGGCATCAGTGTGTGGCAAACCAATACGACTTATAATCATCCTACATTAAAAGACCAAGTTGAGAGAAACTAATTGAGATAAGAAGAATTTCAAAACATTTGTTTTTCAAGCTTTAAAAATACCTACTAGTTTTCCTATATCGTCATAATCCATGAACCGATTTAACTCGTCGTTGTCTTAAAATGCAGAGGGAAGTTCATTATCTCGGAATCCGCTAAATAGTTCAGCAATTTTGACATTTAATTAAAAAGAACGAGCTCAAAAGAAGGTCTATTTTCAATCGTGTCCGCCATCTTGAATTTTGACATTTCGGTAATTTATTCACAATTTCTAGGAATTTATTCTATTACTTACATAACTACACTAAGTTCATTGAAATCGGTTGAGAAATGAAGAATTAGCAGGCAAAATCTCAATTTTATTTTGTTCCTGATTTAAAATTGACAAGTAGACCTTTTTTTAAATCTCTATGTCGTCACAACCGGTGAACCGATTTAACTCGTCGTGGTCTTAAAATGCAGAGAAAATTTCATTATTTCTGAATCTGCTAATGCTTTTTTTTTATTGACAACTTTTATTTTCAATCGTATCCGCCATCTTGAATTTTAATATTTCGGCCTATTTATTTGACATAATGGCCTTTATAGCCTATTTAATCAACTAACTATAGACAATATAGACATCACGTTTGTTAAAATTGGCCGAGTAATAAAAATTTGGCAACGAAAATTAAAAAGTTCATTTTTTTCTGACCCACCCGGTATAGTTTATTTAAATCATAAACTAAAGAAGTAACACATAAATTTCAGGAGTAAACTGTCTTTTATAACGCTCAAAAAATTTAAGAAATTTCTTCATGGAGCACACCGGATAAAATTTAGTTTAGGAAATAAAAAATATTGGTTTATGGCATGTAATTAACAACGTACTTACATTTAATAGATTAATTACGAATTTATTTGGATAAGGTTTTTTTATGACAATGACAACAAATATTGTGTTAATTATATTAGGTGATTTATCTAGAGATGACTATTCAAAAAATGATATTATGTAAACAGCTCCAATAGCGCATGCACCTCAAATTTGTCGTTTAATTGAGAAGTTTTAGACTGATAAGATCTGGAAAATAAGCGGGAATCGATAATAATAAAATTAAAAGTAACAGCATTAAAAATAATAAAAGCTTTGTTTTTATTATTAATTGTACCTATATTACACAATATAAATCTTATAATTATATATTAAAAACTTTATCAAAGAAATTGAAAACATTATGCTTGACATTCCACTTCTTGCTCAACCACACTTATCCTCAAAGGTTCTACAATCTTCCTGAAGTCATTCACTCCGCAATTGAAATCACAATCAGGCAATGTCAAATTTAAAATTGTTGTGGATTTCTTGTAGAATATATTCAAGGAATCATTTGTTTTGCTCTCTCTCAGTTCAAAGATAACTGTTGATGCATATTCCGGGTACGCGATTATCAAAAATCTGCAACGAGTTCAAAAGGGATGCCACAGTAGTGTCGTGGGCCGATAACATAAGAAATTTCGGAGCGTTGGCAATGTTGTAGGCCACATTTTCAAAGTGATCGGTGATAAGATCAATGAGAGGAAGAAAATCATTGAGTTCAAGAAAAATCTAAATTATGAGTAAGATCAAAAAAATATTGCAATGTTAAATCAATAAAAAATGATAACAGGTTAGAATTAAATTTCGACCGGTTCTTGTTACCAAAATGAATTATAACAGTAACACGGTTTTGTTTTCAAAATGTTAAAATTACACGAAGACGGTGACCGAAATGGCTGAAAACTTTGGAAAATTGGAATTCTTCCTGGATTCTATCTCGATTATTTCTCAGGTAACCTCGGGGACTACAATGAGACGTAAAGCTATACCTACTATAATTTCACTCTACCAGGCAACCAATAGCTGCACACCAGGTCTGTTAAAGTCGAGTATATTTTAACTTGGCATCTGTATGAGTTGATATTGCGCGTACGATTTCATTTTCTGTTGCACACAAAGTTAAAGCAATAGCCCGAAAACGTTGTTCACGTATGTCTACCGAGCTTCTCTCTCACCTCCATTGAGACGGAAATATGCAACATACCACTGAAGAGAGAGATAAATAATCTATGTTTTCAATAAATTCAGCGATTCTCAAACTGTGAAAATTTGTCAGTCGTTATTGTGAACTATTATTTATTTGGGTTACCAGTCGTCTCATATTAGAATTAAATTAGTCTTTATAAGAAATGTTTAAGTTATTTTTTGCGATAAATAGTGGATGAAATGGCAATGAAATAATTCAAGTCAAATCATGTTGGCTCTACTTTTTTTTAAATTATATTAAAAGTAAAAAATGTTCCTTCTTAAAATTTTACTTTACTAATCCGTTCCTCGAATTTTGTTAAAACCATCTTTTCCCTAAATATTTTTCTTTTATGATTCTGAGCGAGTTTGTCTCTTAAGTAGGTAAATAAAACCAACTTTCAGACGTTGCTTATCCGATTCTCAGGCGAATATCCACGGCTTTTATTTTTTATTTAAATTTTATTTATTACACATTACCAAATACGCCTTCAATCTTTCGTATTTTAAATTTCTTGCTAAATAAATAGAATTTAGCGGTGCTGGCCGGTGTCAAACAAAGCCGAACACCTGATATGGGCGTGATATATCTATATTTTAACCAATAAACACACGTTTTCGCCCTCTATATACAGTTTGCGGATTCGAGGAGTTCTAGACAGAAGCCTGTCGGGATTATTATTTTAGTGGTAAAAAATTAAATAGGTAAACGTGTATTCGTGACGGTAATATTTAATTAGGAAAATATTAAATTGTAAAAATACATTTGATAATTATGGCAACTAAATTGGGCGTCTTAAATGAACAGTCAAGAAAGTTGGTTTTAAATTTAATGGATTATTTTATAAAAGAAAGAGAAAACGAAGGACCGTTGATAGCACTTCAACAGGTTCATGAAAGAGTTTCTGAAGCTTTAAATAAAAGTCTAAGAACAACCTGCAGGATTAAGCACCAACAAATTAATATTGTCTTGACAAAAAAAAATAAAACGAATTAGGAAGAAACCAAAAACATTGGATGTATGTGATGGTGTTAAAATGGAAATAAGGGAAGTAATTTATAATTTTTATGAATCAAAAACACATTTTACACTCGATACGTTGAAGGAAACGCTGAAAAATAGGGGAATCATAGACTTATGTAAGGTAAGTCTCTTAAAACTTCTAAAACATTGTGGATTTAGGTATAGGACAAGATTGTAACCGTCGCCCATACTTCTCCGCGGTTCTAGCTGAACTGTAACAATATTAGTTTTCGATCATTATTCTTTTAATAATAATTAATATTGTTATTGACTGAATTGGGCAAATTATTATTTGCTATCAGTTTAATTTGTGCCTGAACCTATATATGTTATCAGTCTACAGAAATAAAACACTGGAATTCCTTAAATGGCACTTTATTCACCAAAAATAACGCTAACAGCCCAAACGTTAACTGCTCTACTACCTCTTTCTTTGCCAACTGAGTATTGAACCTATTGCTATTTTTAAAAGCACATTCTCAATCTCGCATAATCATCAATATTTTGTTACAGCCGAAATATTTATATTAACAATGTTTATAGTGGCAGTATTAATATTAAGTTACATTTATCAATACCTCAATTATTAGAATTAGTGACATCATCGGCGGCACGCCGATAAATAATATCCATTCGAATAAATTACAATTCTGCAACTAATACTCTAACACGGCCATCCTGCGAGAGTGCGCCCTCGCACAGCTGCTGTGAAATTAAAGACTAATAAGAAATAAAAATCCATAATGACTAATGAGGTTTCAAAACTTTTGCCAAACCCTGAAAGGTGCAAATAAGCGGAGATCGTGGTATCAACCATCGAAGGTTCAGAATAGTGATAAACTCAAAAATGAAATGTTCAGCCATTTAAGATTCAAACATTTTATTACCAAGCACTGAAGATTCAAAAATGTGTTACTAACCATTGATTCAATAACGTATTATCAACCATTAAAGGCTCAGTAACGTTTTACCAACCGTTAAAGGTTCGAAAATGTATTACCAACCATTATAGGTTCGAAAATGTTTCACCAACCATTGAAGACTCAATAATGTATTATCAACCATTAAAGGTTCAATAATGTTTTAACAACCATTAATGGTTCGAAAATGTGTTGCCAACCATTAAAGGTTCGAAAATGTGGTACCAACCATTAAAGGTTAAAAAATGTGCGATTAACCATTGAAGGTTCAAAAATGTGTTAGCAACCATTAAAGGTTCAGAAATGTGTTAGCAACCATTAAAGGTTCAAAAATGTGTTACCAACCATTAAAGGTTCAAAAATATGTTACCAACCATTAAAGGTTCAAAAATAATAAAATGCCAACCATTTAAGGTTCAACGTTAACCATTTAAAGTTCAACAAATTAATTAAACAATTAAAATAGAGTTTTACTGGCCTCCTTCTGGCCATTTCTCAAATGTTCATGCGCTGCAGTCTTTGTGATATTACTTCGTTTATTCAGTCTATTAAGCACATAACGTTCATTGTTAAGTAACTGCATCACTTGCACATCAAATTTGGGTTTCAACTTTCCCCCTAATACTTAAGTATTTACCAGGTTGGCGATAAAGTTGTAGTAAAGTTTAACAGCTGATAGGTTAAATCCAACCTCCTGAGCTTTCCTTCAATTTTCCATGCGATCAGTAAGTAGCCTCTTTTACTTCTGACATCCCCAATTTCTCCTGACAGTCTCTCATTTTTTTCAAACATTAACAAATTATGGGAGCGTAAAACCAGTGCTTTTACTTTCAGTTTCGTTCAGAACTGCTTCAATGTGAGCTGCATCATCATGATAAATTTTCATCATCAGTAGTCTTCTAATCTGAAACCTATCTTGAAGTTTTCTGTACTTCTGTACAACTTTCCAGTAGTGACCACCGAAAGGGGTCCTGGCTTCCTACAGAAGTGCATACAATACCATTTCTTTCCGCTCGTCCAATTCTGATACATTAACTTTAGGTAGTGAGCACGTTCGAACTTGAATTAATGTACTAAGACGAATCTCTAATCCAGGACGACTTATAGTTCCCAGCCTATAACAGCATCTACCTCTGGAATGGTGAGGTTAGGTAAAACTAGAAAGTCCATTTCAATTGTTACTTCCTGTATGGCCACCAGCAAAAGACATCTTCGTAATATGGAAACTGTTTCATTTCCAAACCCAGTTACTGACAATTGTTGAGGAATAAGTTGCCCATTCACTTGACGAATAACATGTCGGTAAATAAGTGACATATCAGCACCACTAGCAGCACCACTATCTACCAACTAGGAAAAAGTTTGCATTTTATCAATACCTGGAATAGTAGTTGAGGCATAATGGCACATCGCAGAACATTGACATATCATATTTAAGGTTTCCCATTCTTCTTCCAGCAAGAACTCTCATCGTGGCCTGCTCTTTTACAAAAACTACATTCAGTATTGTGCTTCTTGGGAGAATTACTCGTCTCAGAACTGGCTGATAATTGTTGACATTCCTCCTTCTTGTGTCTTGTCTTCCCACAATTATAACATTTACCAGAGAATCTGCTTTCCACACGGCGGCGCTTAGATGGTTTTGAAATATCATCAGTTTGGTCTGACATTTGATTTCTCCGTTTTATAGTTTCGTGACGCCTTAGTATTAACATTAATTCGGTTAAGTTAGCAGGGTATTGTAATCTAATGCTCTCATAAACAGAGTTGCTGTTTATACCATCCACTACTATAGATAAAACCTTTTCCCATGGCAATTCAGAATGAAAACGATACAAGTCTCTTATTTTAATACGAGCGTATTCACTAAAAGTCTAGAATTGTGAACATTTAACTTCATTCGCCTTTCTAAACTTGGTTCCCCATGATTCATGATCAGGAAATGCTGCCAATAAATCCTGTTCAAAGGCATCCCATGTTCTCGTCAATGGAGCCCAGCCGTCATAAAATCTACGACCTTCACCACGGAGAGCTTCTCCCGCTTTTAATACAGCTAGACAATCATCTACTTTATACTTAATTCTAACTCTATTAACTTCGCTAAGCCATTCTTGTGCTGGATAGTTGCTTTTATTTGGGTCAAAACTGGTAAAATTAAAAGATAACGGCTCTCTTACCTCAGTTGTAACTGGTATTGACATAGGATTTACAGTACGTACGATGGATGGTTCCACAGGTACACTGGAAGCTGTTTTTAGAAAGGCCACATCGAAATCCAAACTCTGCAAAGTCGTCTGCATATTCAGGAACATAGGCCCCAATAGATTACTTAAATCGGGCGTCTGCATAGCATTAGTAGCAGCTGGCAACTCACTGGAAGTAGTGGGTGGCAACTCATTAGAAGTCGTAGGTGGCGGATCAGGATCACTCATTATTTTAAAAGTCACAAATACAAGTACTTTTTAACCACACACCTAATTTTAGTCACTTTCAAGTTTTTATTGCACAAAAAAAAATTATAAAATTTTGTTTTCGTGATCGGTTTTTCTTTGCACACCCGGTATATCCCACTTCTGATGTTATCAGTCTACAGAAATAAAACACTGGAATTCCTTAAATGGCACTTTATTCACCAAAAATAACGCTAACAGCCCAAACGTTAACTGCATCTACTACCTCTTTCTTTGCCAACTGAGTATTGAACCTATTGCTATTTTTAAAAGCACATTCTCATTCTCGCATAATCATCAATATTTTGTTACAGCCGAAATATTTATATTAACAATGTTTATAGTGGCAGTATTAATATTAAGTTACATTTATCAATACCTCAATTATTAGAATTAGTGACATCATCGGCGGCACGCCGATAAATAATATCCATTCGAATAAATTACAATTCTGCAACTAATACTCTAACATATATAATCAGAATGACACTAAAACGATGAAGTTAGTGAGTTAATACTTCTTAGCATTTTATGATAACACCTTTAATATTTTTATATTATAATTATTTAGCGACAGCATCAGTGTTATAGGTGAACTGTTTGAGAACCGCTGGCATATCTGACCCATCGAATACATCTTAGTTCAGACGACGAAGCGACCTTTGGACCGGCCAAGTTAAAATATACTCGGCTATATTTTGCAGGCGAAGCTTTTCTACACGTTAAATTTCTTCAAGCAGGAAGCTTACTTTGAGAAACTAAATATATTGTTTTATGACGTGTAATTAATAATAAAATGCAATTGTCTAAATTATATTGACGGATTATTAGTATTTATTGTGATAAAATTTTTGAAAATCACGGACAAACATTGCTAATCACGCGACTTCAACAACAGTGAAAATACTGCACAATCATACCTATTAATGTAAATACCATAAAACCATAAAATTCATTATACACGCCTCCCAAATTTCTTGACGAATTGAAAAACACTAATAAATTTTATACTTGATTCTGATGTAATTTCATTCGGTGCGAATGAAATGTTGATATATTAAATAAAACAGTTATAACTGTGCGCAACATAGTAACGTTTTTAATAAATATATCAACTTGTAGTTGAAAAACCCTATAAATTTCACTTTTTCGAGGTATTCTTGGATTTCTTACTCTCTCAGAGAGATGAAAGCATATGTTATTCTTATACAATAAAAGCGTAAAATAAATTCCGTGAAATCGTTACAAAGCATGTGACAAAAATTCGCTCAGACCCTTTTTAAATGCATTTCTCAATTTTTGTATGTAAAAAAAAAAATGTTCTTCAAACGTTTTTTTAAAAAGTTATGACGTCATAGGCAATTTTTTTAATGGCAACCCCCATTTTGAAAAATGTCATTTAAAAGAGCACATTTTTCTGCATACAGTAGGTTAAATTCAATGCATGAGAAAAAAATATTAACTACTTATGACAATAAAATAAATACAAGAATTAAATATGTTTAATTAATTAAATTAAACGTTCAAATTACGTGCTCACTGTATATTCTGAGTCGCCGAATCTTACGTTAAATCGATGCTACAGTTTTTTTAACATGAAAAAATGATTCAGGAGAAAGCGATAATGGCTCCATTTCAAGTGGTCAAAAGAAAAAATTTACCCAATTCACAGTTGAATGGTCTTGTTCGAGATTCAGGATTACGTAAAGATGGCGCAGAATTTTTGACTTTAACTTTGAACAAAAACCTTACAGAAAATGTTTCGAAAGTATTTCTTTTGAGATGAAGAATCTTCATTACTAATCCGACGTTAACGGTTTGATGCTTGAATTGAAACCATGTTTTTACAAGACAAAAAGTTGAGATTTGTCTGCTTTTCCAAAAGAAGATTAAAGACCATTTTGAAAAATATCATTGAAACTTAGATCTATGAATATCATTAACGAGCCGTTAATGAAGCAATAAAAAATCCTTCTCCTGCCTCTTTAGTCTTCATATTAAACTTGAAGCAGTTCGTCAAGATTTTGAATAATGAAGTTGACTGTTTCAAATTCTTAGAAGAAAAGTCTTCAAATGTTTTTGATGTCAAATTGAAGAAAGGAATAATCGACGGGTCTCAAATGTAGAGAGATAAAATGGTTTTACCAAAATTAATTATATTGAAGCTGTAGCATGGCTCAGTTTTGAAAATGTCAAAATTACAAGAAGACCGAAATGGAACAAAACTTTGGAAAATTGGAATTCTTGATGAGTTTAAAATTGCATTTTGGTTATTTTCCAGAAAATCTTGGGGACAACAATGAGGAGTAAGGAGAACGATTTCATCAGTATATCAGAGAAATGAGGCGTCGATATCAAAGGAGGTGGAATGACAATATGATAATTGATTTTTGTTGAATACTTAAAGGAGAACCAGAAATAAAAAAACGTCACAGCATAGATCTTTCGAAAAAGAAAAAAGAGTGCGTGTATTACTATCACTCATAGTATTTAAGAATTTTGTTTTTTTTTTTTTAGATTAATATATTCTTTACTAATCAATCAAAACATACATTTTCCAAAAAATCAACTAATAGAATTTTTTAAAGTGAGAAAAACAATTATTGAACAGTGGAATAATCGAGAAATATGTATGGTACTTTCTTCGTAGTAGTCATATGTCAAACTAAAAAACTCGTTGATATTATTGAAATCTGGCATTTTGCGTGATAAAAAACATTATAAAAAGTTCCTATTTTTTATTATAAATTGTTATTTTTTAAACTTTAAATAAACAATTTTCTTGTTCAAATAATTATTTTAGATAATACATACCGGGTGTAAACGAATAGTGGGCCACCCCTGTAACTTCCTCGTTTTTAAAGATATCAGGATAAAATTTTGTATGGTGAAATTAGGTAAGATTTTCAACTTTTTGAGACCTATGCGCCATATTTGTCACTTCCAGTTTCACCGGAAATGGCCCCAATAGTCTTTTCTAAATGGACTACCTAGTATGTTTTTAAATTTTTTAAATAAAGATCACATTTTGGATACATTTATACTATTTTGAACAATTTATACAGGGTTGCAAGAAAAATAATTCGAATTTTAGTATGTTAAAATTATTTTTGTTCCAATGTAATTCATATAAAAAATACGAAAACGTCAATATTTCCAATAATACATTATACAGGGTGCTCTAAACTCAATAATATCACATTTTTCAAAATAACTCTTTTTTTAAATATCATGATATGGGCCACCCGGATATTCAGAAAGCTCTATTTAGTAGGGGTTAAACGGTACCAAAAGTTCCGTAATGTGTAATCGTTACCGGCAGGAATGACAATTTTTCTTAAGAAATTTATGATTTATATCGAAGTTCAATTAAATTTTGATCAACTCTGTATATTTGTGTTAATCAGAATGGACCTCTGGCTCATTCTTGTTGCATATTAACACAAATATACAGGGTTGATCAAAATTTAATTGAAGTTAGATATAAATCATAAATTTCTTAAAAAAAATTGTCATTCCTGCCGGTAACGATTACACATTACGGAACTTTTGGTACCGTTTAACACCTACTAAATAGAGCTTTCTGAATATCCGGGTGGCTTATATCATGATATTTAAAAAAAAGAGTTATTTTGAAAAATGTAATATTAATGAGTTTGGAGCACCCTGTATAATGTATTATTGGACATATTGACGTTTTCGTATTTTTTATATGAATTACATTGGAACAAAAATAATTTTAACGTATTCGCAGCTATCTAGATTGACAACTAAAATTTGAATTATTTTTCTTGCAACCCTGTATAAATTGTTCAAAATAGTATAAATGTATCCAAGATGTGATCTTTATTTCATAAATGTAAAAAAATACAGGGTGGTCCATTTAGAAAAGACTATTGAGGCCATTTCCGGTGAAACCGAAAGTGACAAATATAGTGGATAGGTCTCAAAAAGTTGTAAATCTTACTTAATTTCACCATACAAAATTTTATCCCGATATCTTTAAAAACGAGGAAGTTACTGGGTTGGCCCACTATTCGTTTACCCCGGTATAGTGGAGGGAAATTAGAATTTAAAAGTGAAGTAATCGGGATTTTGAATTTTTTTTGTTTTTTATTTTATACACGCAAATGAGTCGAAAAATGAAAAAATTAGCAAAATCGGGCTGCAGCTTCGCATAAGAGTGCATTTATTATGCGCTTCGAGTGCATCGCTACACTATTTTTTAAATATCTCCAGCTCTACACTCGTAAATAAATATACTATCGAACTGTTGGAGTATAGTTAGATACATTAAAAGTCCTAACCTCAAAAAATCCAAATTTCTCAAATGATTTTTTTTTTTACTAATAACGAGACTAATAATAATAATAATAATAATAATAATATCCTTTATTCTCAATTAGATGCACAAAATACAAATAATTGCAGAGAGCGTCAAATATAAATACAAGTATAGAAAAATATATATATTAACACATAATATAAAAACAAAAGACACATAAAACAACTTAAGTTATACTGACAAACATTAATTATGTATGTAAAATAAATAATAAAAAATTAAGTTAAAATTCGCTGCAAAAAAAATCATCAAGAGAATAACAGTTCTTGCTAATAAGTAACGACTTAAATCTTTTCTTGAAAATACCTATATTTTGAGATTCCTTTATGCTGGTGGGCAGAGCATTAAATATTTTACAACCATTAAAATATAAACTTTTTTGGTACCGTGCGGTAGAGTGTTGATCCGGAATAAGGTCATGTTTATATCTTGTTGTGTATTTATGATCAATTTGATTTCTTTGGAACATAGCCAAATTCTTATAAACAAAACAACCCATCTCATATATATATGTATCAGTTAAAGTCAAGATATTCAACTTTTTGAATACGGTTCTACACGATTCCCTTTTAGGTAGGTTAGATATTATCCTTAAAGCATATTTTTGTAAAATAAAAACACGTTGACAATGACTACTTGTGCCCCAATTAATAATTCCATATCGTATTTGAGAGTGGAAGTTAGCATAATATAAAGTGATTACAATCTTTTGACTACAGTGGTTTACCAGTGATCTCAATGCGTAACAACATGTCCTAAGTTTTTGACACAGATTGTCAATGTGGATACTCCACTTTAAAGTACTATCAAAGGTAACTCCTAATATTTTGGCAGAACTGTGTAAATTCAATTTATTGATATCATCCCTTAAACTATTTTGCGAATTATGTTGTGTAAAAAGCACCGAAATCGTCTTTTCCTTGTTTAAAAGTAGACAATTTTTTTCGGACCAGAGTATACATTTTTTATAGATTTCTTCCGCTAAGTTTACCGCTAATACAGGGCTGGTTTCGGTAATTAAAAAGTTCGTATCATCAGCGTAGCATACTATTTGCAAGTTAGTAATTTCTTTTAAAAAATAGACTAAGTCGTTAGAAAAAATTATTTATAGGAGAGGGCCCAAATTAGTACCTTGTGGAACGCCTTGGGTCACTTTCATAGTTTTGCTTTTAACATCATTGATTTGCACAAGTTGATCTCTATTACTTAAGTATGATTTTATGAATTGCAATGGTGGTCCCCTAATACCATATCTATAGAGTTTATCTAAAAGCAATTCATGATCGACACAATCAAACGCACGTGAAAAATCAATAAAAAGACCAAAAGGACATGATTTCTTATCAAGCGCATTTATAATTTGTATATGAAGATTACTTAACGCTGTATTTACACCCCTATTTTTTACAAAACCATGTTGAACTGACGAAATTATATTGTTATGCAAACAGAATGTTGTTAATTGATCATTTAAAGCGGATTCGTAGAGCTTGGAAAAGCTGGATAACAACGTAATCGCTCGGTAATTACAGTAATCATTTGAGTCACCTTTCTTATATAATGGGCAAACCACAGAGACCTTTAGTTTTTCAGGAAAAATTCCTTGTTCAAACGTGAGATTAATTAGATAAGATAAGGGTTGACACATGATATCTTTGCAATTTTTCAACAAATTGTTTGATATATGTATACTGCTCCCAATTTGAAGAGGGACACTCGATAAATGATCACAATTCAAAATGCCGTAAAATCCTTAAAACTTTACAGATTTCGACGGAACAGGCACTATTTTAAAAAACAATTCTTTGACATTCACAATAAGCAAACCAACAGGCCAAAATATTCAATGCAAATACTCTACAGAGTGTTCAATGCATCCATGTCATTTTGTAAAAGTTTGACATTGTGTACGGACTTAATAGGACATACTGTATATTTTGCTTTAATGATATCTTGTAGCCTAGAATGTCATGATAAAATCGTTTTTTGGTTTTTGTTTTTATCTCTAGTAGTTTTGAAGATATTAATTTTTTCTCAATTAAGTCA
This sequence comes from Rhagium mordax, assembly GCA_963680705.1. Taxonomy (NCBI): domain Eukaryota; kingdom Metazoa; phylum Arthropoda; class Insecta; order Coleoptera; family Cerambycidae; genus Rhagium; species Rhagium mordax. The sequence goes on from OY796663.1 coordinate 40,431,225, forward strand.
TATTTTCCATAAAAATTGGATTAGTTTCTTGTTTTCAGTAGTTGGCTTTGAAATTAAAAATAAAATGTGCGTCAGTTTGACATTTCAAATAAATGCACAAGTAAAACAAACCCCCAGGTAAAAATGGTTCGTTTAAATGAAGCTTATTTAAATTTAAAGACCTCACAGAGCTCAAATAATTAATGATTTTATTCACAGAGAACACATTAATCGAATGTACTGGCCTGCTCTGAATCCCATTGAACATATTTGGGACGCACTACAGATACGAATTTCAAGTCGTCGTAATCGTCCACAAAATCTAAATCTAAAATGCTTTTGTTGAAGAATGGACACGAATACCTGTTGAAATTGTAAACAGTAAAATACGAAGTATGCATTAACGATGTGAAGAGGTTGTGAGGTCAAGAGGAGGCCCTACACATTATTAGGTTTAGCTGACTTCTGTAATGGTCTTTTACTAATGTTATATTTTATTTTTGTTTACTTATTTTAGTTCAGTTTTTTAGTGCGAGATTAAAAAAGAAAAAATCATATAAAAATATATCTTCTTTTTATTTAATATCTAGTTAACTAGTGGAGATAAAAACAAAAACCAAAAAACGATTTTATCACGACACTCCAGGCTACAAGATATCATTAAAACAAAATATACAGTATGTCCCATTAAGTCCGTACACTTTATCAAACTTTCACAAAATGACATGGATGCATTGAACACTCTGTAGAGTATTTGCATTGAATGTTTTGGCCCGTTGGTTAGCTTATAAAGAAAGTCAAAGAATTGTTTTTTAAAATAGCGCCTGTTCCGTCGAAATCTGTAAAGTTTTAAGGATTTTACGACATTTTGAATTGTGACTATTTTTCGAGTGTCCCACTTCAAATTGGGAGCAGTATATTATCATAGCCACTAGAATGAGAAGGTTTGAGTTTATTAATTAAGGTTAGTACATCTTGTTCACATAAAGGTGAAAGAAAAAATGAAATATTGCCTAACGGTACATTAGCATTCAAGAAATTCGAATCTTTCTCTTTATTATGTTCTATAAGGCTGGTTGTAAAGTGATTATTAAAATTATTCGCCAATTCAATATTGCTTAACTCGATATTATTTTCAATTATTTTTATCTCTTTCTTTGAACTTGATTTTCCCTGTATTTCTTTTACAATGTTCCACATGGTCCTTGTTTTATTGTTTGACTCATTAACTTTTTTGTCAAAATATCTTTGTTTGATCAAGCTCATCTTTTGTTTATAAATAATAAATAAATAAATACACCACATGTAATTACGACCCCCTTTATCCCAGAAGGCTGAGCCTTGTGCGGTTTATATTGACTGTTTAAGTTTTTACTATAATTTTTTAGCTCAGGGTATTTTTATGCAAGGTCAGAAAATAAGCAGACATCTTTTCTTAAATTTGTTATGTCATCTGTTATCCATTCTTGATTATTTTTTTTCTTACATTTTACAAACCGCATTAAAGGAAATGACAATTCAAAATAATAAGTAACTATATTACTAAAATTTTCAAATGCTAAATTAGCATTATTCTCCTGGTAAACATCATTCCAGTTTTCACTTTCTAAATAATTACGAAATTTTAACATATTTTCAAAATTAAATTTTCTACCATAGGAATAAGATTTTGTTGTTCCATTTTTTTTATTATTAATTAATTCTATAGAAAGAATCTGTGAAAAATTATCAGATAAATGTAAGTCAATATTATTTACTGTGTATTTTTCTAGACTTGGTCCAATAAAAAAATTATCTAAGCAAGTACTTGTTGTAGGAGTTACTCTTGTCGGAGAACTTATTGTTATTTTAAGCCCAAAAGGGGTCAATACATCACTAAGTAGAGATGTATTAATGTTAGTTACATTAAAATTAATATTGAAATCTCCTCCAATAACTACACGTTTTTTAAACTTAAATGTTACGTTAAGTAGCTAATAAAATAATTTTAAAAATAAATTAAAATTACCTGTTGGCGGTCTATATATAACAATAATAATTATGCCACAATTAATTAATTCAATGCAAGAGCATTCTAATATGCCTTCTCCACAATAATCATTAACATTTCTTATTTTCACATTAGTAATGTCGTTTCTTAAGTAAATGGCAGTACCACCGTGGTTAGTTACCTCACGGCTGTAGAAAGAATGTAAAGTATAGTTACTAATAGTGAGCATTGAAATTTGCTCCTTTGATTGCCAATGTTCAGTTGCTAAAAAGACATCTACATTATACTCTACTAAAATTATTTCTATCTGCAAAATTTTGTTAGAAATACACTGTACATTCTGATGCATAATATTTAAATTAGTTTCGATGTCATTATTTGCTTTATTAACTGAACTCTGCTTATTTACCTTAATTAAATTTGATTTTACAGTTCTATTGTCATTACTCATTAGTGACAATCTTGGATATAAAAAATTGCTTGTATTTGAGTTACGTACCATATTGTTTATCACACTAGAATCCACATTTTCCAAGTCACCAATAACACTCACTGAATTTTCAGCATCGTCTGCTAAAGATTGTTCCATCTCATCTCTAAAATTAAGTTGTGTAATAGAAGGAATATTTTCACAATTCCATTGGATCTCATTAAAGGCATTAATTTTAACAAATACCAAATTTTTATGATTTTTAGTTTTAACTATATTAACAATATCATTACTTATTTCAGTTTTTGTAAAATGTACAGAAGATGTTTTATTCACGTTTAATAAACTTAGTTTGCCAGGTATATATTTATTTAATTTTGTTATCACTTCAGATAGTTTGTTATTAAATTTTTGAATGTATTTATTTATATAATAATTTCTCCTTAATGGGGCAGTAGCAATTGTGATATTCAAGTTTCCACATAATTTTAATTTATTACAAATATCTCTAAAAACTGGATATTTAGTTTTTTTGTTGAAATTGTTTGATCCTGCAATAATAAGAACATGGTCATCTGATGAATAATTCCTGGTCAAAGGGTCAATATTTTCAATAACTTGTTGAAAAGTTGCCCCTGGTTTAATAACTGTTTCCACATGAAAATTACTCATTTCTGATTTTTGTGATAGTGTTTTATTAAGGTTGCGACCAAAATCATCACACAGTATTAAAAGCTTATTACATTTTTTGGTATCACTTGGTATAAACTCTAGTCCACTTATGTTATCTTGTACATCTGATTTCTTGGTGTTTGTCATCTTTTTGTTATTTAGTTTATCCTTATCTGAATTTCTTACCACTATATTTTGCTTTATATCGATAACTTTTTGTGGTTTATCGGTCAATGTTGATACATTTCTATAGTTATTAATCGTTTGTGTACTCCTTGATTCTGTAATTATTTCTGATTTTCCAGTTACAGACATTTTCAAATTTTCAATATATAGTCTAAGCTCCTTTATTGTGTTTTCTTGAGATTTTATTAAATTATTTAATTCTTCCTCCTTGGTAGCAACTTCAATAAGAAATATTTCACTGTCTCTTTTCATTTTTCGTATATGATTTTCTTTCATTTCCGTCTCGACTGTCAGCTCACAAACCGTTTTCTCTAAAATTTCCGATTTGTCTTCATCTTGGCTTCTAGTTAAAAAGTCGTCGTCATTTTCTCATTCACATACAACAAGAGGGGTAAAAATCTTCAGATCTTTACGAAAATTGGAGAAAATATATATTTTCATGCTATAAATACATACGTGATAAAACTCGTGGTGAAATTTAAAGAACAATTTCATTTTACGGTCACAATTGAACATTTTCGAAAAAAATTAAAACGCTTGCCATTTAATGAGAAATGGACGTAGGGTAAACCTTTTTTAAAGTAGATAAAATTTTTGCCATTTACCCCAAGAAAGAAACATGATGCAGCTACGGACACGTGTTTCGGAGTTATTGCTCCTCATCAGCGTAGCGTAGCTTAATGGATCCGTGTGAGTAGGATCAGAAACAATAACTAAGAACGGTTAGAAAGTAGCAGCACACAGTACTCAATTTGTGCCTTCGTGCACCATGGACCAATTTATGGCCTCAAATGGTAACAGTCAACACATAGAGCTCTATGCGTACTGCCCAATTTCTACCTAGGCATTGCTTGTGTATTAATACCCAAAAAAAAATTCACAATGTATAATAAATAGAATTTTATGTAGGTAGATAAAAATGAATTTATTACTTACAGTAAACATCTGGGTCAATATGAACATCATGTAAAATAATGTGTACCTCTTAGATATTTCCTTGAATGTGTCAACGTCGATGAGATATTTAATTAATTTTACATGCCTCAAGGTCACCTTTGCAATGCCCCACCTGAGTTATTGCTACCTTACCTTATGAGAGTCCACACAGTATCTGTATGAGTATTATGGCCACAGTATCTGTTACTTCAAGTCTACATATACCTGCCTCAAACTACGATTAGAAGTAAGTATTTCTCTGGGTTTTTCTATTGATGAGCAGGTACTCACAACGTCAGTAAATTAGGAACAGTAACAGTTGTTACACCTCAATTGTTTGCAGTGTGAAGATTTTAGACGGGATCTGTCAGCGACAAAGGAATTAGGAAGCGCATCTCGTTACTTATCAACCGTTGGAGTCCAGCGGCACGGAGCATTACAAGAGAGATTTTTCTTATGCACGCATGATAGGGTTTTGGTATTTCTATTCAGCTAAGATTGTTGTCGTGTATTAATTTGTAACAATTGTCTTTAAATGAAGATAAATCTGTTTAACCATTTTGAGAATCTTCATTTTCAGTCCTATTTTAGAAATTAAATAAAAAATTTCTACGTATTAGACATACTTAAGTCTGCTAGTGAATAAATTAATTGGAAGCGATTAAATAATGCCAAGCATTATAAAAAGAATCCAATCTCGAAGTATTTCACACTATTTACAACTTCAATTATATTGTTTGGTAAAACCTCAGACCATGTTAAAACTTTAGAATAGTTGGTATGTAAAGAAACTACAAAAATAAATAAATCGTATATTATACAAGTATTATAAAAAAAATTGAAAGCACTAAGCTTGACATTCAGCTGCTTGATCGGCCGCAGGTAATCTCACAGGTTCTACAATCCTCCTAAAGTCATTCAAGTCACAGTTGAATGTACAATTAGGCAGCGTCAACCCTGAAATCGTAGTGGTTTTCTTGTAGAATATGTTCACGAAATTACCTTCTTTACCCTCCCTCAGTTCAAGGATAACGGTTGATGCGTATTCCGGCGCAAGGTGGTCGAAAATTTGTAAGGAGTTCAAAAGAGATGCTACAGTACTGTCGTGGGCCGATAACATCAAAAATTTAGGAGAGGCGCCAGTGTTGTAGGACACATTTTCAAAATAACCGGTGATAAGATCAATAAGAGGACCTAAAAGAAATAATTAGTAGAGTGATTACAAAAATTAAGGTTTTTGCAACTCTTGCTCTTATTCTTGTTAACATATAGCAAGTCTTGGTTTCCAAAATTAAGAGTGAGCTCAAAAAAGTCAGATTTAAACATAAAAATTACCTGTTCTTAGTCGTTGCATCTCCCTTGTATACGTATAGGCAGTAAACCAAAAATCAGCCAAAGTTTTAAAGTGGTTATCCCCGTGGAATACGGGTCTTGCCCAATTTGGCAAAGTTAAGTTGTAGATATCCTCAATGAATAGAGTATTATATAAGACCATTATGTCCGTGAAAGTTGCGATACTCTGTCCAGAGTGTTCCGTCAAATAACTGAGCAATGTTTCGTTTCTTTGAAGAAGTTCCTGGACCTCCTGAATATCCGTCAGCCCGGCATATAAATTGTTATATTTGGGACACGAGGTGCTTTGGGCCAGAACAGCGTCTTGTGCCTCGGGAGTTGTGTGGATGGGCATGGGTTGCCAAAGTAGCTCGCTGTTCCAAATTTCGTCACCGCCAGGAGGATATAGCCCAGCTAAGTTCGAGGCAGCTGACATGAGACACCTATCTACATTTGAAGAGTATATTTGGATATCCGATACGTTGTATGTGGTTGGTAGAAAGTCGTTGTACCTGTTGCGGAGCCATTGGCCGAGAGCGTAGTGCTGATTCTTGCCGACCTAGAAGTTGAGAAACGAAAATTATTATTGGTATCAAAAAATTGCTCCTTTCGACGATAATTGTGTGATACTTACGTTGGTTAGCTGACCATAACCGATTGGCCAATACGATGCGTCGTATGGATCATTTGCGTAAGGACTTACAGGTGCCCTGTCTCCATGGCGGAATAACTGCAAAAACAAATAGATAAAACAGTTTTATATACAGTTCAATGTGTTTAACCGACTCAACAGTTAAGATGGCAGTTGATCTAATTTAGTTTAGTTGAGTCAACTGAATGCACCTTGTTGGAAAAAACTGTATTAATAATTCTTTAAAAAATATACCAGATATTGTATGGTAAACAGTTAACGACAAAAGAAGATCGAAATGTACCTCAAGGATGTATTTTGGCGTCACTGTTATATGCAATAAGCTGAATTCAAAATCAAATCGGATCAAATCAAATATTTCTTTATTTAATATAATAATTTCACATTTCAACATTTAATCCATAACTGAACATAAGTTCGTGCTGGCCCACACTTTATATTGAAAATTAGTGGAGAGAGGTCAATTCGGTAGAGAACAATTTTTTCACGGAACACCACTGGACCAAATTTTGGAAAATTAATTATATTGGGTTATGGCTTATAACTAGTAATGAAATGCAGTATTTCCCTAATTACATTTGATAGATTAATTACGAACTTATTGGATTAAGATATTTTTACGACAATGGCAACAAATATTGTTAATCTAGTGACAACTTATGCGAATAATCTATTAATATATTAACTGATTTATCCAGATAAGACAAACTATGAGACGGTTATTTAAAACCACAAAATCAGTATTTAGAATTACATTTTCTAGATGCATGTGCATGGGTTTGGAAAAATTCACATTTTTTCGATTTTTTTTTTAAATTTTTTCGGCCGATTCAAATATGCATGCACACAGCCCTAGATTACATATCATTCATAAAAATTTGAAACGATTCCGATGAATAGTAACGAAAATATGAATTTTCTAAAATATGTTGGGTGCCATTATCCCCTTAAGTGAGTTTCCGAATGTAAAAAGAATAGCTGTATCGAGGTTCTGAATAAAATCTCGTAAAATAATGGGCAAGTAAATGCCTGTGAAAGAATGTTGAATGGATTCTTCACCAAGACAATGTTCTGCCATATATCGAGTGTCAACGAAATTATTAGACAAGTCATAGAACCCAGAACTTTCTAGAGATAAAATTGAGATTTCAAAGACATAATATGCAGGGGAAAATGCAAATTTTTCGATATTTGTCACATTTCTGTTACTTTCGGTTTCGCCGGAAATAACCTCTCCTATGAAATTTGAAATGCAACACCATGTATATTTTTACATTTTTGAATTCTAGAGACGATTTAAGATGCGACTGCACACTTGTTTGAGATATGTTTTAGCGCACTTGATTTTTTTAAACTTAATTTTATTTCTCTATAGATTGGATGTAAATACAAATTAATGATTTAAGGACATTTGAAGACTTGTAAATCCTAAAATAATAAAAGACATCTGACGATTCAATTTCTCATGCATCATTTAGACCCAGGACATTGATGTTAGCATATTCACAGCAATCTAGATGCAGAAATAAAAATAGGTCTAATAAAATCAAGTTGAGTAAAACATTTCTCAAACAAGTGCAGTCGCACCTTAAATCGTCTCTAGACTCTAGAATCTAAAAATGTAAAAATATACAGGTTGCTGAACTTAAAATTTCATAGTAGAGGTCATTTCCAGCGAAACCGGAAATGGCAGAAAAATTTGCATTTTCCCCTGTATGTCCTCCAAATCTCAATTTTATATCTAGAAAGTTCTGAGTGCTATGACTTGTTTAATAATGTCGTTGACACCCTATACTTATTTTTTTAAATCAAATTTAATACACACAAGAAAGAAAACAGGTTCCAGCATAGTGTACAGGGTGTCAACTCTAATTTTGCCCCCCCCTCTATTTCCTTATTTGTGAAGATATTTAAAAATTTTAAAATGTAGCCTTATCAGAAATTTACCGAATTTTTCAAATATAATATTCAAAATTACCTAGCGCCAATACGTACAGGGTGGTGAAAAGAAAGTTGATTTTTTTAAATGGAATGCCCTGTATATTTCTTGACAGGCTTGTAGTACTCTTTGAGCTGATTTCAAAAATGTATAACTCCCTTGAGTTTAGATCAAAATCGGTCGAGATATTCAAGGATAAACATGAGAAATATTTGTTTTCACACTTTCGAGGTGGCTTGGCATTCTGACTTAATTGTTGACTTTTAGCTGTCAAAATAATTTTCCTTAGCAATAAATATCAAATACTTAAAGATCTCTCTAAGATCAAACATGTATTTTATTAACAAAGAAAAGGTTTTTTATGAAAATATAAAAATAACAATTAACAGAAAAATAAACTTCACATAATTTAACAAAATACAAAACAAAAACCACCATGATTTACTCGAAATTTATTACACACATTTTTGAAAGTATATTTTGCAGGGACCCGAAGTCTGGGGAGTCTTAATCTAACAAATTTCCAATATTCTGCAGCTTGATTTTTATTACACAAAAGATAAATTTCGACCATATCTTTCTTCTACAGAATATCCTATTTTGCCCGTTAATTATATACAAGTTAAATACAACAAAACATTATACATATATATAATATGAACAAAGTAAAAATTACATTCACAATAACATTCACAATCAATTGTTTTGACAGCTAAAAATCAACAATTAAGTCAGAATGCAAAGCCACCTCGAAAGTGCGAAAACAAATATTTCTCATGTTTATCCTTGAATATCTCGACCGATTTTGATCTAAACTCAAGGAAGTTATACATTTTTGAAATCAGCTCAAAGAATACTACAAACCTGTAGAGAAATATACAGGGTATTCCATTAAAAAAAAACAACTTTTTTTTCACCACCATGTATTGGCGCTAGGTAATTTTGAATATTATATTTGAAAAATTCGGAAAACGTCTGATAAGGCTACATTTTAAAATTTTAAAATATCTTCACAAACAAGGAAATAGAAGGGGGGGGGGGGGGCAAATTAAGGTTTACACCCTGTACCTGCGGTACTCCTTTTAAGAGTGGGTAATTGAGAATCATTTAACGATTAACAATTTTCACTTTTTGACTATTTTTTTTGTTTATTTCTATATCGTTCATACTGTAAAATTAAAGAAATATTTTCAGTTAATTGTTTTTCCATTTGATCTCTACATCTTTTTTCCCTAATATAATCCACGATTTAATTTTTTAATTTTTTTTTTTAATTTTAGGAATGTTTATCGGATTTTTAATATGTTAAAAGGGTATTTGAAAAGGATATTTAATAATAATAATTGCTCTTATTGATAGCCAATACGATTTGATAATACAATAAAATTCACTCTGATCGTTGAGTGAAAAATACATATTAGAATACGACATAGAAGGAGAGTCTCTTTAAGATTTCTGCACCAACGATTTAGTCCATCAAATGTAAAGTTGGCTGTTCGACGGAGTACGAGGAAACGCGCTCCTCCGCTCAATCTAAAGAGTTCAACTATATATATTGTATGACTGATGGTCGAGATGGTAGAGTATCTGCCTCTCACCCAAAAGTCCCGGGTTCGAATCCCGGTCGTGGCAATGGAAAATACTGTGAGAGGGATTTTTCCATTATACACGGGTATTGGATGTGTGTCCCTTGTCTTTAAATGTGTAGCCCCCTCCCGCACAAGGCTCAGCCTTCTGGGATAAAGGGGGTCGTAATTACATGTGGTGTATTTATTATTTTATTTATTATAGGTGGCGAATGGTATAAATTTATTTTTAATGAGTTAAAAAATGACAAATATTATCCAATATTATTTACCCTAAATATGATCTAAGGTATTTGTGGCATCATTTAATTCAAATCTTTATTTTCCTCTTTGAGATTTATCACCACATATTCTTGAATATTTTGAAATATCAGATAATCTAAAAATATGTACATTTAATAATATTACTGCCGGTTTTTGCCCCATCCCAATTTATGGGTGCCCATTTTTCGACCCGCAGCATGGGGATCTCACTGATCTTAAGAAATACGAAGTTGTTTTTTCTTTCTGTTCTTATTTGGGATGTACTGCCACACTTCTGAACATTACCCAGACAATCTAAAAAATCTCTGGATTTAAAAAAAAATAACCTTTACGCCTGTGACTTTACGTCAAAGGAACAGTTTTAAAGGTTGGTTTTTTGACATAAAATATAATTAAAATAAAATAAAAACAATGATATAATAATATAATAACAAAAAATACGAAGTTGGTTAAATAATAGAGCGAAGCTGCGTAATTTTATGCTGATCGATAATCTGGAAAAAAAATTGATCTATCGTTTTTAGTTTTGAAAATATTAGAGAAAAAAAACGAAAAATCCAAGGAATCCGAATATTTGTCATGACGTATAAGATGGCAGAGAAACAACAGTCAACTTTATTTTTTTTTTTTTTTAATTTTCACATTTTTGACTACATCTTTTATATCTGATTACGGTGATGTCGACACATGATAGTTTAATTTTATATCTCGACCGAGATTGAACATCAATCAGTTTTGCAAAGGGTGCTTTGGAAACAAAAGAATCATGATATATACCCACGGAAATTAGCTAACATTTATGAATTTGGACACAAAGATCTTTACATTAAAGCAAATCGAAAACAACAAAACAGAGAACTATAACAAATGTTCAAATGGCCTACTTTATCACGTTGTTCTTCACTTGAAAATACCATTTTCTTGGTGAAATTAGCAAAATTGTAAATACCGAGTCTCAAAGTGGAGCTAAACCGTCAAAAGTTTGTTTTAAAACCGAAGTAATGCTTTTGTTTCCAAAGCACCCTTTGCAAAAATGAATAATTTTCAATTTTGGTCGAAATATAAAACTAAACTATCATCACTGTAATCAGAAGAAAATGATGTAATCGAAACTGTGAAAATTCAATATGCGCCCTTAAGAAAAAATAAAGTTCTGTTGTTTCTCTGCCATCTTAGATGTCATGGCAAATGCAATGGCATGTTCGGATTCCTCGGAAAAGTGCCTTAAGAATGTCTGTGTTTAAAATACGTAGTTTTCAGTTTTCAATTTAAAAATTAAAAACGAGAATTGCGATTTTTCGTTTTTTTCTAATAGCTTAAAACTGAAAACGATATATCAAATTTCTTTTCAGATTATTGATCTGATCTGTATATCCATGTTCAAAAGGGTGTTGTGTTAACAAATTCCGTAATTTTTTCTAATGTAACTTTTGTGTTCACCCAACTTTACATTTAAAGGTCTGAATGAGTTACCAATGTTTCTTAAAAAAAAAAAAAAATGTTTTCTTAACCGCCTCACAAGTTACCGAAGTAACCCTCGGAAAATCCTAGGATTTTGTGTTAGGTAAGAGAGACGAGGCCCTACAGTTTATTGTGGAGTCTGAACCACAATATAATACTTATTTGTCCCACTCAAATATAGCTTTTTTGGTAATGAATTTAATTTTTTTTTCCTATGATATCGAACTCTCTTGTTTATTGTATGAGATCTGCCTGGAAACCCAAGAGGAACCAAGATCGTTTAGAAACGAGAGAGTTGGATATCAAAGGGAAAAAAAATTAAATTCGTCGCCAAAAATTTGTTTGGTCAAAAATTTGTTTTTTCAAACTCGGATTCAGCAAGGATAATGGAGAATTTTAAATTATAAGAAAAAATGCAATTTCAACTCCAAATAGGAGTTAAAAGGGGGTGCTAGCGAAAAATTGACTAGTTAAAAAAATGTTAGTGTAAAATTCGATTTCAGCACATCAAAAGTACATGAGGGTAGTGAGGTCTGCTATTTGGGATGCATGCATGTAACTATATTCAGATCTAAGACCTTATTGACGAAAAGGCAAAATTCATAAAGGGTCGGGCAAATGGCGTGCACATTCGACTATCAAAGTTTACCCTCTGCCAGTGGGTAATCGAAGAGACCATATAACTACCAAAGTTTTTACTCTCTGGAAATTTTTGGTATGGTGGGCCGATAGGAGGGGAGGGGGGGATAAAGCTTCAAAAGTTCACAAAAAATAGTTAAAATTGAAATAAACGTCTGCCCACCCAAATTATGGTTCACAAGGCACCAAAAAACCCTGATCTTGGCTGGCAGACATTTTTGCCAAATTTAACCCCCAAACCGACCCATAAAGGGTTAAAAAAAAATTTTACGAACAATTGAAAAATCATTTTCTAATTTTTTTGAATAAAATTTATAAATATTAGTAAATAATGTTATTGCAAAATAATCAATCAGTCAATGATGTTTGCAAAATAGCAGAATCCATTCCTAATTATGTCAATATTAGTTACTTTAATGGAAGTTCTTATAAATACATATACATACCACAACGACCGATCTCAAGTTATCGTTAGTCGACTGAACACAATTCTGCAATAATGCAGCTAGCAGCACAGGGACAACTAACAACCTGGACATCTCTCGAAGGATGTTCAATGTTTTAGCAACAACACTGGACAAAGATCTGTTGGAGGATCTCCTTATTTAAACTTACATAGGAATTAAGAGCTTATTAACGATAATATTTTTATGGCACGTTGTTAACGATTGGGTCCTATTAATATATTAAAAGATTTATACAGATAAGACAAATTCTTCGTTGGCCGGTGGTAAATTTTTTTATTACAATATTTCAACGAAATTCCATCGTTTTTTATTTGTCCAGATAAAAAAAAACAAGGGGAGTTAAATCTGGTGAACATGCAGACTACTGTATCTAGCTAATTGGTTAATTACCATGAAACTTATCTAAGAATTGAATAATATGGATTGCAACGTGATCGTACCGAAAATAACCCACTTGGAGTTCATCATCATGAGGCTGAGAAAGGAATGTAGAGTGGAAACGTATTGTTTATATACTATTATTATTCCTATTATTTGTCTCCTGGATAATGCCTCACGCATCCATCATTTTTTAAAGGAAGAAAATTTCGCCGAAATTATTAACCAACAAATTATTTTCAAAACCCAAGCATCGCTTTATCCTTTATCTTGTAACAAACAATTATTAAATGTTTTGTGGCGTTTTAGAATTTGTTGTTTTTTTTTTATTTTAGCGTTCTAATTTGATTTGAAGTAAATAAGCTTAACTTTACACAACCAAGCAATCAACACCTTTTAACAGGTTTATTTTACAGGTGAAGCTTTTCTGCATGTTAAATTTCTTCAAGCAGGAAGCTTACTTTGTTAATTTTATGTCGTATAATTAATAATAAATTGCAATTGTCTAAATTACATTGATGGATTATTAGTATTTATGATGATAAGATTTTTATGAGATTCACGGGACAAACATTGCTAATCACGTGACTTCAACAACAGTGAAATTCCTAACGCTGCACAATAATACTAATACCATAAAGCCATAAAAGATAGGGTTTTATGAACCGAAACCGATTTATTGTATAACTCATGAAATCGAAGAACAGATAAAAGAACAATATTCACCACTAAGATAGGTTAGTACAGTGGTTCCCAAAGTGTGCTTGTCTTTATTAGGCGCCGCTAAATACTTCATACATTATGGAAAACATTTAGAAACCAATCGCCGCAACATGGTTGGCAAATCTCGTGATTTCTTTGCCAGGAAGTTGAAAGAACTGAAACAGCAAAAAAGTACGTTTTCTACATTTCTACATAATTCTATAGAGAGACAATCAAGGGATCACTGCAAAGACAACAAGACGACCACACAAACACCGAGAAGGAGACCTACGCCTACGCCAATGCCAAATCCTTCCGACCTATCAGTCTAACATCCTTTCTCCTGAAAACCGTGGAGAAACTGGTATATCAGGAACAATGTTATGAACTCAAAACCTCTACATCGAAACCAATATGCCTACCAAACAGAAAAATCAAGTGAGCTAGCCATTCACGAGCTTACTCACAGAATAGAAAGGGCACTGGACATTGAGGGAGCTTTTGACAACATCTCATTCGACTCTATAAGCAGAGCAGTGAAGAGGCGCGGACTCGAAAAATTGTTAATAAGATGGATTGACTAGGCACTCAGAACAAGAAATATACAAGCTATGCTGAGCTCAACAACAGGAGAGGTATCAGTAACCAAAAGTTGTCCGCAGGAAGTTGGGTCCTATCACCCCTTTTTTGATGTCTGGCAATTGATGAACTCCTAGTACAATTGGAACAGCAAGAAATATATGCAACTAGCAACAGGAAAATTTGAGCGCGTCATATCAGAAATGATGCAAAGAGCCCTTAAACCGGCAGATAAATGATGCACCCAGGAAGGTCTATCCGTAAATCCAGGAAAAACCACTGTTGTGACTTTTACAAGGAAAAGGAAAGTCCGGAACCTGAAGAAATTGTTTCTTCTGGGAGAAGAATTACAAATGAGCGGCGAAGCCAAGTATTTGGGACTGACTCTAGATACCAAACTAAACTTCAAAGCTCATATAGATAAAGTGACCACCAAAGCCACGCGGGCTCTATGGGGCTGCAGACGCATGGTGGGAAAGAACTGGGGACTACAACCAAGAATGGTACATATAGCCTATACCAAAGGGTTGTGGTACCAATAATAACCTTCGCCTCCCTGATCTGGTGGCAAAAAGCTGGAAAAGGAGAGTCATTGAGGAAACTAAACAAGTTATAAAGATTTGCATGACTCGGGATAACGGAGAAAGAAGCATTGCTAGCGACTTACAGGCTAAGAACCAACGGATATATAAGACCCTTCCAAGGAAAAGATATCAGACAGATATAGCCCGACGCCGACGGTTAGAACAAAATCGACTACTAAAAATGCAGCCAGACTAAACTTCAAAGCTCATATAGATAAAGTGACCACCAAAGCCACGCGGGCTCTATGGGGCTGCAGACGCATGGTGGGAAAGAACTGGGGACTACAACCAAGAATGGTACATATAGCCTATACCAAAGGGTTGTGGTACCAATAATAACCTTCGCCTCCCTGATCTGGTGGCAAAAAGCTGGAAAAGGAGAGTCATTGAGGAAACTAAACAAGTTATAAAGATTTGCATGACTCGGGATAACGGAGAAAGAAGCATTGCTAGCGACTTACAGGCTAAGAACCAACGGATATATAAGACCCTTCCAAGGAAAAGATATCAGACAGATATAGCCCGACGCCGACGGTTAGAACAAAATCGACTACTAAAAATGCAGCCAGACAAAATCAGCACAAACTACAGCTTCACAAAAACCTTCAGGGTAATTATACCTGATAGGGAAGATAAAGGAAAAAAAGCACTCAAACGATACCATATGGTATACTGACTGATCAAAAACGTCATGTAGCACCGGAGCCGGAATTGCGGGATATCAACCAGGTAGCACTGCAACTGTGTTCCAAACAGAAGTCACAGCCATAGAGGCCTGTGCACAAAAAATAGTACTGTTGTTATTTACTAACAGAAGAATCCGCATCATAACTGAGAGCCAGGAAGCTAATAAAGCTCTGGAGGCAGTAGAAATACGTTCTAAAACAATAAAAAAACAACCTGAAACCCCTGGCGAAGCTGGCAGAACACATTAATGTACGATTGGAGTGGACGCGAGGACACCAGGGAAATTCAGGTAATGAGAAAGCGGACAGGCAGGCCAAAGAACACTGAAGAGCAGCCTTGATGGGACCTGAACCTACTTGTGGGATTGCATACAGCACCGTAAAAGGTGCGGTAAAGGAACTATTAAGAAAGAAACACTACTTGCATTGGACAGGGGCACCAGGAATGAGGCAATCTTGTGTATTCATTGGTGATCCATCCAAATCAAAGACTAACGAATTGCTGAAGCTGAGCAGAAAACAGCTAAGATGTGCAGTGGGCATCCTAACAGGACACTGCACACTGAATAAACATCTCACCAACATAAAGGTGAAGGACGATCCGGATTGCAGGATGTGTGGTGAAGAGGAGGAAATGTCAACGATTCAGTACTCGTACGCTCGAGAATCAGGAACGCTATCACAACCTCTGAACCAGCATCCGGCCGTTGACTATCTGCGTAGGCCCTATACGGAATCGTCGCCAACGGATGTCTCCTCGTATACAGGTTTCGCATCTCTCCTGATTAGATATTAGATTAAAACTTATATACCATCAAGATACAACTCACAGATACAACAATTGTAATATTTCTTCCTGCCACTACAGTGCACTCTCCGTGAAGCACTCGAAGGGTCTTCCGGCACACAATGCGAGGGTCGTAGTCTAAGCGATCAACACAGATACTTTAATCCTTCTACTCGGTGATTATTCTGAAAAGAAAGCGGTTAAAATAATGAGAAATAATAGTCTTGTAGGAATTTTGGGTTTCAGTAAAAGATGAATATACCCTTTTAAGTGATAAGGCTCAGCGTTTTTAAATTCCATTTTCAACTTTTTATTTGTGCGAAGCTGGGTTTTCGGTGATCGCTGTGATAAATAGCAAGTATCTAGCAAAAATCGATGTGGAAAAGGAAATAAAGGTAACCTTGTCCGGTTTGATTCCAAGATTTGACAAAATGTGCAGTGATTTACAGACTCATCCGTCTCATTAAATTCATGTTATGAATAAATATAATATACTAAATTTGTTTAATGATGCAATTGTTTGACTTGTTTATTTATGTGTCCTTTACAATTCATGCTTTGACTTAGGGAAGGGCGCCGTGGGAAAGCCTTAGTTCAAAAAGGGCGCCGAGAGTCGAAAAAGTTTGGAAATTACTGGTTAGTTCTCACTCCATAAGAGGGGGAGGAATGATACCGTATTTATTTTTCCAAAAGGAAGCTTGTTTTAGGGAGTTAAATATATTGATTTATAACCTGCAATTTTATTAATGATAAAATTTCTAAATTACACTTGATGGATTTATTACATTTATGGTGATAAGATTTTTTTACGAGAATAACGGGACAAACATTGCTAATCGCGTGACAACTCATATTAATGTTCTAATAAACTAGGTTAAAAACCAGATTGCGCGAACTGTAGACAAAATACACGTTGGACTAGGAAAAAATCGTTGACTTTGAACCTTTCCGCATGTGAATCAATCGACTCATCAGTAGATATATTGGTTCATGATCATTCAGATATCGTTTGAACTAGATAATACCGCCTTACTTCGCTAAAATCAAATAGATTTTATAAATCCAGCGCATTAAAATCTCAGATTTCTCGTTAATTAATTGAGAAATCTTAGATGGATGCAATCCGGAAAATAGGCTGGAATCAAAAGTAGCAACAATAATAATAATAATAAAAACTGAACTTTTTATCTTCATTGGTCAACGGAATGTTTTCTTTTGGCAACACGTCCCTAGCGTGATTAAGTTAATTGAGTTTCAAAAGGTTAATCAGTTACACTGCATCGAAGTCTTGAATAAGCCTCATGTAAGCCTAGATCACCAGATGTATCCAAGGAATTCTTCACCAAGACAATGCTCTAGCTCCCAACACTACTTTCGGTGATACTGCTTTTGACAAATAAGAACGTGGCATATAAAAACGTTTCCAACTACTGGATATCATCGAATATATTCTCTAGAGTTAATGCCACATTACCTTCCCTTTTCTCAAAAACTAAAAACGCTTTGAATAAAACCCATTCTGCAGAACGAGAGGAGGAAGCTGCAAATCAGCGGAAAAGCCTCAGCACCAGTTCAAACAATAGGAAAATTATATATGTAGGTGAATAAATTGCTGGTGGTGAATTTTTCGCTTCTCACCATTTGCAATTTTCTGCCAAGAAATGCTGGATATCTTTCTTTCCTTATTTATGCTGGCTTTTCTTAGCTGAGTCGATTTAGTTGAATTAGCTGATTTAGACGAATTAATCAACTTCAGTTCAATCTTAAGTCACTGAAATTTTATATTATATTTAATATATTGGTTTATGGCTCATAACTAATAATAAAATGTAAATACCTAATTGCACTTGACGGATTTATAAAGATAAGATTTTTTTATAAAAATCGCGTGACTAATACTAATAAACCTATTAACAAGTTGGATTAAAAACAGGATTGCTCAACCTATAATCACAGCATAAATACAACGTACGCGACTCAACTAGGAAGGGAAGAAAAAAATTGATAAACTTGAACCTTCCGCGTGTGAATCAATCGCCTCGTTAAATAGATAAGTTCATGATCGTTTAAACTAGGTGCCATTGTTACGATAAGGGTTAATCACCTCTACCATATGTCATGACTACGCTTAAATAGTTTACTTTAGTAATGACTGAGATTAAATATGTCAAGACTCAGGGGTTGATTTAATAAGACAAATACTAAGACACTCTATAATATGGTTATTTTACTATATAGTTGACTCGCTTGGCATTTAGGTATATGTATATATTAAGAAGTTTAGTCTAATAAAATTTATTTATAAGGGTGGTATTTAGTAAATCAAAACATGGTGATAATAAACTTAAGGTTCCAACACTAACAATAGTAACAATATGTTTATTAAAATAAGAATTCGACGATTATAAAAATATAGTACTTACAACAGGCTAATAACTGATTTAGAATTCAAAATTTTACAATAAAATCATCTTAAATTACAATCGACTTGGTTTAGGAATTTTGAGTAACATAAAGTGGCTCCCAAAGCTTTTGACAGCTTTAAAATAATTTGCATCTATCGCAAATATAATTATCAAAGCACTCAGGAACATCTTTGCAAGCTTCGTGAACGCAGTTTTGACAGCAGGAGCACTAAATCCAATCTTTGTAACAGTATAAATCCATGTCAGACCTATATCCGCTCTTTTATATGTTAAATGGATTACCTTAAGGTAAAATGAATTAATAGCTTTTCTTCTCGCGGCAAATTAGGCAGTTCATGTGGCCCTTTTCCGTCATTTTGGATCCGCAATTCTTCAATTTATTTTAGTTTTAATGCCAAAGTCAGCGACCCCAAAAACGCCCATATATCTATAAATATAATAAAAAAAATTAAAATAAAAAATTGGACTTTCGACGCCATTTTGTTTTTAGGCCGATTTTGAGGCCAGATTCGTAATCTGTGACCCCAAAAACATTATGATATCAAATTTCAAGCAATTGTTTAAACAAATAAAAGAGTTATACATTTTTTAATTAAGAGTGTATTAGAAAAACACTTATTTGTTAATAGCAATTGAAAAAATAAAAAAGACGCCTTCTCACCTATGAGGAACTTTCCTATAAACTTTTTCCGAAATTAAAAAAAGAATTATCAAAATCGGTTTTGAGTCAACGAAGTCAGAACTTTTTTTCTTTAGTAAATGGAGTTAACCGTTCTTGGATTAAAATAGTTGGTTTGACGAAATAAAATTAATCGGTGTCTATTTAGTCGACTCGAATGGAAATCCTTACATCCCTTACAAATTAATCGATCGCAATAAAACTCGTCTAAACATTTAATAATAACAAGGATAATATGGAATTAAGAACATTAACATTTTAGCATCCATCTGAATTTAAAAAAAATCTGAAATCTGATAAATATCCCAGCTCAATCTGTGATAAGGTTATACTACATATATACTTACATATGTATTAATATTATGCGTTGCATAACCTAAGAATTGTATAATAAGGTTAGATCATCAATAATAGTAGGAGAGCCCTCGAGCAAGATTTCGAGTTATCACGACACGGGTAATTTCATGAAAAATGTTTAGTTCGAGTCAAAAGAAACACATTTTATTTATGAAGGATGTCCCAGGATGTTGCGGAAAGAGTGAAAATAAGTTTTCAGTCGGTAAAGTTTTTTATGTACTTTGCCGCCTCGAAGGCTTTTTTCCAGACGAGTGTCGGCGCGTGGCGTCGTATTATATAGGCGTCTTCGTGTCGGAAAAATCTTTTAGTTTATATTTCGTAGCGATCCTTTGAGTATTAAGAAAGTTATTAACATTTCAATACCCCCGTGTCGGAGAATTGTGTAAAATTTGTGAAATTAGAAAGAGTTGCGAGAACAATGACCGCTTCAGGAAATTTGCAAGTTTTAACCCAACCTCAAAATGTTCGTCAAAACGTCAAAATTCCACTTTTCGTTCGCTCCGACTGCCTCGAAAATCTCAGCGAGAGACCCTGACCGTGGATTTCTTACCAGAACGGCGGCCCGGTGGCGATTTTTCGTTTAGAAATAGCGTTTGAAGATTTCGTGTTTTCGCAATTTTTCAATTTTTCAAATTTCGCGTTTAGGTCAAGCTTAATAACTCGCGCCTCCTGCCAGATAGACCGGCGGCGTATTTTTTTTTGTAACTAGATGTAATTTAGAAAGTTCCGAGGCATAATCGTTTTTCTCAATTTTGCCTCCTAAGAAAGTTATGATTTTTTGAAAAGAGGCAGTTAATAATAATAATTTAAAGTAGAAAATAAAAAAAAATAAAATTTTTTTTTTTAAACTTGCTTTTCAAAACTGGCGTACCTACCTACCTACTAAGGTAAAAAATAATTCCTTCTTTGACAAAGAATTTCATATACGACTGCAAGAAAAGCAAGGCGTGCGCACTTTGTATCATTGTAAGCATGATTGTATAAAAGGGGTGAGAATTGGGTGTGCGCACGCCTTGCTTTTCTTGCAGTCGTACATGAAATTCTTTTCCTAAAAATAAATTAATTTTATTAGTAAATATGACTTTTTTAAGAAAAGCAAGTTTAATAAAAACTAAATTTTTTTCATGAATGAGAAACCACAAACAATTCAATCGTATATTATATGTAGGTACAAGTATTATCAAGGCAATTGAAAACCATTATATTTGACACTCCAGTTCTCGATCCGTCAAGCTTATTCTCAACGGTTCTACAATCTTCCTGAAGTCATCCAAGCCACAATCGAAATCACAATCAGGCAGTGTCAAATTTGAGACTACAGTGGAATTCTTGTAAAGTATATTCACGAAATTGCTTTCTTTACTCTCTCTGAGTTCAAGGATAACGGTCGATGCGTACTCCGGTGAGCGGTAGTCAAAAACTTGCAGGGAGTTCAAAAGAGATGTTATGGTGCTGTCGTGGGCTGACAACATAAAAAATTTTGGACGGTCGCCGATGTTGTAGGTCACGTTCTCAAAATGACTGGTAATAAGATCAATTAGAGGTCCTAAAAAACATTAGTAGAAGTTCATGGTATCAAGAATAACAAATCTTGGGGTCGGCCATGACACTGTTTGGTCTAACCGAGACAGAATAAGAATTACCTGCTTCCAATCGTGCCAACTCTGTCGT
Source organism: Rhagium mordax (assembly GCA_963680705.1). Classification (NCBI taxonomy): domain Eukaryota; kingdom Metazoa; phylum Arthropoda; class Insecta; order Coleoptera; family Cerambycidae; genus Rhagium; species Rhagium mordax. The sequence continues at coordinate 40,452,607 of OY796663.1, forward strand.
GTACGTGTAGGTGCTCCACGCAAAGTTAGTTAAATTGGTAAAGTCCTCGTCTGCGAAGAACACAATTTTCGCCCACTCCGGCAAGGTTAAATTATAGAGATTCTCGATAAAAATGGTATTATACAAGCCCTGTAGGCTCATAAGTGTCGTAATGTTATCGCCGGAATACTCAGACAAATAGCTGAACAAGTTTCTGTACTTGAAAAAAATGTCCTGAAATTCCTCGGTGTCCATCAGTTCGTCAAGCAACTTATCATATTTGGCACAGGGCTTCATTTGGGCGAGAAAAGCGTCGTCTTCCTCTGGAGTTGTGTGGATAGGGATGGGTTGCCAAATCAGGTTGTCGTCCCAAATTTCATCAGCCACAGGTGGATACAGCCCAGCTAAGTTAGCAGCAGCCGACATGAGGCATCTGTCTATGTTTGAAGACAATACTTGAATATCTGATTTGTTGTATCTGATTGGTAGAAAGTCGCTGTACCTATCGCGGAACCATTGGCCCAGAGCGTAGTGCTGCTTCTTACCTATCTGAAAATAGGCAGCACATTTAAAATAAGAATAGCATATACAGACTATCTGTCCTATCCAATCAGGATTGGTAAGGACATCTCAAGTAATGACAAAAAAATAGTTAAAAGTACAAGTATATTTTTTAAGAAGCCACAATGATTCAAGAGGAACGTGGCATATATATACACTATGAATAATGTTATTTGATGGGATGCGGAAAAACTTGTGGTTACTTTGACGTCTGAGGGGAGGCAGTACTGTTGGGACGGTAAATCTCTGGCGCCAGTTTCTGTTTTAAAGTATAGAAACACCACTTTTCTCTTTTAGCGTGATAGTAGGAGCTTAGATAGCTGCAGTGAAGAAATGGTTATGCCAGGGGTCTATATTAACCTAGAAAGAATACTCAGGAGTTCGGTGGTAAAAATTATAAACAGGTTTTATTCAGGATAAATCAATAACACAGTTGTGGCTACGGTTAAATAATAGTTATTTATTATACAAGGGAAAAAAGTTCTAGATTTTAGCTCGAGGTTGTATTGTCTCCCGACGCGGAGCGGAGGGAGACAAAAAAGCGAGAGCTAAAATCTAATTTTTTCCCATGTATAATACATTATTTTTTTCTGTGACGAATATTGAAAAAACATATTAAAAAAAATATATTAAAGTCAGAAAATTAATAATGTGAAATTTGAAGTTTTAAGCTGGTAGGCTGTGTATAGCGACAAGTAGACTTGCGTTGCTAAGTAATCAAAAACCTTAAAATAAATAAGTAATCAAATACGTCAAATTAATTTTATAATTCGATGGAATTGTCTGATTCTGAGTTTTCTCTAACTCCACCGGAGTTGGTAGAAGCTGCGAAGGTAGCGTCTCAAAAATTATTGCCAGCTAAATCGCGGAAAATTTATGAAACCGCCTATTCAAGATTTATGGAATGGAAGATGAAAAGGACATGCAGTTCTTTCTCGGAGACGGTGTTATTGGCTTATTTTTCGGAACTGACACAACAACATAAGCCATCAACAGTGTGGTCGAATTATTCAATGATTAAAAGTATGTTACAATCTAATAATAATGTAGACATTTCAAAATATTTCAAATTAATTACATTTCTGAAACAAAATGGGAAAGGTTACAGGCCCAAGAAAGCTACGATTTTTACGAGTACACAAATTAGTGATTTTTTAAATAATGCTCCCGATGAAGTTTATTTAATGGCCAAGGTTGTTGTTGTATTTGGGATTGCAGGAGCTTGTCGAATTTGTGAAATAAGCCAGATAACATTAGATGATATTGAAGATTCAGGAACGTTATTAATTGTGAAACTTAAGCAAACAAAGAATGATGTAAACAGGAGATTTGTTGTTACTGAGGAATATATTAAATTTTACCGAATGTACATTGCCCTTCGTCCAGCAGCAGCAAAGGATCACCGCCTGTTTTATGCATATCGCAATGGAAAATGCATCAACCAAGTTGTGGGTAAAAATCAGTTTTATAAGGTACCTGAAACAGTAGCTAATTTTCTTCAGCTTGAAAATGCTACCTCATATACAGGTCATTCATTTCGAAGATCGTCTGCTACACTTTTAGTTGAATCTGGGGGAGACTTGATGTCACTAAAGAAACATGGCGGTTGGAAGTCATCAGCGGTCGCTGAAGGGTATGTTGATGAATCGGTAGCATACAAGACAGAAATAGCGAATAAAGTGTTTGGAACATGTGGCAATGCTGAAATAACACCCGATTTGCGACGAAGTACATCAACGGCAGTTGTGTCCGTGGCGGAAAGAAATATAATTTCAACACAAGAAAATTCGACTATTGTACCGAATAGTTCAAGGAACATGTCATTCATGCAATGCACATTTAATAATTGTTCTTTTAATATAAAGGAAATGTAACTTTTTGTATAATAAAATATTCTAAAATTAAGTTCCTATATTTGCTTATGTGTACATATGTAGGTATATCCGGTAAAAAAGTGCTCACTTTTTTCCCGAGGAAAAAAGTAATTTCATGAAAAGTGACATTTTAGTACCTGTCAATAGAGATAAAATGTCAAATTTTTTTCCCGTCACAGAAAAAACAATATATATATACGGGAAAACTTCCAGCAGGCAGGCTAAGGCAATGCTAAAGCGGCAAGCAGTACTACGAATAAGGAATAATACAGTTAAGCGAGAAAGCGTAGCCAAGAACTTTGCTATAGGGCAGTAAAATTCGCTTTGCTAAACTTACCTTACTGCAATAGTAAAGTTACTTTATAAAATGTTTTTCATCTAGCCACCAAAAATAAGCTTTACTGTTAGTATAAAGTAGGTTATATCATTCCTGGCAAAGATTTTTATTACCATTTAATAGCTTTATTACTACCACCGTACATATAAGACCAAATTATGTTACCACTGTAAGATGGTCTATATCTATATTAGAAATACATAATATGTCTACGTGAATTTTATCTGTACTTCTTTAATTTGCATCATAGAACCACTGCTGGGTCCTAAAATTATGTGCCGCTGTCACTTTTTCGTTAAAAGTGGATGAGCTACCTCTTTAGAGTCCGCGCGCCTCAAATATCACAGGATATTACTATTATAATACATTTTTCGTCCCCTGGATCAGTATGAAAGTGAATAAATGCACAAAATTAAAATATTATTCTTCCCTTCCTCGAAAAAATATGGCCGCTAATAAGATCATCGAATCTGAAGATATGGCTCGTCTGCGACTGCGTCTGATGACGTCACAACATGCAGAATAGTATAGTTATGGTTACAGCAAAAAGTTTCACTACCATTGCAAGGTATTTCTACTACTCTACTTAATTTCTTCTTTATTGCAGCATATTTTAGTAAAACATTTATTTTTAATGGTATAGCTAAATGCTCTAGTGCTCTAGTAAAGTACTTTCTAAGGGCAGATACAAAGACGCAGAAAGAGATTTTTTCTGATGTAGTGACCAGATATATTGAACCTAAATAAAATTATTGCTACTCTAGTTAAATATATGTACATACATATTCTAGGTTTTTTCTTGACCGTTGATATCAATATATGTATTATTTTTCTTGGGTATATCGGTCATATATATAAACAAATTAATTTTTTTTTCTAACGTTTCGGTTTATTTATAACCATCATCAGAGAATTATTATTTTGTGTTTGTTTGATCTTAAATTAAACTACATTTTTTAATGTGATGCATTGAGTGTCACAAAATAATAATTCTCTGATGATGGTTATAAATAAACCGAAACGTTAGAAAAAAGTAATAAATTTGTTTATATATATGACCGATATACCCAAGAAAAATAATACTTGTACTCTAGTTAAAAAAATCTTAGCAAAGAATTTATTGCTGGGGCTTTTCTCAGTGTGGACTGGTTGGGTGGTCTACTAGAAGCAAACTGAATTCGTCTGTTATTTCCACGCTTCGATCGCGGAATTACTAAACGGTACAGAGTGGGAGAATGCATAGTAGATCGGTGTAGTCAATTTGTCTTCATCCATCTATAATCAGTACAATAGCGGAAATTATTCTCCTACCTATAATTTATTTACTTAAGTTGGTGAATAATGGCGAGTTTTAACTTACTAATGCCGGGACTGGTCGGGTGGGCAGCTAGAAGCTACTTGAATGCCACGGTGTATTTCACTGTCCAAGTCGTTGGATTTCTAAACGACACAGAGTGGAACAATGCGCATTAAATCGGCGTAGTAAAGTGAATTGGTATAATAACGGAAATTATTCGAAGTATAATTTACTTACTGGACTGGCCGAGTGGGTGGGTAGAAGCGAACTGAATTCTATTCTGGTTTCCAATTGTCTGTCAGTTCACGCGGTATTTTATATAATCAGTTTACTGGTTACAAAATGGTTGCCGGAGTTAGACGAAATTAAATCAATATGCCTGCCTTAAAATTGAAACAAATAATACATTTTATATATACCTATCTAAAGATACGCTGTGTAGACTGATGCAATCTTAACTAGCCCAAAATCAAAGTTATTTAAATTATAACTTAAACAAATCTAATGCGTGATAGTTCACTAAAGTTTAGTTTCTGAATAAGCGTTTAGTATTACGTAGATTTTCCTATCCATAATTAGGGTTAAATTATCTAACACTCCTTGTGCAATGGCAATCCAGCTATCTAAAGCCTCAAAAAGTTGTGACCCGTACACATTTATGTTAGTAACTGTAACTTGAACAGATCTAATGCGCGGTAGCTCGCTGCATTAAATTACTAAAATAAATAGTAGTCTCCTACACCGCAGACTTTACTGGAGCAAATTGTTTGCGGTTGCATAAAAGGTTGTCACGGAAATTGCGGCTGCAGAAAATTAGGAATTAACTGCTCCATGTTCTGCAAAGAATGTGTGGGCTTAAGGGCAAATATAAAAATTGCAAATTTTTTGGCCCACCCGGTATATTATATGTGTGTATTATATGTGTGAGAAAAAGACTAATCTTGATAATTTTTTTATGTTGTAATGATTGAGATATCAACTCTGCCTATTATTGCTAAAATTCTAATTATCCATAGACCCCTGGTCACAAGATGTCTTCTGCCAGCACTATTAGCAGAAACTGGTGTCATAGTAACACTTCAACCTTATCTGTGTAGGAACCGAAACGCATGACAGGCTTTTGATAGTGTTTCTACCGAATATTTTGAAGCATAGCATACTTACGGTGGTTAACTGTCCATAACCGAATGGCCAATACGATTCATCGTACGGATCATTTTTGTAATTCGATTCAGGTGCTCTGTCTCCATGGCGATACAACTAAAAAAAAATATGTGTATTTAAATAGAAGCAATTTTTGTAGAAGCTATTTTTATTTTAATACAGTAGCTGTGGCTTTATATATTTGATCAGTTCCTCAGGGATCTATTTCGATGCCAGTGTAAAATATAAATTTTATCTAGTGCCATTTTCGTGCTAGTTACGCTAAGATTTATGTTCCATTTTAGAAGTAAATGTTGAAAATTAGTTATATAATACTTCAAACTCTAGCACTCATTTTTATCAAAGTGAACATTTCAAATTTGACGATATTTGCATAATTACTTGTCAATTTAACGGCGAAACATCATTAAGTATCAATATTATACTTTAGAAGAACTTATTTGTACATACCACAACGACCGATCTTAAGTCATCGTCAGCTTCGGACAACTGGACGCAATTGTGCAATATTGCAACTAGCAGAATAGAAGCAACTAACAACTGAGACATTTTTCTAGACAATGATGCACCGTATTATTTGTAGAACAGAACAAGAACCCGGTCGATTATCTACATACGTGGAATGATACATTAATTAAGAATGTGTTAAGATAAGATTTTTATGATAATGATGGAACAATCGCTGAACACTTGACAACTAAATTCTAAGGAGAACACAATTTTAAAATAACTCCTTTTCTTGGTAAAGAAGAACTCCAAACGTGATCGCGATGAAGGCCACCACTTAATTGGGCAGTTTTTGCTTTTGCTGCGATTTCACTCTATTTGACATTTCTGCATCTAGTATTATCTGAATACAAGTTTAATCGATCCTCGTTTTGATACGGAAATGCTTGATCATCGAAATTCTGCACCTTAAAATAAACTGATTTAAACAATGGGTATTGTATGCAAGTACGTACCATACAAATAATGCAGTATTGCTTGAAAAAACAAATTAATACCTCTGAGGTCATTCAGAAAAACAAATAAAAAACACCCGTCCGATTACTTGTTTATTTTTAACTTGGATACATTTTACATTTCCGTCATATAAAAAATTATTCTCTTACATTTTATTTTCTTCAAATTGTTCCAGCAGCATAGCAAAGATAATATAATAACACCACCATATGTAATTACGACCCCCTTTATCCCAGAAGGCTCTAGAAGAGCCTTGTGCGGGAGGGGGAGAAGCAAAGATAATATCAATAATAATAATAAAAACTCAATTCCTTACAGTCATCAATTACTTATGTTGCTGAGGTGCTGGGTACGGGTGGTCAAATTTATATAATTCACATAGATTTATCGAAGTAATCAATCGTCCTACCCGTGATCCTTTTCTTGTAAAACTTTCATCCTTTGGCCAGTTTAATTCAATTCTTCGAATCATATTTGGTTGAAAGGCGTCGCTGTCGAACACTTAAGTCATGCGAAATCTGATGTACCTCAAGGGTCAATTTTTGAACATGAATTTTTTAATATGCATGTTAATGATATAATTTCCCAGTTAAACTGTGATCCTTTATTATACACCGATAATCTGTAAATTTTTACCTTTAGGGAAAGGTCCCTTAGTGGCGGACACCTAACGGTTTTTTAAAATAAATAAACAACTAGTTGGATATTACAATTTTAGTTTGTAATAACTACTAGTAACTAATTTAGAATTCAAAATTTTACATTAAAATCATCTTAAATTACAATCGACTTGGTTTAGGAATTTTAAGTAACATAAAGTAGCTCCCAAAGCTTTTGACAGCTTTCAAATAATTTGCATCTATCGCAAATATAATTATCAAAGCACTAAGAAACATCTTCGCAAGCTTCGTGAGCCCAGCTTTGGCAGCAGGAGCACTAAATCCAATCCTTGTAACAGTATAAATCCATGTCAGACCTATATCCGCTCTTTTATATGTTAAATGGGTTACCTACCTAAGGTAAAATGAATTATTAGCTTTTCTTCTCGCGGCAAATTAGGCAGCTCATGTGGCCCTTTTCCGTCATTTTGGATCCGCCATTCTTCATTTTATTTTAGTTTTAATGCCAAAGTCAGCGACCCCAAAAACACCCATATAGATATATGGGTGTTTTTGGGGTATAATAAAAAAATGAAAATAAAAAATTGGATGTCGACGCCATTTAGTTTTTAGATCGATTTTGAGGCCAGATTCGTAATCTGTGACCCCAAAAACATTATGAAATCAAATTTCAGGCAATTGTTTAAACAAATAAAAGAGTTATACATTTTTTAATTAAGAGTGTATTAGAAAAACACTTATTTGTTAATAGCAATTGAAAAAATAAAAAACACGCCTTCTCACCTATGAGGAACTTTTCCATAAACTTTTTCCGAAATTAAAACAAAAATTATCAAATTCGGTTTTGAGTCAACGAAGTCAGAACTTTTTTCTTTAGTAAATGGAGTTAACCGTTTTTGGATTAAAATAGTTGGTTCGTCGAAATAAAATTAAAATCGGTGTCTATTTAGTCGACTCGAATGGACATCCTTACATCCCTTACAAATTAATCGATCGCCATAAAACTCGTCTAAACATTTAATAATAATAAGGATAATATGGAATTAAGAACATTAACATTTTAGCATCCATCTGAATTTTAAAAAAATCTGAAATCTAATAAATATCCCAGCTCAATCTGTGATAAGGTTATACTACATAATATATACTTACATATGTATTAATGTTATGCGTTGCATAACCTAAGAATTGTATGATAAGATTAAATCATCCATAATAGTAGGAGAGCCCTCGAGCAAAATTTCGAGTTATCATGACACAGGTAATTTCATGAAAAATGTTTAGTTCGAGTCAAAAGAAACACATTTTATTTATGATGGATATCCCAGGATGTTGGGGAAAGGGTGAAAATAAGTTCGATAAAAGAACATTTGTGTGAGTTTTTTATGTACTTTGCCGCCTCAAAGGCTTTTTTCCAGACGAGTGTCGGCGCGTGGCGTCGTATTTTATAGGCGTCTTCGTATCGGGAAAATCTTTTAGGCTATATTTCGTAGCGATCCTTCGAGTAAGTATTAAGAAAGTTATTAACATTTCAATACCCCCGTGTCGGAGAATTGTGTAAAATTTGTGAGATTAGAAAAAGATGCGAGAAAATTTTGCAGGTTTTAACCCAACTTCAAAATTTTTGTCAAAACGTCAAAATTCCACTTTGCGTTAGCTCCGATTGCCTCGAAAATCTCAGCGAAAGACCCTCTATTTTGGATTTCTTACCAGAACGGCTGCCCAGTGGCGATTTTTCGTTTAGAAATAGCGTTTAAAGATTTCGTGTTTTCGCAATAATATTTTATTTATTATTTATTATTGTATTATTTTATTTTCCTAATAATAAAACACAAAACAATTCTATCGTATATTATATGTACAAGTATTACCAAGGCAATTGAAAACCATTATATTTGACACTCCACTTCTCGATCCGTCAAGCTTATTCTCAACGGTTCTACAATCTTCCTGAAGTCATCCAAGCCACAATCGAAATCACAATCAGGCAGTGTCAAATTTGAGACTACAGTGGAATTCTTGTAAAATATATTCACGAAATTGCTTTCTTTACTCTCTCTGAGTTCAAGGATAACGGTCGATGCGTACTCCGGTGAGCGGTAGTCAAAAGCTTGCAGGGAGTTCAAAAGAGATGTTATGGTGCTGTCGTGGGCTGACAACATAAAAAATTTTGGACGGTCGCTGATGTTGTAGGTCACGTTCTCAAAATGACTGGTAATAAGATCAATTAGAGGACCTAAAAAACGTTAGTAGAAGTTCATGGTATCAAGACTAACAAATCTTGGGGTCGGCCATGACACTGTTTGGTCTAGACCGAGACAGAATAAGAATTACCTGCTTCCAATCGTGCCAACTCTGTCGTGTACGTGTAGGTGCTCCACGCAAAGTTGGTTAAATTGGTAAAGTCCTCGTCTGCGAAGAACACAATTTTCGCCCACTCCGGCAAGGTTAAATTATAGAGATTCTCGATGAAAAGGGTATTATACAAGCCCTGTAGGCTCATAAGTGTCGTAATGTTATCGCCGGAATACTCAGACAAATAGCTGAACAAGTTTCTGTACTTGTAAAAAATATTCTGAAATTCCTCGGTATCCATCAGTTCGTCAAGCAACTTATCATATTTGGCACACGGCTTCATTTGGGCAAGAAAAGCGTCGTCTTCCTGTGGAGCTGTGTGGATGGGAATGGGTTGCCAAATCAGGTTGTCGTCCCAAATTTCATCAGCCACAGGTGGATACAGCCCAGCTAAGTTAGCAGCAGCCGACATGAGGCATCTGTCTACGTTTGAAGACAATACTTGAATATCTGATTTGTTGTATCTGATTGGTAGAAAGTCGCTGTATCTGTCGCGGAACCATTGGCCCAGAGCGTAGTGCTGCTTCTTGCCTATCTGAAAATAGACAGCACATTTAAAATAAGAATAGCATATACAGACTGTCTATCCTATCAATCAGGATTGGTAAGGACATCTCAAGTAATGACAAAAAAATAGTTAAAAGTAAAAGTATATTTTTTAAGAAGCCACAATGATTCAAGAGGAACGTGGCATATGTAAGCACTATGAACATATTGGTTATTTGATGGGACGCGGAAAAACTTGTAGGGTGGGTACTTTGACGTCTGAGGGGAGGCGGTACTGTTGGGACGGTAAATCTCTGGCACCAGTTTCTGTTTTAAAGTATAGAAACACCACTTTTCTCTTTTAGCGGGATAGTAGAAGCTTAGATAGCTGCAGTGAAGAAACGGTTATGCCAGGGTTCTATATTAACCTAGAAAGAATACTCGGGAGTTCGGTGGTCAAAATTATAAACAGGTTTTATTCAGGATAAATCAATAACATAGTTATGGCTACTTGAATGCCACGGTGTATTTCACCGTGTAGAAATCGAAGCTCGTGACAGGCTTTTGGTAGTTTTTCTACCGAAAATAAAGAATAATTTTGAAGCATAGCATACTTACGTTGGTTAACTGTCCATAACCGAATGGCCAATACGATTCATCGTACGGATCCTTTTTGTAATTCGATACTGGTGCTCTGTCTCCATGGCGATATAACTAAAAAATATGTATAATGTGTATATAAATAGAAGCAATTTTTGTAGAAGCTATTTTTATTTTAATACAGTAGCTGTGGCTTTATATGTTTGATAAGTTCCTCAGGGATATATTTCGATGCCAGTGTAAAATATAAATTTTATCTAGTGCCATTTTCGTGCTAGTTGCGCTAGGATTTATGTTCCATTTTAGAAGTAAATGTTGAAAATTAGTTATATAATACTTCAAACTCTAGAGCACTCATTTTTATCAAAGTGAACACTTCAAATTTGACGATATTTGCATAATTACTTGTCATTGTAATTTAACGACAAAAGTAGTTACATCATTAAGTATCAATATTATGCTTTAGAAGAACTTTTTTGTACATACCACAACGACCGATCTTAAGTCATCGTCAGCTTCGGACAACTGGACGCAATTGTGCAATATTGCAACTAGCAGAATAGAAGCAACTAACAACTGAGACATTTTTGTAGACAATGCACCGAATTATTTTAGAACAGAACAAGAACCCGGTCGATTATCTACATAGGTACTTGAAATGATACATTAATTAAGAATTTGTTATGATAAGATTTTTATGATAATGATGGAACAATGAACGATTGCCGAACACTTGACAACTAAATTCTAAGGAGAACACAATAATTTTAAAATAATTTTTTTTCTTGATAAAGAAGAATGCAGCAACTCCAAACGTGATCGCGATGAAGGCCACCACATTAATTGGGCAGTTTTTGCTTTTGCTGCGATTAGCCACCTTTCACTGTATTTGACATTTCTGCATCTAGTATCATCTGAATACAAGTTTAATCGATCCTCATTTTGATACGGAAATGCTTGAGTAAAATATCATCGAAATTATGCACCTTAATATAAACTGATTTAAACAATGGGTATTGTATGCAAGTACCATACAAATAATGCAGTATTGCTTGAAAAAACAAATAAATACCTCTGGGGTAATTCAGATAAACAAATAAAAAACGCCTGTCCGATTATGAACATTATTTATTATAATTACTACTAGACTTATCGCTTATCTGATATGAGAGTATGTCAATAACTAGTGATAGCTACAATTCTGCGAACCAAGTTAGTAATATACACACCGCATTGGTCTAGAGACGGTACCTAAAATTTTTGAATAAGAAAACGTTATAAAAAATTACTGCACTACTTGCACTAGTGTTTATTTAAAAAAAAATGGAAAAAAATTGATAGCCAAACCAAAGAATATAAAATTCAATTTTGTATTCGCTTTAAACGTTTCACAAAAATTATATTACATATTAGATATTAGTTAATTTTATTCTTGGGAAAATGTACTGATAGTCAAATTTAGAAATTATAAATATCAAAATATCTACGTAGTTAATAGCCCATATCGTCCAAATAATTACATAATTTTATTGCAATAAATTTCATATCCTTAACGCTTAATATAAGTAAGTTGAATTATTTTTGTTTATATAATAGAAACCATTATGATGTAACAAAATAATCTTAATGTAAAGTCGTAAAATCATCTTAATATCCATACCGTATCAATTCAATATAGTTTATCTTTTGTTTAGACTATATAATATATTTTCTTAATATAACTTATGCTTCTAAAATAACACCCATGAAATTTTTGTAGATGTTATAGTGGTTATTTTCAATATATTAACATCAACAACCTTGGATACAGCAAATACAATACAAAAACAATAACTAAACCCGAGCATACCAATTCATAATATGTCCAGAGTATCCATTTCAAGTTGTGTAGGAAATGAAATGTTTGTTTTGGGCGCCTTTTAATTTTTTATTTTGTTATCTTCAATTTGCGTAAGCAAAATATTTCCACTCCTAGATCAGCGCCATCAGACTCTCCATAAAAAATGTGAAGGTAAAAGTTTCTTAGGATTCAGTTGTTTAGCAATGTGCCAAATATTGGATTATAAAATGAAATTTTATCGTTCGTTTTTAAAATTTGTCCCGAAAAGTATGCAACGAATAATTCCAGATCCAAAATCAAATGCGATGAAAGCCATTAGGCTCGAGGCGGCGGCGGTGCTTTACTCGGGCGCCAGTTTTTGTTTATAGTGCAGAAACACCCCTACTCAGGCAGCTACAGTGAAGAAACGGATATTCCAGTGGGTCGTTGGGAAAATTAGACTTCGTTGCGAAATAAAAGACACAGCTAGTATGATCTAGTATCACAATTAGATTTATTCGGGTCTAGTTATATATTTATCACATAAAAATGAACAAAATGCGGTTATTACTATAAAGGCTCCAATCTAATTACATAACTACATCTAGTAGATCTTAAAAACTATTCCAAATACAGGGCTACGGTTACTACAGTTAGCAGGACTTAAAAGCTGTTAGCAATATACAGTATATTCACTTTTTAACCAAAGCACTTTGTGAGTGAATAGGAGAGAATAAAGCGAGAGCGCTAACATTCTGAGATCGACATGCAGTCACGCATGTGTAGTGCTCTCGCTTTACTGCTATCTCCTATTCACTCACAAACTGCTTTGGTTCAAAAGTGAATATACTGTATACAGTTACTTTAAAGCACAATCCTAAGCACAAACAACGAGGCGGCAGTGCGAGTATCTAGCAAGGCGGGCAGGCGGTTAACTAACGGTTACAGAACTAACAGCAAAGCGATGTACGGATACCAGGATTAGCAGAAGCAAACACCAAAAAGCATACAAATATTAAAACAGACTATTTACAAATGACAGGTTTGGCTAAAGCGTAGTATAGACTGAAAAAGTAAGGTTATGGGTTAATTAAACCAACAGTGTGCTTCCTTTCGGGTCTGGATCTCGAGTACTCAAAGAAAAAAACTTTAGGGTTAATATTGCAAGTTACGCTCTTTACGTATACACTGTATACCGGAGGATCGCGTGTATAGCATAGACCAATCAGCTAGCTTGGTTCAGCTGAAAGAGAGTAAAACAGTTACTGGAACAAGTGTTTAGCAGCAGCGGACTGAAAAGGAATTAATGATTAGTATCGTGAGTTGCGCTATTTACGTATACACTGTATACCGGAGGACCGCGTGTATACAGTATAGACCAACAGCTAGCTCACCTCAGCTGGAAGAGAATAAAATGATTACAGGAGCAAAGGGCAGACAGCAGCGGACTGAAATTTATGATTAATATCATGAGTTGCACTATTTACGTATACACTGTATATCGGAGAATCGCGTATATCTGTAGCATAGACCAATAGCTAGCTCACTTCAGCTGGAAGAGAATATAATGATCACCGGAACAAAGGGCAGACAGCAGCTGACTGAAAGAAATTTATCATTAATATCACACAGAGATACCTTGCAATAGCCAAACCTTACTCTTGAGTTCTACTCCTTACTTACTTCTGCTTACTTAGGCACGTCTGATCAGGAACAGCAGCGGACGGGTACTGAAGGTAGGTGTGTCGGATTCTGAATATCAATACTCTGTAAAATATCAGAGTAGTAGGGATGAACGTAAAATAAGCAGTGAATAAATGAGTCACGGCACTTGCTTTCGATGACAGCTCTTGGATTCGGCATATTAATCTTCTATAAAATGGCGGCGTGGTAGGGATAAGCGTAATGTCGCGGCGCATTGAATAAATGCGTCCTGGCGAGGATCTGACGTAGGGCAGAGTTTCAACTGCTAGAGCGCTGCATCGACACGTCTACATTCGCTGGCTGTTGCGGCCGGACTGGCCTGGGCGCGGATATTGCGCGGTATTGCCGTGGAGGGACAGATATCACTTCGTTACAGGTCATATGTTTCCCCTGGTTTTCAGATTATCGTTAAAAGTTGTCAGTGTCAGTTTTGTGGTGAGTTAAATATTTTGCTGTAATTGTTGTATTTATCCATTAAGTTTGGGTGTGCGTGTGTACGTGTGTGAATGTGACCACTAATAATGAAATAAAATAATTAATAAAATCAATTATTGAGTGTACAAAAACACTGCATTCTTAAACTGAATTTTCTTACACATGCAACCATGAAATCGATGTACCGTTTTGTTAGTTGCCTGCTATCATTCATTTAATTTGGAGGACTATTTTATTAGGCGGATGCGATCCGAGGTGGGTCTCGGTTAGTGATCATTGTGACCAATAATATTGAGTAAAAAGTTACTATATTTGTACTATCATCTGTCGAAATCGTTCAGCTTACGTGGAATATACATACTTATAATATATAATATCTCTTCTAGTTTTGAAGATATTGGAAAAAATATTTCAGTTCCATATTAATTTAAAATTCAAGTAAACCGTGATTCTCAGCGCTTTTCTATTGTTTCAAATGACGTTTTAGTTACTGACAGCGCTTGTAACTGTTTCGTTGCAAGTTGTGCGTTTAAACAAAAAATGCAATTTTCTGAAGATTCGTCAATAATAATTTGTTTCTAAAACTCCTTACTTTACTGTTTTTTCGCATGTCTAAAAATGACGGCTAAAATAGTGCACAATTTTGCATGAATACCCGGTACATAGCGAAAAGGAAATCAATAAAGAAAATTGTACACTAAAATTCCCCTTTCAGGAAAAATTCCCCGAAATTCCCCAAAAATCTTTGAAATTACCTTAAACTTTCGAAATGCCCTGGAAATTCCTTTAAATTGTGTGTAATTCCCCGAAATTCCCCGCAATTCCTCAAAACGCTCTTCCCAGCAAAATTTCATTCGTTTTGTTTCGTCACAACTGTTATTCTGTAACATAATATATATCTGTGAATATTTAGTCTAACCGAAATACTATTATTTAAAATATCTTAGGTATTAACAAAGAAAAACTAATGAAAGACAAAAATGTTAATTAAACTTTCATTGATGTCAAATTAAAAACAAAACAAACTTACATACCAACAACACAACACAAAATTTTCTTTGGCAAAAAATATATGAGGTGTAGTTTAAATAAGCAAAGTAGGGTACCAATAAAAAAATATATATAAAACACATCACAAAATATTTTTGGTATAATACTTACATTCTCTAACTTTAAAACAAAAAATACTTTCCTAATAATGTATTTAGGAAGTCAGTCAAAATGCCTTTTAAGACTCCAAACAAATAAATACACAAAAAAAATACTTTACTGGGGTGTAGCTCCCTTAGGAAGCGATTGGGAGAAATCAGAAACATTCTGCTTAAAATAACTTATTGTACAACCTCCTGAAGACCTAGGATCAAAAATTAAAAACCCTGTATAGTGCTTAGCTTATTAGAATATTTAAAAAATAATAGACAATTTTTTTAATCGAATTTAAAGCTTTTTTCAAAAGTAAAAGATACCGCTCGGCGCTCTTACGATGCTAATCAAGTACAACTAATTTCCAATTTTGTAATTTAAATGTGCCATAAAGACATTTTATTATTATATTATTATATTGACAAAAAGTGAAATTCAGCTAAATTTTGAATAACGTCAGATTTCGTGGACACAATCTGTCTTGTACGCAAATATAAATCATCATTATCATTTGTATTAAAAAAAAAAGTAAATAACGTAAGCGATATATGTTCATGTAATAAATCAATGTGTTTTTAATGCATTTATTTAAAATGGAATAAAACAAAGCTTGAAATAAACTTATATTAACATAGTCAACAATAATTGGCTATCTGGAGTCGGTCAACAGATAATCGTTATTTTTTTTTTCTATTTAACTTCAAATAACGTAAATTTAAATTAATTTTTATAATCATACAATTAATTATTCTTAGAATTGTTTATTTATATGTAAATCAACGTACTTAGACATCAGCAATATTTGCTATTTGTTGATTTTTTGGCAGAACGTTTGGTAAGCCAATTAATTAAAAAAACTAGATATGGTAGAGTAATTAAGTGTAAGAACGTTCATTCACACAAATTTGTACAGTCTTGGATTTCTAGACTCTTGTCATCGTTCAGCAATATTGACATTAAATGTTACACTGTCTCGAGTAAGCAGGCAACTTTGAATATTGAAAATGCTGCACAAGATATTCTAAAGGGAATATATCTCGATGTGTGATTACTTCTTGTGTAAATTTGTGGAGCTTTAGAGCATTCAATGCCATTGTGACAGTATGACTCATCAAATTTTCGTAAACGTTGTAATCAATTAACTAACTAACGAGCTCTATATCTGAAGGTTTGCTTTACTTACGTTGACACTCCAATCCAATCTCTATCAGTTGGTGTTCCCCAACGATCACTCTTGGGCCCTTCTCTGTACATTCTATTTATGAACAATTCCAAAATTATTTGGAAGGTCTCTTAACACTTTAAAATGGATGAATCAGCTCGGATTAAACAGGAAAATGCAGGGATGTTAAAAAAGTCGAGAAATTGACTACCTGCGGAATCTAAATCCATCTTTTCTTATGTTTTCTAGTGTACTGAATTCGAGTATGACCAATGAAATAGCCGGAAATGAGGAGAAAATGTAAATATTAATAATTTTGCTTATTTATATCAAACAGGAAGATTTAAAAAAATAGCGATTGTTCGATATTGATCTTCAATTAAAGTTCCAGTTCTATATGCTTTAAAAATAAACATGATTTTCCTTGGAGGCTCTGAAAACATCGAAAAAAAATGTAAGCAGTAGTTTTAACACTAAGCGCTTAAGAATCTCCAGTTCCTAAATCTTACGTCGTTAGGCCACAAACCCCTTTAATCCCAAGCATTTAAACTCGAGGCCCTTAAATCCAAATCCTTATACTCCAAGTCCTTAAATTCCAAGAACTTAACCGGTAACTAAACGGGAATTAAAACCCGACACCATTATCAACCAAATAACTAACCTAAAACCCGTAAACTCTAAACCCATAGACCTAAAGTCCATAAACCTCAAACCCATAAAACGGAAACTAGTAATATTATGCTTTAAATGGTTTTGGGTTCGGTTTATGGTTTACGAGTTTCTGGCTTGTGGTTTCAAAATTTCAGGACTTAAGACTTTGAAAGTCTTATGTATTTTAATTTTATGAATTTAGGGATTCAGAGTTTAGTGACAATTTAAGGTTTAGGAATTCATGGGGTTGTTGAAATATTTGGGTTTAAGTTTGATTTTAAGCTCTCCATGTATCAAATGTTTAGGAATTAAAGCTTCAAGTTTGATAATTTTGGACTTGAGGTTTGGGGCTGAATTTGGATAATAAGGACGTAGAGTTTAACTCCAGTCCCTAAATATTACGCCCTTAAGTCACAAAGCCCTATAATTCCAAGCACTTAAGCTCCAAGGCCTTAAACCCAAATCCTTATGCTCTAAGTTCTTAAATCTCAAGCAATTAAACGGTAAGTAACTAAACACGAATTAAAACCCGACACCTTTATCAACCCAATAACTCATAAAACCTAATACTCGTAAACCCTAAACCCATAAATTCAAAACTTAAAAACCTCAAACCCATAAAACCAAAACTTATAATTATGCTTTGAATGGTTTTGGGTTTATGATTTACGAGTATTTGGTTTGTGGTCTAAATTTCAGGATCTAGGACTTCGATATAAGTGTCAAGGATTTTAATGTTTTTGAATTTGGGGATTCAGGGGTTAGTATTTGAGAGTTTAAGGTTTATAGATTAATGGGATTGTTGAAAGATTTGGTTTTAAGTTTGATTTTAAGGGCTTCGTGTGTAAAATGCTTTCCGTGCTGTGATGACGCTTAATTACGTAAGCCGTACTGTTTGCAACTTACTTCCACAAACAGTAGTTCTAGCTTTGTAATACCTTTATTTTAACCCGGAATCTCGGGCGCCAGTTTCTTTGTTCATAGTGCAAGAAACAGCACTTTATTTCTTGGCGGTTTCCAAGAAAACCCTAGGTAACTGCAGTGAAGAACGGAGTGATACAGGGGTCATATAATGAATTGCTTATCTTACCAAACTTGAGCAATTGATAATACCTGTTTAATTAAATATTCCCTACTTGAAATAACAACACGGAGTTCAGAGACCTATATACAACATTTATTCATTTACCAATATTGTGTACAAAATAACCGTGAAATTCTCAGGGCTAGCAATATACAGGGTGAATCTTTGAGTGGCGGCCATATTTTTGGGGTTAATAGTACTAGTCGTCATGAACATGAATCTGAATTTTTTTTTTGTAGGTTGTAAAATGGCCGAATTATGAAAAAAATTCGCGATTCATGTATAATTCCTGTAATTCCGGTGCCGCTGGGCAAGCACTTGCTGCATTACGTGTGCCCGGTCGACAGTGTTGCCAAGTGTAGATGATATAAAACCAATCGATTACATTTTACATTTTCACTTTTCATTAATAATTCAGAGATACCCAATCACGAGAGAGAGATAAGGGTACCTAGTGAAAATGAAAAATTAATTAATTCAATTGGATAAACAGGTTTATTGAAATACGCAGTTTTAACTTCCATAATGAAAATTGTAATACAAAACAAAATGAAAAAGCCGGCTGCATAGTCTGCATAATTATTATG
The DNA here is from genome assembly GCA_963680705.1 of Rhagium mordax. Taxonomy (NCBI): domain Eukaryota; kingdom Metazoa; phylum Arthropoda; class Insecta; order Coleoptera; family Cerambycidae; genus Rhagium; species Rhagium mordax. The sequence continues at coordinate 40,471,428 of OY796663.1, forward strand.
ACACAAAATGAAAAAGATTTTAAAAACAGAATTAGTTTCTAGGACATTTAAAACCACCGATCAGCTGTTAGAGTCGCTGAACTGTTTACAAACTATGACACTGACCTAGTTACTTAGCAGGTGCATTAACAAAAAAGGGTGATAAAAAAAAAGGTTCTCCTGAAATGCAAAAGCCTCGCACGGCGGCGTGCCAGTTGTTTTTCTATGTTTTAGTTTTAGTTTTTAGTGTTAGTGACCAGTCAGACAGCAGCTAGTGTGGTTTATTATGGTTATAAAATTAAATTGTTTCAGTTTTTAGTGAAAGAAATTTATAAAAGTGGAAGTTTTGCGTTTGAGTGAGGTGTACCTTCTACGTTTGTGTAGTTTTATTTTAGTGGTGTTTTAGAGGCGACTTTTATCTGTGGGGGCACATGAAAAGTTTGGTGCACCGTACAATGTACGGTCGTTTGGTGTACACGACTCCTGTCAACAACGTTGAAGAATTACGGGAAATAGTAGAAAACGCTGCGAATCACATAAGGCAGAATACGGACTTCAATAAAGATAGAGATTCTATGATGCGGCGAGCTACAGCGTGTTTGGAAAATAACGGAGGACAGTTTCAACACCTGCTATGAGAAATGCCGATCCAAGATAAGTAAAGATTTATTGCTATTAGAAAAAATAATTTTCTGTTCATTATTTGTTACTAAGTATTAAGTTTTTTAGGTATTACTTTTTTTATTGTTACACTCACGGAGAATAGTTTTTACTTTGTTATTGTTTAGATAGTTCATTTTATTTAGTTTCTTGTTTGCTTTACAATAAATTCCCCGTATTTTATTTCAGTCGTGAAGTTTGGCAACAACGCACTGTTCTAGACAGGCGTGTGCGTCTCAGGTATTAGACGTTACTCTCGCTAGCGCATTCCACTGGCGGGGTACCCAAATTCAAATAAAAAGGGTTTAAACAATATTCATTTTTCATAGCGCGTTAAAAAAAAAAAAAATTTGTAGTTTTGTGTTCCCATCGAGGTTCCCATAGTTGAACGGAGTCGCCTCATATAAATATGGCCGCCACTCTAAGATTCACCCTGTACATATACAAGGAAGTATTGTATAATAGAACGTACTGGCAAACAAGAATGTGTTAGCGGCGGGAATTTCGCATTTACGGAGTCGTGGTCGGTAAAACGCGGATAGCAGGTTTCATGTATTTTATTTCCTTTCGACGGGCAGTCAAAGATACTAGCGAGATTTTATTAATTTATAATGATAGACTTTTACGGGGTTTGTGGCTTCAAACTAGAGTGCTACTACGAAAAAACGTATTTCGATTATTTCTAACCTCGGACGGATCGGTGACGCTCCAATCGTTTTCACGCAATGAAGGGTCAGCTCTCCTGTTATATAATGTCGGCTGGATCGTTGATACTCCAATCGTTTTCACACAATGAAGTGTCAATTCTCCTAATATGTAATGTCGGCTGGATCGTTGAGACTCCAATCTTTTTCACGCAATGAAGTGTCAATTCTACTTTTATCTAATGCGGCGACCAATGAGATTTCAACTGTTTTCACGAATTTGATATCTCACGGGTTGGTGTCTCCTTAATTAGGGTTACGCGACTACCGGTTAGTTCAACTCTATGTTTGATTTAGCAGGTCTCTTAATTAAACCGCGGATAAATTTTATTATAATTATTAAATTTACTATTTAACTCTACGGTAACAAAATGAACAAGGCTACGTATCTTTGCCGGTACCGATATACGATGTGGGTTGATTCACGTGTGCTTACCAATGGTTTAAAACAACAAACTAGTGGCGATTTTTAAACCTGGTTAAAAAAAGAAACGGATTAAATGGACCCGGATTAAGGTTACTAACAAACTTTAGTAACGAATGATTTTTACTATTTACTTCATCGGGAATTTAAACAGTATTTGATTTAATTCTTGTTTACCCATGGCTCGTACAACTCATATTGAACTTAAATAACTTACATACTACTAGAGGTTACAGGGTGTACCCAAGTGGCAAAATGATTTTTAAATAACGGAAAATGTGTAACTGAAAAATCACTTCGTTACAGTGTTTGTGAATTAAGGCTTTCAGTTTCAAGATTTTGGACTTGAGGTTTGGGACTTAAAAGCTTGAATACTCGTAATAAGAACCTAGGGTTTAAGGGTTTCGGCTAACTCTTCTGTTATGTGAACAAGATTCCTGTTATATCCTTAAGAAAATTAGCCGTGTCATAGCTTATTATCTCAGCATCAATTGGTATATTGTAAAGGTCCTTAATATAAATACAAAACAGAATTGGGCCTGGTACAGTGCCTTGTGGAACCTGGTAACAGACGTACGGTATCTCACTACAATTATCGTTTATTCGTGGATTGTCTTCGGTTTTATGTTATTTGGTATTATATTATTGCCACTGATTCTTTTTCATTACCTATCTTTGTAAGCTTGAATGGAGTTTACAATCACTCCAAAATATTTGACTTTCATCCCCCTCCCGGACAGTCAGGGACTTGTCTGAATTATGTATTTTTCTTTCATACATCTTATTTCTTAATGGGACAAAAAAATTGAGCAACGGCAACTCTAGGGATTTTTCGCGTCCAAAAATACCGTTTTATGAACTAGAGATTGAACCGAATAGTTTTGTTGATATAAAATTTTAAATAGAAATATTTATTTATTTTTAAAAACCTTGTCCTGCTACAAACGGAAGTGAGTTTATCCTGATTCTTAATATCTAAACTATTTGATGCTTTTATCATAAGCATTTAGAGTTAAACAAAACGTAAAACTGTGACCCATAACCTCCAAAGTAAAATTTGATGGACATCCCTGACAGCGAATCAATAAGATTATATTAATGACAAATCTTGTTTTGTTACAATGTTTTTAAGTTGTTATTTACGTCTGAACGATAAACGTCGCACGCTTGGAAGTGAAGGATAAACTAGACAAGAGTATTTTCCAGAAATTGCCTTCCAGCACAATCTATATTACTCAATTAAACAACTAAACGGTAAAATTACATTTGAATTGGGAATTTGGGAAGATTCAGTCTTTTTTTATCGTTCATTATTTGCGTTAACTTTCCTTTTTTATCATAACCTCTAGCTTCTTGTCTTTTATTTAATGTTGATAAAAAATTGTTGAGAAACTGCTAAATCTTGGTTTATCTCACAATATAGCAATGAAACGTTTTATTAGTTTAGAAAAAATACTTTCTACTGATGAAAGTCTTAGACAAGAATATCAGCTATTTATTCAAGAGTACAAAGATTTAGGACACAAGGAATTAATCCCAAATGATGATCCAGAAGTTGGATATTATTTACCTCATCATGCATAATATAGATACAGACTTTCAAAAAATATTATTATAATAATAACAATCAACCTATACAAACGTATCGTTTTAAAACTGTGACATATTGTACTTCTGCAGCCCCTTTTTTTAGCAGTACGAGCTCTAACACAATTAGCATATGAAGAAATGGAAGATTTTCCTCAAGCATCTAGTGTGATTAAAAACGATTTTTACGTAGATGATTTACTTACTGGAGCAAATACCTTTGAGGAAGCTGTATACATACGAGATGAACTCATTGCAGTGTTAAGGAAAGGAGGTTTTCACTTGAGAAAATGGTCTTCAAATAATTTTAACTTGGTGAGAATAATTAGAGACACGTTAATTCATTTTCATCAAGAGGTATATATCCTGAACAAATGCAAAACGAAGAGCTATGGTGGAATGGTCCTACATGGATTAATAAAGAAGATGAATTTTGGCGTCAATCAGATTTTGAAGTTAATCACATACCAGTTGAAATCTTGGAAATTAAACCATTTATTATCACCACCAATATTACTATTAACAATTTCAATGTTATCGAAAACTTTTCATCGCTTAATAAATTACAGAGAACCATGGCATTTTGTTTACGATTTATTACCAATTCAAAACGACCAAGGGAATTACGTGAAACTGGACGTTTAACTGTAGCCTAATTAAATGATTCACTTGAGTCATTGATATACATAACGCAACATGAAACATATCCGCAAGAAATATGTAATTCACAATTAAAGAAAATAACTAACAACAAAGGTCCACTAAGAAGTTTATATCCATTTCTGGACAAAAAACAAATTCTCAGAGTAGGCGGACGACTGGAAAATACTACCTTATGCAATTCTCAAAAACATCCAATAATTCTCCCTGCAAAACATCATTTAACTATCTTAATATTGAGACAAGAACACAAGAGACTTTTACATGCTGGTGCACAACAAGTATTAACAAATATTAGACAATGTTACTGGCCAATGGTAGGAATTCAATTAAACAAATTATACATACCTAAATGTTTAATATGTTTCCGGTTTCATGCTTCAGAACAAAAGCAACTTATGGGAAGTTTGCCTTCAAGTAGAGTACAAGTTACTCGTCCTTTTCTTAATTCAGGAATCGATTATGGGGTCCCTATTATAATACGTAAAACAAGAAATAGTTGTGCAAAGCTTACATAGCTTTATTTGTTTGTATGTCAACAAAGGCAATACACCTGGAATTAGTTTCAAGTCTATTTTCAATTCCTTCCTCTGCGTTTTCTTATTATCTACTCTCTTTTTTTTTCGTTTTTGGTAACATAAAAACTATCACCTAATCAAGTTGATACTCGCAATCGACAGCATATAACCTTCAATCGTTTTATAACAAACATTACGATTATAATATGCAAATGATTGATTACTTAATTATGTTATGCTTTACGCTCCAGATAAAAATTTCAAATTATGTAACTTAAAAGGTAATAAAACTTAGCATATCTCTCATAAATATATTTTTTGAATAATATGTGAGGAACACTATATATCCTAGCAACAACGCCATTTGTTTGGGGTGTTATCAGTTATCAGTAAAAGTTTAATTTATTATTCTACAATCATGTTGTTGCGAATAATATGTTTGCTACAAAAATAATTTTTTTATCATAATTTGGAACGACCTAGTTAATTTTAATGTGTGCATATCGTCTCACAGTTCGTTGAATTTATTATAAAATTAAATTGCTCTGCTGTTTAAAATTCCTTTGGAAAAAAAAGCTGCAGATTTTTTTAAACGGTTTAACAAAGGGGTAACAAATTAAATCTATATGGCTAATATAGCAGAAATAAGGGAACAATTGCTAAATAGAAAACTATGGAGACGTAAGCACATTTCTATTTAAATATCGGAGTAAGTTTCTTGGTATGAGAGATTTAATAATCTGTTCAATAAAATATACGAAAAAGTTCTTCCCGTTTTATCAGCCTGCAATAAATAACTCAACAAATATTTTGTGTCACCCTCGTTGACGTCCTCTTGGTCCAGGCCCAGGGTTTAAAATTTACTACTAGGTATTTGATAGTACAGTCCTCAAGCGAAATTTCTTTTATCTAGCCACGAAATGTTTCCTCAGTCCGACTGCTTTGGTTCCATTGACTTGGATATTTATGGCAAATACATATTTCATTGATGTTCAACATTTTAGTAGGTACCTACTTCAGCTTTTCCGTAACAATTCGTACTTGTGGAGGTCGATTATTGTCGACCCCAAGAATCAAGTAATTTCCGAACTGATAGGCTCATAAGTGTCATAAATTCAGGCTTCCATTCATCACTATCCTCCCTAAAGTGACCCCAACTTTAGTAAAACTTCTTCATATCAAAATCCTATCAGATTACAACAAAGTAATTCTTCATCACTAAGACCGTAGACAATAGGAAATGATTTTTCATTATGTTTTGTAATGGATGAAAACAAATATGAAAACAGGATCTGTGGGAAACAAAAAGCATGAACCTCAGCAACCGATACGAATGTAACGAAGGGGCAGTTCTGGACCATTTGCACACGGGTAATACCCAATTGATAAGAAAAGTAGCTGAGGCTTCCGGTGTGCCACGAAGCAGTGTCCATCGAATTGTAAAGGCCCAAAAATTTCATCCGTATAAATTTTAATTGGTACACGAATTAAATGAGGATAATCCCGATCGTCGGTTTCAATTCTGTGAGATTTTTAGTGAATAATTAAACGGTAATTCCAATCTCTACTTTACAATACGTGGTTTCCACATTTGTTCGTGGAAACTCATACCCAAAAACCTCAGAAATTAAATGTTTGGGCTGGCATCTTAGTGGGATCACATTGTCGAACCGTTCTTAATTCCCGACAATTTAAATGGCGAAAGTTATCTCGATCTGTTAAAAAATGATGTCCACCCAATGATTACCCAAATCCTCGAAGAAGACGATAATCTTTTAGAGGGTGAGTGTTTCTTCAACAGGATGGGGTATTGGTAAACTGTGAGTGGGCTATTAGTCAGACCATCCACTGCGACCGCTCGGTCTATTGTGGTTCACTCCAAATTATATTTCACCCAATAGGTTCAATCTTTTAATAAAACTGATAACCTTATTGGGTGAGATTCTGTCCAGGTCCTCCGGCAGATGCTCTTCTTTGCCAAATAATGAGAACAGGATGGGGTACCCCCACATTATCTTATAGCAGTCCGTCAATTTTTGGTTAATCTGTTTCCTGAACGATGGATTTGGAGGAGGAGGTCCTGTGGAGTGGCCCGCCAAGTCACCCGATTTAACTTCCTTAGATTTCTTTCAGTGGGGACATTTTAAATCGAAGGTATTTGCAACAAAACCTGCATCTCTGGAAGAGAAGGAATTGTTAGAGACGTACGTTAGTACAGAATTTCAAAATAGATTGTACTACTATATGGAACTCGGTAGGGGTCATTTTGAACAATACATACGATAATTTAAACTGCATCTTTTTTTGTTTCCCGAACCTAAGACAATGAAACAGTTATTTGTTAGGAACAAACACTTAAATAAATACACAGTTATGTAGAAAATTGAAAGACCTTTCAAAAATATTTTACTCGACCTCCCTGGCTATTTAAATTTTTTGAGGGTGTAGCTATGTAGGGTAGAAGGATGATGACGGCTACACAATAGACAAGTATTACATTAAAGTATATCCCCCTTGGAAACAAGTTCGGCGTATTTTACCAATTTTTTAGAAAATCTTTACCTCCAAAGTTATTAATGAATGTCTGCTTTTGGTTGGGACACTCTGAATTGAATAACTATATATTTTACTTTCTTTATTTACAACTGATAATGAAGATTCATATCAAGTATGCCGAAACTTACATTTTTTCTAGACTAAACTCAACAGTAGCTCAGTAGCAGTGATAAAATATCAATTAAGCATTTTTCTAACACGAAACTCGTGATAACCACGACGGGTAATTAAATGCCATATTATCCTAACACAAAACATTCGAGAAAACAAAAATGTGTAAGCATCCCGACCTCTCGACATATACCCGTGATAAATCCTTAATTAGCTCATATAACTTAGCATCGTGCCAAGCAGATGATTCGAATATTTAAAATTGATAAGTCGGCGAATATCACACTGAACTGGCCCCCGTGCATGCCTTATTGACTACAAAGTGTCAATTCCTATATAAATTAATTAAATTGTTGATTGCAGGCGACAATTAATAGAATTGTTTACTTCAAGCGGTTAATTGATTCTCGATCATGTACCTCGAGATTGAAGATACGTTCCTTAACATCAGTAAAATCTTGAAGAAACAGAACTTAGAAAGGACACGATTTTGAGATGAATTCAATTGCCTTACTATTTTAGGCGGGGAGTAATATTCTGGTAAGGTAACACTCAACAGATGACCAGTCATAACCATGACGGTAGGTGAACGAGTGACACGGGTATCAACAGTAGAAGTCATGGATAAGTATAAAGGATAAAGCATTGGATCCTTTCTTGTGAGGTCACTTAGGTCTAATAGCCTTTTTATTAATAAATTTATTGTACATACTCAACACAGAAGCACAAGTTATATAAGAGAAAAAAAAGAAAGTAGAAGAAATTCATTAACTCCTACCTTGGCGAAGTCTAGCTTATTAAATAATTTAAATTCCTCTGGTAAAGAATTATAGAGATAAACTGCATTGAATAAAAAACCTCTTTTAAACATGGCTGTCCGGTGCATCATGAAGAAACATTCAGCCAAGAAGAAACAGGTTAAAGCAAACACACACTTGCAAATCGGAAGTACATCGAAGCAAGGTCGATGAACACGTAATACAACTCCAGTTAAATGATCAGCAATGTCAGATGGAGGTGGACTCCGGTGCGCTTTTTCAGTAATGGGTACCCAGACATTTGAAACGTTTTGGCCAGATAGAAATAGGAGACCGAATCTAGAACCAGTAAGTGTTGCATTAAGAGATTATCAAAAAAATAAGGTCGTGACCAAAGGAATGGTACATGTGAAGGTACAGTTTAAGGATAATTGCGTTAAATTACCATTAGTAATCACCGGACAAGGAGAACTAATTTACTGGACCGTAATTGGTTTGAACCACTTGGCATTAGTCTGCAAGGCATAAATCAAATTTCATCAGCCTCGGATATTGATAGTATTGTTGAGGAATTCAAGGATTTTCTGTGATGAATTAGGAACCTATCGTGGACCACCAGTTTCATTTCATTTGGATTCACCATTCAAACCCATAATTTGCTTATCATTCGCCATGAAAACATTAGTAAAGCAGAAATTGACAAATTAATCAAAGAAAAAGTTCTAGAAGCAGTGTTGCACCATAAATGGGCTACACCAATTGTCGCAGTTGTGAAACCAGGTCAAACATCTGTGCAAATTTATGGTGATATCCGAGCAACCCAGAATCGAGCATTAAAGTCTGATAATTATCCTCTGCCGTCCGTAGCAAATATTTTGGCAACTTTAACAAACGGAAAAGTGTTTGCAAAATTGGACTTGAGGCAAGCATATTTACAGTTACTGGTTGATGATGCTGCTGCTGATGTGCAGACAATCATTACTCATAAGGGTGCCTTTTTAAGGTTAAAATACTACAGTTTAGGGTCAGTGTAACACCTCAGAACCATTGATACCCGGTTATCAGGAATAGAAGGCGTATTACTATATTACAATGACATTCTCATTATTTGGGCAAATAAAGCAGAAATTGCGTAACGTCTGAAGGAAGTTTTGAAGCGTTTTGGAGAAGATGGTTTAAAATTACGCAAGGAAAAATGTATATGGTACACAGGAGAGCTAGAGCTTTTGGGATACACAATTACAAGTAGTAGAATACATTCCACAATGTAAAAGCTATACACAAGGGACCAGCTCCCAGGAATTAAACAGAACTACAAGCTTTTCTTGGTAAAAACAACAGTAGTTGACCGTCATACAGCCGCTCCGCATTTTGAATAATCACCGAGATTCACCGTAGATTTTATTGTGTAAATATCGCCGCATTGTAAATCTACTTAATTAAATCAGAGTTCGGTTTAAAGTTTCCGTTTAGTTGTATTTAATGTTATATTACACATTCGCCGGTTGAGCCCTCCGATAACCCGTTCTGGTAGTTGGGCCTAGCCATCAGCGAGTGTATTTTCAAAACGTGGATTTATCATACACTGGCAAAGTAATTCGATAATCAGTTCTGGTAGTTTATGGCACCAGTGTATGGTTTAAATCTTTATTTTCCGGTAAGGAAATAAAATTCCTGGTTAACATAACTCTGTATTTGAGGCAGTAGAAACCCGCGTGTTTTAAGTAGTTTTCAAATCCGAAATAAAAGAAAAGGAATCTCTGTGACTTATTCATAACGTGCCGATTATTTTGGGTGTTTCACTTGTTAGCCGTCCTCGCCGGCCGTTCGATTCCATTGCGCGAATATATTTCGATTCTTCCGCTCTGCGAGCCCCGCACCGTCTGCAAAGTAATTAATATAACGTGTAGGTCCGCCGTATTACCAGCTGACAGGGTTGTCATTAATTTTGTACATAGCCGACTGTGTAATCAACAGAGGCTTTCTATTTTGTAATGCATTGTCCTATTTATTGTCATTGGGTAATAAATAAATTAGTTAGTATACCTATGAAAATTTCCGAGTTATAATTTCTGACTTATAATTTCCGCCGTTAAATTTCTGATTAACCCGTTTGAGTAGGGATCGAAGTCCATTAGACAGACCTCCAGCTTACGACTCTCTGGACATTATTCCGTGTCTTCAACTGTTTAGCTACCCCGGATTGCTCTCCCCATAGGGGAGCCAAAAAGTGCTGTTCTTTGCACTTAAAAATTAAAGAATATGATCTGATAAATAAACCCGGAAAATCTATTTCGAATGCTGATGCATTAAGTCGTCTACCAATAACAGTAAAAGACGAAGAGCTACCACCAGTGGGGGAAGTTTTAATGTTAGAAAATTTGCCAGAACAAGTGCTCACAGCTAGAGATATTGCCACTGAAACTGGCAAAGATCCAATATTAGCGAGGGTGCTAAGATGGACATTGGCTGGTTGGCCAAAAAACAATCCCGCAGATGAAATTAAACCATATCGAACCAGATATGCACAACTTTCAGCATATAAGAACTGTTCACTATGAGGTCATTCGGCCCGGAGAGAGTTCAAGTCTTGAAAATATTACATTAAGTACACCTGATGTGGTAAAGATTTTGTGATTTAAGGTATCAAAAGCCTTCGAATAATCTAGTAAAATTGGTGATGTTATTTTTCCATTATCAATTGCTGTAAAGATGTCGTCAGTAATATTTAGCAAAGCTGTAGTGCAGCTATGTCCCGGTTTAAATCCAGACTGCATTTGCGGGAGAACAGAGTTTAGTTTAAGATGTCTGCGCAATTGCTCTTCAATAACTTTTTCTAATATTTTCGACAAAGTTGGTAGTGTACTAATTGGTCTAATACGATCCAAATTTGTTGGAGAAGCTATTTTTGGCAATGGAATTACTTTAGCTTTTTCCAGTTAATGGGAAAGACAGAGTTAATCAAGCAAAAATTTAGTATGTGAGTGATATATGGCAAAAGAAAAGGAAGGCATAAATGTATTGTCAAAATATTGACACCGTCAAGACCAGTGGCTTTACTGTTGATACTATTTATTATTCGTAACACATCAGGTTCAGTTACCGGTTTAAAGCTTAAGAACGAATTAATTGAACTTTTTAAATTATTTTTATAAAAATGATCAGGTGAAAGCTGAGGAATTGAATTAATAAAATGATTTATATTTTTTACGTCCACCAAATGATCGGGCAGATGACAGTTCTTGTTAGTTTTGTTAATGGCCAAGAAATTAAGAGATCACCATATGTCTTTCGAATTGTTTTTATTGAATAGGTTATTATAAAACCACTTCTTTTTGCGTCTTATTGCTGCAGTACCCATATTTCGCATTTGTTTATAAAAATCCCAGTCAGTAAAATTTTATTAGAGATTTTTACAATTGTATCAAATTTATTTATTTCCAATTTACTATATTAAAATTCTGTTTATAATGTAGTTTTATTTTTCGATTATTATTATTTTAAAAGTATTAAAACCACGGACACTTTTTTTTGCCTACGCCTATGCCAATGGAGGCATTGACAAAATTAATCCCCATTTAGCCACTACTTCACAGTCTATCACCAGATAAGTTGCTTCATATGCCTTATTGTATAGAAAGTTGCAGCAATGCTGTATCCCCTTTATTTATACAGGGTGATTCACGAGGAAAGGGACAAAATGTTATGGTAGATAGAGTTGACTTAGGTAAAATTAGAAATGGCTATTAAAAAAAGCCTGCGCCTTTTTTTTATTGAACTACAGGGTGATTTATGAGTTTTGCCCAATACTTCTTAAGGTAATATCTTTTAAACTAATCACTAGAATCAGCTCGTATTGTTGGTATGTAGTATACTATTAATTGTCAATTTACATGCATAATCAATGACAGAAAAGTCCAGGGCCGGCTGAACTAATTTTTATTTTTAGGGCTCCTATGAAAAAATTCACCCTGTGTACGTGATTTTTAAATTCTAATACTGAATTATGAAAATACATACAAAAGTGATGGAAAACATGTATTTTGTTGTTTTGCCACACTTTGGGAGAATTTTAAACAAACGATCAATTTTCGCCAAGGTCTGCACAAAATAAATTTATAAAATTATATTTTCCTCTCTTATTCAAACTAAAATATTTGTTATACAAAATGTTGTGATTTCATGTATGATTAATATGAAATAAATAACCAAAAATAAATAATTTCAACATCAGATTAAGTAATTCTTATTTCTGAGGTTTCTGTAAAAAATCAGTCTGTATACATTTTTCTCAAATTCTAATAATAAATTGTGGAACTACATTTAAAAATTAACGAAATTATTTATTTTTTTATCACAATACATCAATAAACAGAACATTATAAACAACATATTCACAGAACATAAAACCCTCGATAAAACCTTATAACTTATTTTCAAAATGAAAGCCTTCTGCCTCCCTACATTTTCTTTGTCGTAAAATTAAATTTCCTACGGCTTTCCCAATAACGACAGGATTATTAATGTTCTGTTTATTGATGTACTGTGATAAAAAAAATAAACAATTTCGTTAATTACTTCCTAAACAAAAGTGAGGAAGATTATGTATTCGTGAAAAATTTTTTAATTTTTTTATTGCATTTCATGACGATTCTCGACGATACACATAAATTTTCTTTTTTTGAAATAAAGCTTTCAAATTTGGTACACACGTTCTAGAGGTCAAGGGAAAGATTAAGTTCGTTGATGAGCAAAATCGGTTCACTGGAATGGGGTCTACCGGACCCCAATATTTCTACTTCTAACTTTACAAAAAAATTTATTCCTGCTGAAAGATTATAAATAGGATGCGATATACAACTCATTATAATATAGTGTCCAAGTGTTGAAATACACAAAATACGCCAAAAAAACAAAATACGTACAAAAAAAGAAAATGCGTCAAAAAACAAAATACGTCAAAAATTACTTTTGTTATAAACTCCACCACACGGTGAGGAAGTTTTGATCCCATAATTGGCAGCGGTTTTTTTAATGTAGTTCCATAATTTATTATCAGAATTTGAGAAAAATATATACAGACTGATTTTTTTCTCAGAAACCTCAGAAATAAAAATTACTTAATCTGATGTTGAAATTATCTATTTTTGATTATTTATTTCATATTAATCAACCATGAAATCACAAATTTTTGTATAACAAATATTTTAGTTTAAATAAGAGAGGAAAATGTAATTTTATAAATTTATTTTGTGCAGACCTTCGATTTTGGCGAAATTTGATCGTTTAAATTCACCCAAAGTGTGACAAAACAACAAAATACATGTTTTCGATCATTTTTATATGTAGTTTCATAATTCAGTATTAGAATTTAAAAATCACGTACACAGGGTGAATTTTTTCATAGGAGCCCTAAAAATAACAATTAGTTGAGCCGGCCCTGGAATCTTCTGTCTTTGATTATGCATGTAAATTGACAATTAATAGTATACTATATACCCACAATACGAGCTGATTCTAGTGATGTGTTTAAAAGATATTGCCTTAAGAAGTATTGGGCAAAACCCATAAATCACCCTGTAGTTCAATAAAAACAGGCTCAGACTTTTTTCAATAGTCATTTCTAATTCACCTAAGTGAACTCTATCTACCATAACATTTTGTCCCTTTCCTCGTGAATCACCCTGTATATCCATGGTAGTAGTAGTACCTGCTTAAATGCTACTTTAATCACCTCCCAAGTCACCGAAGTAACTCCCGGAAAATCTAAGTTTTTCTGTTAGGCCAAGCGAGTATATTGAAGTTTTTTGTGAAGTATGAACCAAATCTAGGACATACTCAGTTTCTTCTTCCATCAAGTAAATGGGTATCAAAAAGGTCTCTTGATTGTCCGTAATTTTCCTTTTATCGAATCAACGCAGCAGGACTAATAAACAATGTGGGTATGATGAAAGTAAGTTTCACGGTATACTTGCATGATAAATCTGGAAACTTTTATTGGAAAATAAGTTGTTTTCGGTGGCTGGTCTTTCAAAATAAAAACGTGTAAATATTTCTCCTCCGCTTTTGATAGATCAACCTTCCTGACGCCACAGAAGCAGATCCAGACGCAACAAATTATTATGAAACTTATTGAACTAATTAAAATCATTATAACATTTTTTTTATGATTCGTGATAAGCGGCTGTATCCAGTTCACTTTCAAAACGGGCAGAGAGGCAGTCAAAACATCCTATCGGTTTTTTATAGGCTTTTCCTTATAATTGTTCGTCTAGTAAGTAGGTGGCCTATTGGCTCGTAAAATCAGTATGGCTTGTCACTTTTATTGTCACTGATAAGTCCGATCGAATCGGAAACGTCACGCTTCGTTCATTATGAAATTATTCCACGAACTAATTAGTCAATTTAATAACAATGCCAGTATTAAAAAAAATCCCGGCTTTGATAACTAATTAATATAAGGCAGTAATTCATAAAATTAATAACATATATAATTATTTATATTTGAAGGTCGCGGCGATATATCGGAAAAATATAGAACATACGTAAGTTGGCTAGAATAAAATCGTAGCAAAGACGCAATTTTGATTGGATCCGATGAAACTAATTATCAGTTGATGATAATATACATATTTTAATTTAGTGCAGCACACAGGAGTCAAATGGCATCCTTATGTCTAGGTCGGTTCCTTTTAATATGTTACATATTGGGAAAATCTACGCAAATCTTACGAATTTACAGGTTGAGCAACAAAACCCTGCAAAATTCATCAATCTGAGAGTGTATCCCAATTTAACAGGAATTTTAAATTTGGGACACATTTGCTCGTCTTGTACAAGATGTCCCAATTTCGATGCTTCAGCTTTGAAGGAGTGGTTAATTGAACAAAAGACGATCCATTATTTATTTACAATATACCATATCATATTTATATGAGCAAAACTAAATATTTTTCAAAAGAAACTTTTATTTATGGTAAAATAATTTTGAATATAAGTCTTCCACATCACCACAGAGATCTAATAGGTGCGTTGGCTCTTAAGGAAGCCTTACCAATAGCCCTATTTCCACCATAAAAACGAATTATTAATTATGAAGTTTCATTAATTTTCTCTATAATGTGTCCTAATTTTTTATTGTTGATTTTTTAGTAATTGTTAAAAAATATATTAGAAATAATATGACTTAGTTAATATTGACTTTAGACTTTTGTTACATGAAACTAATTAATTTCTTCTACATATATACAGGGCGTATCACCACCACCTATCTGTATTTCCGAAACCATTTATAGTATAGCTATAAAAATTTTTATACTTAGGTTTTCCATGGTTCTCTATCACACTAAAAGTTTTTCTGCCACTTCCGGTTATACCGGAAGTAGCAACCAATTTCCTTATTAAGTCCAGTGGTGTCCCGAGCGGCACCTTAACGAATATTTTGACAAAAAAATGTACGCCACAGATTTTTTTGTAATTTTTATTATTTTTTTTTTTTTTTTTGATTAAGCAACTAAAAATACAACTTTTGTGTCTATTGAATTTTTTTCGTATCTTGATTAGTTTTTGAGAAAAAAAATCCACTTAATTGCATATCCCTGGAGTGGATTTTTTTTCTCAAAAACTAATCAAGAATATTTAAATTTTCAGAAAAATAATCTCTCAAATCTCCTTCAAGAAGTACCATTAACGATACACGATGTGGT
Source organism: Rhagium mordax (assembly GCA_963680705.1). Taxonomy (NCBI): domain Eukaryota; kingdom Metazoa; phylum Arthropoda; class Insecta; order Coleoptera; family Cerambycidae; genus Rhagium; species Rhagium mordax. The sequence continues at coordinate 40,487,091 of OY796663.1, forward strand.
TTCTTCGCGATGGGGCACCCCCTCACTACAGTCATGCGGCCAGAAACTTTTTGCTAGAACAATTTTCAGAACGCTGGATTGGGCGAGGAACAGGTGTACCCATAAAGTGACTTAAACCCCCTTAACTTTTGTGTTTGGGGTTGTATGGAAGAAAAGGTCTACTCTGTGCAAATTGATAGTGTCGAACATCTCAGAGAGAGAATTATAAATACTGCAAATAGTTTTCGCCACCGGTCCTAAATTAAAAAAAATTAGATTTTCATTTTCAAAGTAGTGTTAAATGTATTGAGCAAGGTGGCATGGCAGTCATTTTGGGCACTTACTAAAGTAATAAAATAATGCCCGATTCAATTTCTATCCAATTTATGTAATTTTAAATAATTTCAATGTGTATCTGTTTTATTTATTTAATTCTAAAGTATCTACTTTAAAAAATTGTTTAGATAAGTTCCAAAAAAAGTTATTTTTTAAAATTAAATTGGTTATTTATTCAGAGTACACTATTTTATTTGATTAAAAAGTCTTATACCAAAAGATTTATTTATTTGTACCTTTTAGTATTTTAATCTACAATTCCAATATTCCTAATGTTCCTTAACAACTAAAGGACGTAAGAAAAAAGGTAAAAATAGGAAAACTTTTAATGAACTTTATTTTAAAGAACATTAATTTGTGCGCATAAAAGTTAGAGAAAGACTGGAAAATGACAGAACACTTAATAATAGATCCAAATTAAGTATCAATACAATTATGGAGTTACTTACACTTTGTATAAAGACTACCTATTTTCAGCTAGGAGATGAATTTTTTCAACAGAATTTTGGAATGGCAATGGGATCTCCTCTGTCTCCCATCATGAGCAATATTTTTATGGAATATTTTGAAGATAATTATGTAAAAAATTTTATTAACAAACCAAAAATATGGTGGAGATATGTGGATGATATATTTTCAATATGGCCCCATGGCCAAGAGGAATTAAACGGTTTTCTAAATTTTATCAATAATAAAGAAACAACTATTAAATTCACTTTAGAGATTGAGAATGATAATAAATTGCCTTTTTTAGATGTATTAATTAATAAGACAGATATTTTGGAAACTAATGTATATAGAAAAAAGACTCATACAAATAGGTATTTGAATTTTAACTCCAACCACCACCTAAATGTTAAAACATGTGTAATTAAATGTTTGTATGAAAGAGCTAAAATAATCTCTTCAACAAATGAAATTTTTGATAACGAAAAACTTTTTATAAAAACTGTCTTAAAAGAAAATAATTATCCACAGGATTTTGTTGAGAAATCATTTCTTGAAATTGAGAATAGACAAAATCAGCAACAACAGATAATTTTGAGAGAACAACCGGTAACCACAATGACCATTCCATATATTTTTGGTTTTTCTGATAGACTTAGACGACTTGGTAATAAGTTCAATATAAGAACCACCTTTAAAACTTGCAATACCATCAGATCATTCTTAACAAAAACCAAACCTTTTAACAGTGTTCAAAAATCTAAAAATTGTATTTATAGCATTCCATGCGAGTGTGGAAAGCTATATATAGGTGAGACGTCTAGACCATTAGAAGTTAGAATATCTGAACATAAAAATAACGTTAAAAATTACCAAGTTGATAAATCTACACTGGCACAACATGCTTGGAGTAATGGCCACAGATTTAATTGGACACAGGCAAAAATAATTCAAACGGAGACATATTGTAATAAACGAAAACTTAAAGAGAGTGCCTGTATTCAACTAAACAGTACCGACTGCGTCTCTACTAGTTCAGTGTTACTAGACGAAGTCTGGCTACCGATTCTCCAAAAAGAAGTACGTGACGGAAATATCAAAATAAATTAGAATTCTTTATCTAGTGATCTATGCATTAATTAATAATCAGTGTCAGGTGTCAAAGTGATCTTTTTTGACAAGTCATTTTTTGTAATCACAGTTGAAAAAGGACCTAGACTTTGGTTCGAAACGTTCTGTTAAGATAAGTTATTGTTTTATAATTGTTTTTTTTTTCTTTTTTTTTTTTATTGTATTTATATTCATTTACAACTATATACTGTGATTTTCTGGGGCAAACTGTTGAGGTTTGCCTTTGATACTACACTTTTATCTTGATATATTTTGGCAATTTGCTTATTTCTATTTATTTTTTAGAATTTGGCGTGATTCCCAGAATTAAGTTCAATGAATAGGTAAGAATAGTTTTTACCTCTTCCAAATGCAATCCATAAGTATTTTAGATTTAATTGATAGAACGCAGCTACTGCTAATACCAATACATCAATTTCCACAGTTCGAATCATGATAGATTCATGACCTTCCCGAACTGCATCAGACACGTGGAGTACAATTCTAACGTCAGCTCCTTCATGCGAACAAGGAGAAATCCAGGATATGTCACGACTATCAGCAGCAGAATGAGCCAGCCTTCCTGCTGTAACAACCAATTCTTTGTCAGTTTTGGTTTTTTGTTAAGAAAGGAGAAGAGATTTTCTTTATTCTCATCCACTGTGAGGAACGTCTGCCATTGAATGGGAAGAGGGGTTGAAGGGGTGACGTGATATCTTGTACCAGCCTCGCGTACTTGTCGTGTATGTGCTTTAATGCTGTTGGATTGGTAAATATCCCAAATAATGTCAATTCTTTCAATAACGTCAAGTTGTCGGTAAACATATGGAAGGAATACGTTGTTGAAGTAATCTTGAAATGTCTTAGAATTACCAGGTTTCAACATTTGTACTATAACTGGACCATCAAATATTCCGGCAGTATAAGCAAGTGATTTGGTTACAGTTTCTACTTTCTCCATCAAACAAGAAATCAGATTCGATTTTGTACAGTATCAATCAATCAATCTCTTTATTCATTCTAAAGTTTATATAAACTTACATGAAGGGATTAGCTATGGCTATACATTTATAAAATAAGTATTATTCAACAATTATCTTTCCAATAAGCATATAATAATAACAATAATAATAACAAAAAAGAGAAAAAAAACTCTAAAACATAGAGATATAGTGTTAGGTGAAAACAGAACATTGATTGTACAGTGTCTTATGTGTCCATTATCGGATAGTGACGGTGGGTGTGGCTGGTTTTCATGACTGAAAAAATTTTTCAAATCTTCACTCCTATTCTGGAATGCAATGTATAGCCTACCAAATAGTTGCACATCATTCTTGATGATTTTTAATTTGCTATAATTTTTTTGACGCTTTTGGTGGTTTGCAATCGAACAGAGGAAATTTATTTTTGCGAATTACATTAGAAACTGTTTGTTTCTGGTCGATGAGTCGGTCTTCCATAAATCGTTGATAATCCTGTTTCCCCTTGTTCTCAACAACAGAGTTTTGTGTATGAATTATACAAAGATCAAATTTTCACATGAAAAATGATTTTTATCAACAAGACTTCGGGATGGCAATGGGTTCCCCTTTCTCACCAATACTAAGTAATATATTTATGGATATATTTTAGGATTTTGAAAACAGATATGTTGAAAATAATATTCATAAACCGGTAACTTGGTGAAGATATGTTGATGATATTTTTGCAATTTGGCCTCATGGAATAGATTTATTAAACAATTTTTTGGAAAATATTAATAATAAAGAACCATCTATCTTTCGATGTTTTTAATTTGGGGTAGCTCACGAAAATAATAACAATGGGCACATTTGCAATATCCAAATAATAAACAAATAATTGTTATAAACAATTTTTCTTTTTTTTATTTTTTCTTTTTTGGGCTTATGCACCTTATAATGTGCTAATGTATTAAATATAAATTTATAAAGATTATATAATGGTAATAATGTATGCACAAACTATTTCTCCATCAAACAATATACGATGTTACAGCATTGTTACCATTATATAATCTTTATAAATTTATATTTAATACATTAGCACATTATAAGTTGCATAAGCCCAAAAAAGAAAAAATTTAAAAAAAAAATTGTTTATAACAATTATTTGTTTATTATTTGGATTATGCAAATGTGCCCATTGTTATTATTTTCGTGAGCTACACCAAATTAAAAAAAAAACGTCGAAATTGGCCGGAAAATAACGGAGATATGACGAATTTTTCTCGCTACCCCAATTTGAAACTCGTTTGATCAAAAATTCACCTGTCCCGTGAGCCAAACAAATTGAAGACGCTCTAAAATCACTAATTATTAAAAATTATATTTTGACCTCAAAAAGGGCCCGTTTTCAATAGGACTTGATGAATTCACAAAATTCAAGATCTTATTAACAACCAGTTTCAATTTTGGCCATAAATATTAATAAATAAACGTTTGGCGCATTAAACAATTTAAAAAATTATCTCGGCTCCTACATGTCCCAGAGCAACAATTTTTTTTATAAATTTGTAGAAAAATACCAGCAACTCAAATATGAAAGATTTGTGCAGATACGTTCATTTGTTGTAAAGTTATTTGCAAAAAACGCTGCTCCGAAAAGTAGCAATGTTGTTAACGCCATTTTGATGGTCAAAATTATTGAAAATCGATACGCCCATAACAGATTCGTAAAATTGACGTCTTGACGAAGAAAATGAGCTGTGGTTGAATTATTTTTGATAACGTTAATAGGTCAATTTTTCATTAAACATTTGGGACGTTTTTAATAAACAAATAGAATTTCTCGAAAACTAATAAACATTTTGAAACGAAATTTTTTTTTCTAAGTTGAGGGTAATGAGACACATATTCCACCAAAGTTTCAAGAGTCTAGCGTTTTTCCTTTCAGAGTAAAAAATGCTTGAAATTTTCGAAAATTTCGATGGTTTTCGGCAATTATTTAAATAAATAATCAATGAAATGAAATCAACCGGGGCTTAAATTAACCTGTTTGGAATTACCTAGTAAACAGAAACATTCAAAAAAATTAATCTACTGCAGTCTTACTGCAATTTTTAAAAAGCTCCAAATTTCATGATTTTTTCACATAAACGTGACTTATAAACAATGTTCTGTTTATTTGATTTGGGAGGTATCGCAGAGGTATATTCCTTATAACTAAATACACCTGTTTTTACCTACGGCTATCTGAAACGAATTAGTTACAGATTCCCGTTCACATCGTCTAATTCTACAGGCCTACTGGGTGTTGATTGATTGATTGATTGATTGATTGATTGATTAATAGCGGGGTTGGGTCAAACCCAAATTGCACTGCAGCTCAATTGGCTTATTGTACACCCCCGATTCTTACATGAGCTCCGTCCCTTTAATAAGGTTTAATAGCTTCTTTGCAAGATTTTCATGCGGAAGATTGTCCCCGCATTGTAAATCACCGAAAAGAGCAAATCTCCTTCGGCCCAGTGCTTCGCAGTCGTACACTATGTGCGAGGAGGTTTCTTCCTCCTCTTCACATAGTCTGCACATCGTACTGCCCCTATGCACGCCTATACGTTGCAGGTGCTTTCTCATGTGGCAGTGTCCTGTTAAAAGGCCCACTACATATTTAATTTGAGGTCGTCCCAAATGGATGACTTCAGAAGTCAGTTTTTGGGAAGGTACTCCGATAGTGGCCTTCCCTTGGTGTCGGCTAGGTGTCATGTCCCAGCGTTGCAGATGTTCCTTGAAAGACCATCTTTGAACCGCCGTTTTGACTGCCTGTTTTGAAATACCAATCACAGGTTCAGGCCCTGTGAATGGTGTCGCAGAACCCGTTCTTGCCAGGTTATCTGCTTTTTCATTGCCCTCAACCCCCGAGTGACCTGGTACCCAGATGAGTTCGACATTGTTCACCCGGGACAGGTATATCAGTTCCTGTAGGCACTCCCATGTTATTTTAGAGGGGCTGCAAGTGCTTTTAATGCTGCTTGACTATCAGACAGATTGCGTATATGCTGTCGGGTATACCGACGCTTTGCATTCTCTCGAATGCATGTCATGATGGCATACATTTCCGTCTGGAAGACGGTGGCATTAGTCCCTAGGGATAAACTAACATTCACCCTAGGTCGCACGCCATGAATTCCAGCTCCTGATCCTTCATTTGTCCTGGAACCATCGGTATACTGGGTGTTACTATCAACGTTTAATAACTAAATTATTAATAACGAATCAGGAATAGTTGGAGGAAACGACCGTATTCGTATTAAGTCAATCAGCCGCTATCACAACCTCTGAACCAGCTTTTGGCCGTTGACTTCAACGCAGGTTGGGACAAGCTTTTAATATATCGATATACCCTATTGATAGATTAACGGTAGCCGTCGACAATGAATGCTCTCTCGTATACAGGTTTCGCAACATCCTGAACTAAAGACACTATAAAGACACTATGCACTCTAGAAATAGAAAATAATAATGAATTACCATTTTTAGATGTTTTAATTAAAGAAGTCGATAATAATAATTTTCAAACTAGCGTTTACCGAAAAAAGACTAACAGATATTTAAATTTTAACTCAAACCAGTCTTAGGACGTTAAAAGAGGTGTTATAAAATGTTTGTATGATAGGGCTAAAATAATTTCTTCTAATGATGAAATATTCAAACATGAAAGGCAATTTGTCAGGGAAATTTTAATTAATAATGAATACCCAAAAGAATTTGTTGATAAGACTTTCATGAACATTGAAAATAGAGTGCAACCAAAACCAGAATATCATTATTCGACATTAATTCCAAATATAAAAGGTTTATCTGAGAATTTAAGTCGTGTCGGTAAAAAATTTGGCGTTAGGACAATTTATCAAACAAATAATACTTTAAGATCCATATTAAAAAAAAACGAAATCATTAAATCCTGAACAAAATTCGAAAAATTGTATATATAGTATCCTGTGCGAGTGTAATAAACATTATGTGGGTGATTCATCTAGACCACTTAATGTACGATTGGACGAGCACAAAAGTTATATTAGAAAAGGTGATATTGAAAAATCTAAAATTTGTGAACATGCTTGGGAAAACGATCACAGGATAAAATGGGATTCAGCAAAAATTTTGACCAAAGAAGCAGACAACAAATCAAAGAATCTGCAATAATTTTGCTTAATGAAGAATTTTGTTCAACTTGGTTATCAATGTTGAGAGAAGAACTCAATAAAATTAATATTATTTAGTGTATTTTTCAACATCTCTATCTATTCTATGGAAATGATATAAACAATTTTTATTTTATGCCGTGTTATTCTACACGTTACATAAAAAATCTAAAGCCTAAATTTTGAAAGAGGAAACAGATATACTTTCAGAAACTTCAGCGCAGTATTTTTGTATTATTTTAATTTCTATTAGTTGTGAAAACCCTTTAATTGTTCCTCTGACATTACGCCAAAGTCGTAGAGGTTATTTTCCAGTTTTAAACTGGTTAATTTGAATATTTTTTATATAAATCAACGTTTTTTTGGATAGGAATTTCAAGAAATGTGGTAATAAATCCCAAAAAAGAAAAGGAAGAGAAAAAATTTATGAAATGCCACAATTTAAACAATCATGATGTATTATTTAAAATAATCATTTTTGTAAAAAATAAACTAGTTACCATAATAAATTCTATAAAATATCTGTGACGGCTCTAAACCAGACACAAACCTGTTTTGTAATTATTGGCTATATGATTTTAATAAAACCTTTAGCAAATAGAAATAATTTATAAACCTGTGCCACTTTGGTATTTATAAATCCATAAATCGTGTAAGGTTATACATATTAAATTCAATGTTCTATAACATATAGTCATGAATAGTAGTTGTTTTAACAGATTTGACAATAATTGCGTTCCAAAATGGTTTCAATTTTTTTTTTGCCTATGAATTCTGTTATTTAACTCAATATTTTAAAATATGTATTTAGTTATGAAAAGAAGTTGTTTTAACATACATATTACATAATGATTGCATTCTAAAGCGGTTTCAATGATTTTTATGTCCAACAATTTTTGTATTTGTATGTTCAGAAGTATCAATCAATATAAATATATCAGATTGAATATTTTTGTTATTCTTGTGCTTGTATAAAACCTAAATAAAGTTGTAAACAAAGATGTAGAAAATGTTTTTAAAATAGAAATGTTGTTTTACAAAATATTATGTAGTAGTTTTTATAATCATTATAAACACTTTTGTTAGTTGGGACCTGATCTTATACAATTTATTTTTGTAATTTCCAGGGTGAAAATCCTTAGGCATAATGTCTAAGGATCTAGGAGATCTTTCTATAAGTCCACGTGTCCCATTAATTATTAACGTATTATTCTTTCAAGCAACTGAAAAAGAAATCGCGTTCGATTAAGTTAAATTTAAATAACCCTGAGTGAGCCTTTATCTAACAAAACAAAAATAATGAGAAACCCAATTCACCTAGATGTTTACAACATCAAGAGTAATTATTTAAAGCAAACAGCAGCAAGCACTGATAAGGCCAATTACACAACCGAGGATCGAATTTTACGTCTGCAGACCGTAAAAAAGATCAAAACATGTCGATATGGTCTGATCCATCCATTTCGTAAAGATGCAGATAAAGACTTATTTATACTCTTACAAGAGATAAGGCACCAGCACTTATATATCGGTTTAAGATACGATCCTTCATTCATAAATGTTAATTTACTCAAGAAGTATCTGTAAGTTGGAAAAGTGAGGTTACGATTAAACTCTAGTGAGTTAGCAGCTGAATTGAAGATGCTTTATCCCGACATCGAAACATACCGGCGCGAAAGTGAAACGTTCGAGGTACCCGATTTCAGGCTGTCGAACCTGGAGAAAAACTGCAATCAGATATTCGTGAAAGGCCCCGCCTTGACCAAGGACCTGCTGGGGAAGATGAACTCGGACATCGTTCCCAAGAAGACTTACCTTTTCGGATACGAGATGAAAACCAAGAAAATTTTGTGTGAGTAGATATTTTCGATTATATTTCGCATGTAGGTTTTTAACCAAAGCTAGTTTCGTCTGTCTGTCGCACATGCTGCCAGAATGTACAATTTAAAGTAACAATACCAAATTTTTTTTACTTACGTTTAATTAACTTAATTGTTATTTAATTTGAAAAATATCCCAATTCGATCTTTATATACATCCACTTTAGTGTTAGAAGTGGTTTCCAAAGCGAGCATGAAAACAAAACACTGTCAATAAAATCGTGATATAAATAACATAATAATTTAATAATGGGATGTTTAGCAAGCTTTTCCTGTATATTAACGTGATATTGCAGAAATGATAAGTTTGTTAAGTAAACAATGATGCGATTATTGGCTTAGGTTAATCATTTTCGTATGAAGTTATTACCTTCACACGTATCCAATAGTTGGGGAAATTTGCAATTTTCAATTAACTACAAATATGTAAAACACAAGGACTGTTTAGACCTGGTCAATGAGATTCATGTCTGGATAGATGCATGGTTATCGCAACAGGTTTATACTTCCTTTCCCATTAGTAACTCCTTGAGGAAATGTTAACAGGTGCATATCAGGTCTTAGAGAGATCCGTTTTGCTCTTGGTAAACTTGTCTTGGCACTGACGACAAGACTAAAGACCACTTTTGTATCCTCCCAATCTAATGCGTATGTTCAGTTTATCTATAGCATTCCAGTTCAGCTCTTTCATTGCTCCGTCGTCATCGTCAATAAAGAAACGTACAGATTTGTCACTGGCAATGATTGCTTTCGCTTATGTTACTCTAGTAGTTTCCAATACAATTCCCACGAAATGCTTATTATCGTTTCTATCATCAAAATGTCTATCCATTGGAGTCCATCTTATCGTCTGTGCAGCATGGTGAGTAAAGGATTCTACCAAATGGAAATGCAACCAAATATTGTTAATGATCTCCATCTGACGAAGGCCCGTTTTCACAACTTGTTATTACCCAAAATTTGAACCAAGAACTTTGTCTTAGTGGTCTCCATGTGTGATTCGAAGGAGTAGCCAAAGTTCCTAAGTATCGGCAATTAAGTAAACCATTCATTTAAGCTACTATTTTATCGTGCCCAAGGCATCTATTGCAAATTTAAGGCTAAGCGTGCCCTCCACATGCTCCAGCGCAAAAAATATGTAATGGTAAACTTTTATAGCATTGAACATGAGATTATGAAATTAAGCCGCCTTGATCAGTAAGAATTAGCCAATGCTTAGACCGAATAGCGATACACTTATGACCTCTCAAGTCACGCCACTATTTTGTTTTCCAATAACTGATACGATCGATTGTTTTCTCTAGTGCGTCAATTTGTAGCCACATTTGTTAATACGATAATCTAGTAGTTTTTTGTTTTCTATTTTAAGAACGGTTTATTTTTTAAATGTTATCTTAAGTTATATGCATTAATTATGATTTTAATGTTACCCAAGAGTGTTTCTAGCTAGAATATTTATATTGTTCGTTACGAGAGTAATTCGAATCATAGGCCTGTAGAATTAGACGATGTGAAGGGGAATCTGTAACTAATTCGTTTCAGATAGCCGTAGGTAAAAACAGGTGTATTTAGTTATAAGGAATATACCTCTGCGATTCCTCCCAAATCAAATAAACAGAACATTGTTTATAAGTCACTTTTATGTGAAAAAATCATGAAATTTGGAGTTTTTTAAAAATTGCAGTAAGACTGCAGTAGATTAATTTTTTTGAATGTTTCTGTTTACTAGGTAATTCCAAACCGGTTAATTTAAGCCCCGGTTGATTTCATTTCATTGATTATTTATTTAAATAATTGCCAAAAACCATCGAAATTTTCGAAAATTTCAAGCATTTTTTACTCTGAAAGGAAAAATGCTAGACTCTTGAAACTTTGGTGGAATATGTGTCTCAATACCCTCAACTTACAAAAAAAATTTCGTTTTAAAATGTTTATTAGTTTTCGAGAAATTCTATTTGTTTATTAAAAACGTCCCAAATGTTTAATGAAAAATTGACCTATTAACGTTATCAAAAATAATTCAACCACAGCTCATTTTTTTCGACAAGACGTCAATTTTACGAATCTGTTATGGGCGTATCGATTTTCAATAATTTTGACCGTCAAAATGGCGTTAACAACATTGCTACTTTTCGGAGCAGCGTTTTTTGCAAATAACTTTACAACAAATGAACGTATCTGCACAAATCTTTCATATTTGAGTTGCTGGTATTTTTCTACAAATTTATAAAAAAAAATTGTTGCTCTGGGACATGTAGGAGCCGAGATAATTTTTTAAATTGTTTAATGCGCCAAACGTTTATTTATTAATATTTATGGCCAAAATTTAAACTGGTTGTTAATAAGATCTTGAATTTTGTGAATTCATCAAGTTCTATTGAAAACGGGCCCTTTTTGAGGTCAAAATATAATTTTTAATAATTAGTGATTTTAGAGCGTCTTCAATTTGTTTGGCTCAAGGGACAGGTGAATTTTTGATCAAACGAGTTTCAAATTGGGGTAGCGAGAAAAATTCGCAATATCTCCGTTATTTTCCGGCCAATTTCGACGTTTTTTTTTTTTAATTTGGGGTAGCTCACGAAAATAATAACAATGGGCACATTTGCAATATCCAAATAATAAACATATAATTGTTATAAACAATTTATTTATTTTTTTTAATTTTTTCTTTTTTGGGCTTATGCAACTTATAATGTGCTAATGTATTAAATATAAATTTATAAAGATTATATAATGGTAACAATGTATGCACAAACTATTTCTCCATCAAACAATATACGATGTTACAGCATTGTTACCATTATATAATCTTTATAAATTTATATTTAATACATTAGCACATTATAAGTTGCATGAGCCCAAAAAAGGAAAAATTAAAAAAAAAAAAAAATTGTTTATAACAATTATTTGTTTATTATTTGGATATTGCAAATGTGCCCATTGTTATTATTTTCGTGAGCTACCCCAAATTAAAAAAAAACGTCGAAATTGGCCGGAAAATAACGGAGATATGACGAATTTTTCTCGCTACCCCAATTTAAAACTCGTTTGATCAAAAATTCGCATGTCCCTTGAGCCAAACAAATTGAAGACGCTCTAAAATCACTAATTATTAAAAATTATATTTTGACCTCAAAAAGGGCCCGTTTTCAATAGGACTTGATGAATTCACAAAATTCAAGATCTTATTAACAACCAGTTTCAATTTTGGCCATAAATATTAATAAATAAACGTTTGGCGCATTAAACAATTAAAAAAATTGTCTCGGCTCCTACATGTCCCAGAGCAACAATTTTTTTTTATAAATTTGTAGAAAAATACCAGCAACTCAAATATGAAAGATTTGTGCAGATACGTTCATTTTTTGTAAAGTTATTTGCAAAAAACGCTGCTCCGAAAAGTAGCAATGTTGTTAACGCCATTTTGACGATCAAAATTATTGAAAATCGATACGCCCATAACAGATTCGTAAAATTGACGTCTTGACGAAAAATATGAGCTGTGGTTGAATTATTTTTGATAACGTTAATAGGTCAATTTTTCATTAAACATTTGGGACGTTTTTAATAAACAAATAGAATTTCTCGAAAACTAATAAACATTTTAAAACAGATTATTTTTTGTAAGTTGAGGGTAATGAGACACATATTCCACCAAAGTTTCAAGAGTCTAGCATTTTTCCTTTCAGAGTAAAAAATGCTTGAAATTTTCGAAAATTTCGATGGTTTTCGGCAATTATTTAAATAAATAATCAATGAAATGAAATCAACCGGGGCTTAAATTAACCGGTTTGGAATTACCTAGTAAACAGAAACATTCAAAAAAATTAATCTAATGCAGTCTTACTGCAATTTTTAAAAAACTCCAAATTTCATGATATTTTCACATAAAAGTGACTTATAAACAATGTTCTGTTTATTTGATTTGGGAGGAATCGCAGAGGTATATTCCTTATAACTAAATACACCTGTTTTTACCTACGGCTATCTGAAACGAATTCGTTACACCGTTTTTTTCTATTTCTGCAGGCCTATCATCTTTGTTTAAGTTATTCCCAAAAATATTTCGCGTAATCCCTAAATATTCTCTGGATTATTCTAGAGCCTACAATACAAGAATATTTTAGAAAACATTCGTCGATAATATTTATTAGAAATTGCATTTTTTCTTTGAGAAACCATTATTTTGTTCCACGTGGAAAATATGAAGTCCTGATATTAAATGCAGCATTTTTAGCATCCAATACGTAAGAGTCTAATGACATCAATCCAGTCATTTAAGAGCCCATTCCATTGGATTTCTTTCCAATCACAAAAACATTACGTGGAGAATATTTACTACAAATTGCATTTTTTCTTGAAGAAACCATTTTTTGTTTAAAATGCAAATATTAAGTCCTGATATTTACCACAAATTTTAGTAGGTATCTAATAGGTACGTGAGAGTCTAATGACATCAAATCTATTGATTTAGTCCATTCTATTGGAGTCACGAAAACATGGCGTTGAAAATAGTTACTAAAAATTGCATAATTCCTAGAAAAAAATTTTTTTTGTTTCAGGTGTAAAATATTGAATCATAATATTATGTCACATTCTAGCACCCAATACAAAAAAGTTTATCATCATAGAATCCAGTGATTTAACAGCTTAGTCTATTGATTTTAATTTTTTTTCCAATCACGAAAATATTTTGTTCAGAATATTTAGTAGACTTTCGATAAATATCGCGTTTTCATTGCAGATTATATAATGAATTAATTTTTGAAAATTCAAAGAAGCATACAGGGTGCGCCACTTAAAACTCCCCAGATTCATAATTTTTTAAACGAGGTTGGGCACAGAGTAGTAGTGATTTAAAAAAAAAATTGACGAATAAATTGTTACAAAAGGGAACTTAATTTCCTTGTATATTTTTTTGCCTCACCCTGTACATGAACTGTGTTGATGTCTTCTTATAAAGGTTTTAATTAACTTCAATGTATGTTATTACGTCATGTTCGAAATTTTTTTTTAGTTTTACCCCCCGAAATTTAAAAATATTTTTTCCTTTTGTTTTTTGTTGCCGTTTTGTTATTTTAAATATTGTTAATGATGTCTTTTACAAATAAAGCATAAAATAATTCTATTTGGAATCGTAAAGAGTGGTTTTTATTTTTTCTCTAAAACCAAAAGAAAATACGAACATGACGTAATAACATAATAAACTGATTAAAACCTTTATAGGAACACATTAACACAGTTTATGTACAGGGTAAGGCAAAAAAATATACAAGGAAATTAAATTTTCTTTTGTAACAATTTTTTCAAATTTTTTTAAATCACTCTGGACAGGGTGGGCAATTTTCGAGGCTCATCATTGGGATCTCGGGAACCGTAAGAGATACGGGGTCGGTTAAATTATGGCAAAGTTACGTAATTTAATGCTGGGTTGAAATTTGTAAAATTCCGAATACTTTCGGAAATATCCTTTTTAATTTTTTCTGTCGTTATTTAAAAACAAATTTTAAAACGAATAACACTTCGTCATTGCCACTTTTTATCCTCTATAAGATGGCGCTATCAAATTTGAAATTCGGCGTTTCGTCTTCCAGAAACCATCACCCATCAACAACTTATTTTTTTTTTAAATACGGACATGGATTTTTTATTTTATTTTTTGTTACCTTTGGGCTCCCTTAAAGCTTCGTAAATTTTGATTTTCAAACGTTCTGCATTTAAAAAAAATAGTTGTTTTTAAAACAAATTAATTTTTCAACATTGTAAATTGCTTAGTTAGGTAAAAAATAAATATCTATATTTATGATACTGATGAAAAGTTATATTAGAAACGAATAAAAAGTAATTATAATTATAACTAAAGCACTTATTGTAGGTAACAAATTTAAATTACATTAGTAAATACGAATATAAAATTTTGTATTTATTTTCAATCCTAAATGAGTAAAGAGGATTTAAAAAAATAAGATAATGCATAAAGGTGCAGGGGGATATTTGAGCATTTACTTTAGGTTTTAATTTTGTTCGTTTTAAAGTTTAGGTAATTTAGAAGGGGAGGGCTACAGGGTTTTATTAAAATCTTGAATCTTAAAATAAAGTGATATTATTAGTAGTATATGACATATTATGTGTAGTTTAAATTAAATTTTTATTTTCAGTAGAAATATAACAAGTGCATAAAAAAATTCCGAAAATTTCTGAAATCATTCCTTCTTCTCTTTTTTTTCATATATCAACAAACCAACTAGTAATAGAAAACACAAGTTCTATCATTGATCACTTTTTATTTAATTTTTTTTTAACACGCTTTTATTAGCTTCACCTGTATGTTTTTTTTGTTTGAATGTTTGTTTGTATGTAACGGAATCTTTCAACGAGATTTTCACCCACTTCAAAACGTCAGATTAAACTGAAACTTTGCACACATCAAGGATCGATGACAATACAATAATTTTATGACTTTGTCCTAATGTCCTTACCAGGACGATCAAAAATAATTTTACAGGTTAAGCATATGCCATCTACAGAATGACGGTAAATGTTATCCTTCTTTATCGACATAAAAAAAGAAATTTGAAATGAAAAATTTTAAAAAAATTCGAAATGAAAAATATCGAAAAAAATTTGTCCTCAAAATTTAAAAAAAAATTTGAATTAAAAAAATTTGAAAAAAATTTGAATTGAAAAAATTTTGAAAAAAATTGATTTTAAAAATTACAAAAAAAATATTTAATTTCAAAAATTTTGAAAAAAATTCGATTTTAAAAATTTTGAAAAAAAGATTCCGTTTTTATAACGGCAAAAATACCAGGGAAATGGAAAGAAGCGATAGTTACTCCAGTATATAAATCTAGCGATAAAAGTTTACTCACAAATTATAGACCTATTTCGCTTATTAATAATTTTACAAAAATTTTTGAAAATCCGCTTAAATAACTATTTAGATAGAAATAAAATAATTAATAACAGGCATTACGGATTTACGTCAAATTTAAGTGCAGAATATGCTGTTGTAGTTTTAGTAAAAGAGGTAGTTTATGGGCTGGATAGTGATAAAAAATGTCTGCTATATTTTTGGATTTAGCTAAGGCCTTCGATACGGTCATAAAATATTAACAGAAAAGCTTCAAAAAATTGGACTCAGGGGACATGCGCTAGAGATATTTAAAAATTATTTAATACATAGGAAACAAAAAGTAAAACCTAATAAAGTGTTTAGTGATTATAACCACATGCGTCCCCCAAGGAACTGTACTAGGGCCTATTTTATTTTTAATTTATATTAATAACATAGCAGACATCATTGGACCTAATAATGACATATTTTATGCTGATGATACAGCACTACCATTTGATGGAAAAACTTGGGAGGAAGTGCACACTAATTCAGAAATTGGTTTAGAAAAGGTGAGGTTATGGTTAAATGCAAATCTTCTTAGTCTTAACGTACGCAAAACAAAATATTTAACATTTGCCCTGACTACTAGTGGTATACCTGAAAACGATAAGTTAATAATTCATAAAACTTCATCCCCATGTAGAAATCCATGTGACTGTCCTAGTATAGAAAGGGTAAATGACATAAAATACTTAGGTCTAATTGAGATGGCACCCTGATAGACGAATCTGACGTCGTGATTCAATCGTATGCCAAATTTGACCACCTTTGACTTCTTTTGTGGGATTATCTTAGATACAAAGAGTCCATTTTTTGTTTGAAGCGAAAAATATTGAGTTTTTATTATATGCCACATATTCCTGCACCTGATACCTAAAAATTTAACTTTGATGCAGCTAATGATGTAATAGCCCATTATATTGGATAATAATAATAATAGTCACAAAAACAAAAATATAAGCTTAAAGGATATTATGAACAATAGACACATGCACATGTGGGTCATTAAAACAGAAAAACTATATACAGGGTGTTTCAAAGTTAAATGTGCGTACGACACCATATTCTTATAACAAATCAGTCTATGCATGTTCCTGTAATACTAAAAAAAGGGTTCATTCTTAAAAATAATTTCAGGAACATTGTATAGTCTTAAAATATAAAATGCTAAAAGAAACCGTAAAGTTTAGTCTACAATAATTATAATTAAATCTTTTTGCATTTGAAGTAAACTACGGCTGATGCTAAAATTGGAACAGATGTTATGCAATGTTATCAATAAACTTTTAAAACAATTACATTGTTTTGCCAACAAAATACGTATCAAATAACTATTTGCAATTAGCAGCGCTTGATCGAAACACTAGCTATTTATAGGCAACAGCTTTACTTTCATTGTTTACCTTTTTGCTTTTATGTGTAATTATTATATCATGTATTACATCAGCTCTGTGCCTACACACACCGCTATCCGTAATCCAAATCTGTACCTTATCTGCAGATAAGATATATCTTCTAAAACAACCTGATTTATTTCCAATATTGCTTAATCATTTTTGTGGATACTGAAATAATATCTAAGACAGCAACACCACTGATGGAGATATTAGCCACGAATTTATTATTAACCGATAACACTAATAGACATATTGTCAACTTGTGGCCTTTGCGATAACCCCGTTAGTCTAGACTGCTTTTCAGAAACATACAAAGTAGATTTGTTCAAGTCGTATAAAAGAATATTTGGTGAATGTTTTTTGTATTGAGCACACGGGTCGTCCGTGTGATATTCGATCGCCCTGGCTATCTTGTTATTACATCTAGCTCCAAGTGCAAAATCCGGGAAAGTACATTCGGTCATGTAAATGACTCTAATTGCGACCGATAATTAAAAACAAACTGAACTGATAAGGAGTATTTTTAACGACACGATTAATTAGATGGTAATTAGTTCTGCTGATAGGTGTTGCGATGTATCCGGGTTTGTTGGAAAATCGCAGAATCTTATACTTCCATGTAGTTCTAGACGTATTTGATGTTTTTAATCGTTTCATTAGGCGCCATGGATTTATCGAATTTTACGGGTCGCTGCACAATTTGAAAATACTTTCTCGCAGTAGTGATAGTAGTTGATTGACAGCATCCGATGCAGCGCAATAATTGCCCTAGTAACGTTAGGCACCAAGGTAATTTATTAGAGTCAACAGCAATTTTCTCGGTGACATTCACTCACATCTCCTGGAGTATTTTCCAACATGCCCACTGCCCTTAACATTTTATCCAAACCGAAGGGAAGGGGTATTTTTACAAACGAACTACGACGCACGCATTATCTTGCAAAAACATTCAGCACAGATAATCATTCATTGATATTTATGATATATAAAGAATGTTTGAGAGACACTTTAACAAATATTCCTAAACCACTGCGATGTGTGTATTTTCATTTAAATGTATGTTATTTTGTAATTTATTTTAATATAATCAATTATATAGTGATTTATGGCCGCATTCATTCTTATCCAAAACACCTAGGTTAGAATAAATATTGTAATTTCATGTTAGTTTATTTTAATATCGATATAGGACGGCCCAAAAACAGAATACGAAAAATACTTCTTTGAAACAATAATTTAAAAATTATGTATGATATTTCTAGACACAATGGACAATGTGTTATACAGGGTGTTTCATGACGAACTGTACATACTTCTAAGGATGATAGAGGATCCCTTGACTATTCACGAATGGGTATACAAATTTGTCTGTTGCGCTTAATTACTGAGATACAGGGTGATAAACTACTTATGGCCAATATTTTTTTTGGCCAGAACTTCCTTACTATTTATCACAATTTGTTCAAATTTTATGCAATTTATGTACTTATCACAATTGATATAATGCCATTTTTAATATTTGAAAATTCCAGGACCGCACTTTTTTAATTCAAGTTTTTTTATTTCTATAGAGAACACCACCCTGTATAATATTTTTTTCAAATTATAAGGGAAATTATAAAAGTCCATACATCAGTAAACAAAAGCATGTGAATAGATTTTTTGTCATATCTTTATTGATTTTTTTACAAGCGATTGAATTTGGCGAAATGGGGAAATAAAAGATAATAAATTGTAATTTGCTTAACTAAAATATATCGTTGGAATCATAATGAAAAATACTAATAATTGTATGGATTTTTATAATTACCCATATAATTTGAAAAAAATATTATACAGGGTGGTTTTCTCTATAGAAATAAAAAACGTGATTTAAAAAGTCCGGTCCTGGAATCTTCAAATATTAAAAATGGCATTATATCAATTGTGATGAGTAGGTACACAAATTGCATAAAATTTGAACAAATTGTGATAAATAGTAAGGAAGTTCTGGCCAAAAGAAATATTGGCCATAAGTAGTTTATCACCCTGTATCTCAGTAATTAAACGCAACAGACAAATTTCTATACCCTTCCGTGAATAGTCAATGGATCCTCTATCATCCTTAGAAGTATGTGCAGTTCGCCAGTTCGTCATGAAACACCCTGTACATTATCCTCCATAATATAAGCAGAATTAATATCAAATCAGTCTCTGTCTATATAGGAACAGGGACGGCCTAGGAACTAAATGAACTAACTTCTTCACTCATAATTTTTTTAAAGCAAAACAAAAACAAAATAAATAAACACTGAAACTGGAAAATTGTTTACGACAAAATTATTATTGTTTTTAGTTGATATTTTAAATTAAATAATTTTTTGTTTTATTAAATTGTTATAAGTACCTAGTTAATATATTTTTTTCTCGATAATTTCGTCATGCAACATACCATAAAATATAACTATAACTTACTATAGGTGGAAAAATGTGCTCTTTCAAATAATATTTTCAAAATGGATGTTGCCGTTTAAAAAATTGCCGATGACGTCATAATTTTTTAAAAAATGTTTGAAGAAAAATTTTGTTTAAGTACATAAAAAAATTGAGAATTCATTTAAACATCGACGTGCCTGAGTAAACTTTTGTCATTTGCTTTGTAATGATTTCAAGCAATTTATTCCAATCTTTACGTGGTCACTGTGTAATAATAATGTAAATAACTGAAATTATTAGCATAAGACGTTATCCTCTTGCCCTCCCTAATGTAACCCTACAGTACACACTCCGTGGTCCTTGATGTATGTGTATGAGACTAGACAGACCCCTAGTCTAAGATGTGTCCGTTTTTATCCAAAAAATAGTAAAAAAAAATTAAAAAAAAACAAAACAAAATAGGTATATAACAAAAATATTTAAAAAAAAAGAAGAAAAAGTAGTAAATAAGAAATCTATATATATTTAATATAATATAAGACAAGTCTCTGAACTTATCTCCAGGATAAAAAAAAGTCAAAGATTTATAAATAAACAGTCGGTATCACTGAACTAATGGAGTGAATATATTCCCTAGCCATCACCACCACTAATTAAAAAAAAAAACTGAAATTATTCCTTTCGGGCGTTTAGGCATCAGCATTTCTACAGCAAAAGGCGCGAAGGCGGCCGAATGATCCGCCTCATGTTTTTTTATCAGGTTTTAAAATATGAAATATTAATAGGTGGCGTAGAACGGCCTTTATTTATAATGTCTCTTCGGTCATTATTTTTAAGTCTAGAAAATGAAGTTTCTAATAATGAATTATATAGGTATCTTGAACAGGATTATCCATTTGGCGTTTTGTTAAAATTCCCTAAATTCTGATGTTAAATTTGTTAAAATGAAATATACTTAATATCTTCAAAAAAGTTAAAATACTGTCAAAATAAAATTAAAGTACTTATCCTTTATCCGTAATCTTTTTAGTCCACGACCCACTTATGCACTATTCACATTCACGTGTAAAAAAGCTACTAACTGAGACTGACTAAAACCAGTGAAACCACACCAGTGTTAGTTGTTCTGTACTGAAACTATTCCGTTTCGTTCAGCATCGACACCTCACGGAGGCGGCCGAAGATTTCGCCTAAAGCCGGGTTCATGCACTCGCGAATCGCGAAAAGCGAAATGCGAAACGTTAACTTAAAATTAAAATAAATGCGCCAAAAATTATGTCTAGTTTTGAAAAATTCGCAAATCGTAAATTTGCTTGGCGGGAAACTGGAGACAAAGTCTACTGAATAGCGAATTTCGCAAAAATTATACTTTTTTGTGGAAATCGCATTTCGTTTTTCGCAATTCGCGAGTGCATGAACCCGGCTTTACGATGATGCTGTGTGTTGCGATTATCACAACAACGCCACACGGCACGTTTGCTGATGTCTGGGCGTGAGGGTATCGAAGTAAGGCGATAGGATAGAGTGCCTATCCAGATTGATGTGCGGCGCGCTATACTGCAAATTAGTGCACCATGCACCAGCGATTGCCGTACACATAACTCACGGTGATTTTATGATTTTTAGAGTACACACCCCAACCACCAACGGTAATTATTAATTGTGATTGTATATTTGAGAAGCAAGAGTCGAACGTTGAGCGAATTTTGAAGAATAGGCGTCGCCTACCTTGCCTACCCCGACGAGCTGCCACTGCTGCTAAG
Source organism: Rhagium mordax (assembly GCA_963680705.1). Lineage (NCBI taxonomy): Eukaryota > Metazoa > Arthropoda > Insecta > Coleoptera > Cerambycidae > Rhagium > Rhagium mordax. The sequence continues at coordinate 40,508,480 of OY796663.1, forward strand.
GTGGTTTTTCCTCCTGATTAAAGACTCGGCATTATTCATGTAAATCAACTGAAAAGTTCTAATGCTCTTGTAATTTCATTTAATGCTTTAACCAGTGATTAGACAATTTTTCTAATCTCTCGGTATGAGAGGTAAAAAGTAAACTATACTTATATAAATCACGCCCACGCCACGGCTGCACAGCAATTAAACACAATTATAAAAACAAACAGATTTTCTTTTAAGTCTGAAATAGTCATTAATGATATTTGCACGCTTAACCTACACATATATATTGCTTTATTTATTATTTCACTTCTATTAAATTCAATTAACAACCACCTCAGTCCAGCACAACCTGCCGAGAAGTGAGGTGGCATGTAATTTATGTCAGTTGGTTTTTTTTCGCGACGAGAAATTTCTTTGCATTTTGGTAAGACCAAAATTGTCTAAAAAATGTTTAATATAAGTAATAAATATAATGTTTTTTTTTCAGTTATCTGTGGCCTTTTCCTGCTGTTCTTCACCAGCTTCGCAGGAGCAATCATGATGTGGTTCACGGACGTCTTCGAAAACATAGCATTATCGGTAAGTTACGCCTACGAAACGACCCTTATCGCACCATTTACTCACCTATTTTTTTATCCATAGAGTATGGTGATATCCAACACCTCACAACAGTTCGAAATGTGGAGAAGTCCGTCCGTTAAAGCGATGGCTAGCGTCTATATTTTTAATTATACTAATCTGGAAGACTTTGAGGCTAAGCTGGTGGACAAGCTGAACGTGGAGGAAGTAGGACCTTACGTATACGAGTAAGTTAGAAAATACATAATTTATGTAGTAAACGTGACACGAAATTATATTGCAAGCCGACAGGCTAGTCCACAGTCCGTTGGACTTTATTTAAATCTAATTGTGAGAGACGCCAAGTTATTTCTGAAATGCATTATACGTACAGGATAATAGAAGATTTTGCTAACATATTTTTGTTTTTTCAGTGAATCTTTGGAGAGAGTTAACGTACAATTTAATGACGACACCGTGTCATATCAAGAAAAGAGAACTTACACATTCCGTCCAGAGCTGTCAAAAGGCAGACAGAGCGACCAGGTCACTGTCCCGAACATACCCCTACTGGTAAGTTACACCATAAATGTATACTCTCTGATTTATAACATACTATTGCCCGGAGTTTTAGTGCTAAATGTATCTTTTGTTTTCAGGCCGGTGCCGCCGTGACAAAATACCGAAACTATTTCACCCGGCTGGGCTTCTCCAGCATCTTGAGCGGTTTGGGCGAGAAACCGTTCATTAAGTTAGCAGCTAACAGCTACATCTTGGGCTACGACAACGACTTTTACGACATCTCCAAGAGTTTGGCTAAGCTGGACAGCATGCAAACCCCCGAGAAGTTCGGGCTGTTCTCCGATGTAAGTACAACGTACGATCACCAGATGGCGTGACTTATAAGTCACCGCTATTGTTCTGCCCTTACAAGTACATAGCGGTGGTGACGACAAAAGAGGTTCAACGTCTTGTCTGGTGCATTTCTAGGTTACCTGCTCTCCCCCCTGTCCATCAGTTAGGGTTATATCATATTTTTAATCAGATCTTTTTCCTTTGACGTCTCAGATGTATGTGTTCTTTGGTACTTAAATTACTATTCTGTTCCAGAAAGTAGGAGTGCAACCAAATGTGTACACTATGAACACAGGAAAAAGAGACATAGGCAAACTTGGGGTCATAGAAAAACTAAACGGCATGGATCATTTGAACTATTGGTCCACAGAGACATGCAACAGGTAATTTAATTTCAGTATTCCATTCAGCGTTAACATAATAATTCCATAATAACCAAAATAATAAATACCCAACCCATGCTCCTGCCTGGAAAAAAACTATAGTTTGTTACGTATGAGGTGGGTGTGCCCCAAGGATCTGATTTGGGGCCTGTTTGTTTCCAACTTGCCCATAAATAAGTCAAATGTGCTTTTGACAACAATAAGAAACTAATTCAGATATTCGTGTTTCTTTCAGTATAAAATCCGCTGATGGCGCGGTATTCCAACCCAAACGAGTTCAACAAAAACAACCTCTATCCTTCCTCTTTTCATCGATGTGCAGATCGATACCTATAATATTTGACAAAGAAGATTCAATCTTGGAAGGAAAGATCCCCTCTTATAGGTACGTCGTGCCTGAGGACATTTTCTATTCGGCAGACGAGAAACCCGAGAACCAATGCTACTGCAACTTGGAGACCGGAGTGTGTCCGCTGAAAGGGGTATTTAATGTTACACCATGCAGTTTTGGTACGTACTAAATTTTGGTGTTGCTAACGCAGTGGACTATATTCTTTGTTTTGATTTCAGGAGCTCCTATGTTTATTTCCAGTCCACACTTTTATAACGGGGACCAATCATTGATAAATGGCGTCACCGGCCTCAGCACTGACAAGAGAGACGTCCAAAGTTATTTGAATATCCATCCAATCATGGGCTTTACCATGTCTGGTAGGGCAAAGCTGCAACTGAACGTACAAGTTCAAAAGGCTTATGGGGTATACCAACTGGATAGATATGAGGACGGGCTTATGCTGCCCATTGCTTGGATTCAAGGGGTAAGTTCGATTATTACCACTTACGGTCAAACATGAAACATTTTGTATTTCCTCGTTCATCAATGATTTCTTCTTTGCAGGACTTGAGTGAGAAGTACATGCCTCAAGACTTCAAAGATATTATCTACCAAGCAACCTATACGTTGAAAGGCGTCAAGCTGGCGTTGCAATATGGTTTCCTCCTGACGACATTGATAACGCTAGTGTGTATTATTCTAGTTTTTAGAAACCGATGGGATAGTGCTAAGAAGATTAATTCCAACAACAGTAGTCGCCGTCTGCATAGGCAGCAGGAAGAAAACGGTATTGAAGAGATTTGAATTTTATTTTTAGCGACGCCACGTTGACCAATGATAATGATACTCATATTAAAATTTGTGATGTTTCCTCAAACGAACACGTTGTAACAGAAACTTTTGAATATGGAATAGGTAACAGTAACGATTGCTTATGTTATCCCCTCCACTTTCGGTCTAATAGCATAACAGGCAAAGCTGCTTCAGTCTTTAGCCAGCAGCGACTCAGTCTCCTTAGTCGCTTGCGTAGGATAGCCATTATGAGTGTTGACTGTTCCTGGGTAACTTAAAAATAAATAAAAACTTCCCCAATCAAATTAAAGGTACAAATAATGAATTTGATCGCAGTAAGCCGGTACACGGCTATCTTCGAATTATATATGGTGATGGAGTGGGCGGATATGCATTGTGGTATTCAAAAGCTACTGTTACAACGTGTATATAGTATAAAGTTTAACTGGAAGATACGAATTTCCCAGTTAAACTTTGTCGATTATCTCAATATCCTGTAATGTTATGCGTGATACGTACATGCATAGTTCACGAAGAATAATCATATTCTTGCAGTATTGAACTTGATACTCTTTATTATACGTACCTATATTATTAATTATATTAATTAATAATTTCCTGAGTAATGGTTGTAAAGGTCTTGCCAATGCCAATTTGTTAGATTTCAGGAACCTTTAAAACGAATTACATTTTATCAGACTGTTTATAGCTCAAAACGAAAGGTTTGAAATATGTTTTTTAATTCAACAAGTTGGCGTGACCTTAGTATAAAGCTCCAGGTAAAAGATAATACGCTTATCTCATCTCGTTGTCTATTCACCCTTAGCATAAAGTCGAAACAAAAACTGTAATTAATTATTTAGAAATGTCTCATATTTAAAATGTATTTTTTTATTTAATAAGGGTAACTCCGTCCACTCAAATATAAACTTTAGGTCTAGTAGAGTGAAGTTAAAATAAAGTCTAGCGGAGACAAAAATTTTAACTAAGTAGACCGAAAAAAATTGCTACTCTAATTTGAAATTATTTTGACATATTTGTGCATGTAGCCCACACAGATATTTATATATAATATCTAGTTTATTAATTCAAAGTCTGTTTTAAAGACTGATACTATTATATTTTTGTATGTACTCAAAAATAACGTGTTAAGTTTTATTGTTAATTTTTCTCCAGGTATAGTTAGGTGACTCAATCTCATTATTTAGTTAGTAGTTTTGTACCTCCTTGTTTTTACCTTTTACAGTTGTTTAATAAAAAAGTATTGATTGAAATTTTAGTTTTTTATTACGAAAAGCTGGTTGTAGCTTAGTCTTAATAACACCAAAAATATCCATCGATTTCCGCAGATTCTAAATATTATATTTTGATATAAGATATGGTTAAAATAAATTTCATCAGCCACCAATATGATCACAATTATTATAAAGCTTCATGAGAAAAAAAACATTTAAATTGAAAATTAAAAAGAAAATCTTCCCAGTACAACTCTGGGATAATATTTAGATTAAATGGTAACCAACAGACAAATCGTCATTCTTGTTATTGACAAAATATCATTAAATGCAACTTTACTTATGTACTTTAGGCACTTACATCACCAATCTAAAAAATTTGTTTACCTCCCCTAAAAAAAGTCACGAACCACTACTGATGTGGATCAAAACCCTATAATGCCCATATCGAATATTTTGAAAGATTAAAAAAACTAGTACAATATTCACTGTTGAATTCATCAATTTTAAAAATTTCTCATGTTAATATATTTTATCGGTTTCAGGATATTAATCCTTTGTTTACATATGCAAAAGTAGGCTGGTAAATAAGTCATAACTAAAGTTGTACAGTTATATTTATTGCTTGTACGGTAATATTACAATACAGATCTGTCAATAACTGTCAACAGATGAAATAATAAATAATGAAACTATAGGGCTATTTATTAATACAAACAGACAGAAAACTCCAAACAATAATAATTAAATACTGAAATTTAACTGAAATGTATTTTCAGGCAATCCAAGTTTCATTTTTATGTAGCCGTTGTGACATTAAAAATGTAAACATTTATGTAATATGAGAAAAGGTAACAAATAAAAACAAACAAAATATAACTGTAACCATGGCGACAAATCAACCCATACAGACTTGACCAACTAATGAAATGAAAACGTTATTATTAAGAGAATATCAAAAGGTAATATCTATTAATAATGTCTTTATTTTCTGAAACCAATAAACTATTGAACAAATCACGGATGTTATGAGTTAGATGTCTTAAAATCCTCGCTCTACGAGCTCGGATTTCAAACCGACATCTGCGGCAGTTATGATAGTCATAACATTCCTTGATATGTTAATAGCTATTAAAACATCAACTTATAAATATTACACGCATAACCTGATACTTCATTAATTATTGTTTTTACTACTTACTTAACATTAAAGAACAATAATTGTTTGATACTATAATCAATATGCTCTCACTTCGTTTGAAGAATTAGAAATAGCACTTATTTCCAATTTACCTCACAAATAAATCACAAAACTGTAAATACTGTAAAAATATATAGCTTATCGTGAAATTACAACTTTGTAAGGATGGTTGCATACGATATAGTCTGTAATATGTAGAATAAATGCTAATACAGGGTGTCTCACCGGGAACTGAATCGACCGATATAGGGAAAAGTATGTGACAAAAAATATTGAAAATTTTTTAGACTTACTAAAGTCAGTGTGGCCAATCCAACAAAAATAATACTTTCGGTTATACTGGAAGTTGATACCAACTTGCTTATTTTAAATGGAACACCCTGTATGTTTTCGATTTTTCGAAATGAGCATAATACTCTGAGTCCTATACCTAAATCTAGCAGTTTCGAAGATATTTAAGGATTTATAAAAAACTTGACTGGCGCAACCGTTTGCAAGAACCGTTATAACTTTCTTCATGTAGGAGATCCTCGTTTGTTTTTCGGCATGTAAAAAAACACAAGGTGAGCTACGTTTTCTGATGAAAATAACTTCAATTATATACCAAGTAATCCATTTTTCACGTTACGTTTTGTCAAAATCAAACCCCAAAAACTATTTTTAGTTCAAATGGAACACTCTGTATTTGTTTATATCAAGTTATGTAAAATTAAATTATCTTTTTTCTAGTATAGGCATTGTAGGGGTTAAAGTCACAACTTAGCCATGATTTTAAATGCCAGGACGTTTACACCCACGAAGAATTTTTAAATTTATTTATTATTGTAACGAAGTGATTTTTCTCCGTCAAGGATTGCCTGTTTTATTTTAATATTTCCGTCAATTGGGTAGTTAGCATTTAAGTTATAGTTAAGGTATCACTGAATTGTAAAATCAGCTGGTAAATTAATTGATTAATTTTCGATAGTCTCTTGCATAGCTAAAATCCGTTAATTGTTCAAAAATAATGATCAAGCCGGAAGTAAAAATCATTAGTTACGAAAACTTGATAAAACATTAATCCGTGTCCGTTTTAAGCCGGTTCTATTTGCTATATAGTTTAAAAATTATAAGCCATGCATTTCCGTTTTCCGTTAGCCCGGTTGAATAAGGCAAGTTACATAACCCGCTCGGACTTAGTAAACCGCGTTCCTCGTTCGAGCCACCTGTCCAGATTCCACCTACCGTATGTGCGCGCCGCCGCCTACGTCAGCAAGAAAGATAATAAATTCACCGGGAACGGCAAAATCCGCATCAATCGAATTATCGATACCAACGTATCGCACACGAAAATCTGACCAGAAATTTATTTCATTTTATCATAAACCGTCTTGGTAAGAACAATAGTAGTTGACCGTAATCCAGCCGCTCCGCATTTTGAATAATCACCGAGATTCACCGTAGATTTTATTGCGTAAATACCGACGTATTGCAAAGCTACTTAATTAAATCGGAGTTCGGTTTAAAGTTTCCGTTTAGTTGTACTTAATGTCATATTACACATTCGCCGGTTGAGCCTTCCGATAATCTGTTCACGATAGTTGGGCCTAGCCATCAGCGAGTGTATTTTCAAAACGTGGATTTATCATACACAGGCAAAGTAATTCGATAACCCGTTCTGCTGGTTTATGGCACCAGTGTATGGTTCAAATCTTTATTTTCCGGTAAGGAAGTAAAATTCCTTGCTAACATAACTCTGTATTTGAGGTAGTAGATATCCGCGTTTATTAAGTAGTGTCCAAAACCGAAAGAAAAAGAATCTCTGTGACTTATTCATAGCGTTCCGGTATTTTGGGTGTCTAACGTGCTAGCCGTCCCCGCCGGCCGTTCGATTTCATAGCGTGAATATATTTCGATTCTCTCGCCCTGCGAGCCCATCGCCTTCCGAAATTTCATTAATCTAACGGGTAGGTACGCCGTGTTACCAGCTGATAGGGTTGTTGTTATTTTTGTACATAGCCGACTGTGTAGTCAACCGAGGTTTTATATTTTGTAGTGAAATGTCCTATTAACTGTCATTATTTAATAAATAAATAAGTAGTATACATATGAAAATTTCCGAGTTATAATTTCTGTTATAATTTCCGCCGTTAATTTCTAATTAACCCGATTGAGAAATTGTTCAAGTCACACTGACATAATAATCATCTCACGACCCTCTGAACATTCCGTGTCTTCAACTGTTTAGCTACCCCGGATTGCTCTCCCCATAGGAGAGCCAAAAAGTGCTGTTCCTTGCATGCCATGATGAAATCAAGAATATCTTGTTTAATTTTTGAAATATTTGAAAAAATACAAGATTTTGTGGTTTCATTTTTGTTTTTTTCTAGGTTTGTTTGGAGAGATATCAAAAAATCTGAAAGAACTTTTTCATTGCGACCTCTCCAGCTCTACGACAGACTTAAAATATTTTGTTTTTTTCAAATACGGACCTGATATTGTTTTTCCTATTCATAATATTTTAACACAATGTTGTAGAACTGGAAGAGTCGCAATGAAGTAGTTCTTTCATTTTTTTGTCTCTTCAAACAAAGTTACAAAAAACAAAAATGAAAATTTAAAATTTTGTTTTTCTTCAAATATCTCAAAAAGATATTCTTAATCTTAATCTTAATGCCGCGATAGCATATTATTAGGTATAAAATTGTGCAACTTCGCCCTCATTTAACCAACTCTCTATCTCTTACCGTTTCAGAGATTCAATAGTGAGCATCGAATTTAACTAACCCTGTATGTAGGTACATTTATCCCTAGTGCCTATATAGTCGAGTGAATTTAGCCGTGAAAAATGTAAAATCTCGGAACCCATCTATAGTGAATAGATTTTCATGAAACTTTTTTTATTGAGTAAGAACTTTAATCTTTTACATTAAAAAAGTATTGCTAATAATTATTTACTTATTTAAAAAATAATTCTTATCGAATGAATCTTCATGTTTCTCGCAATGAAATTTATTATTTATAATTTATGTTTCTTAATTAGTCACAAAAACACAAGAGAGATATATTTCACAAAAAAATTCAAAAATTTTTCGAAATTTTTCGAAAAAGTGTAATAATTAGTACAGGCCGCCATTATGGTTTTATCAGTGCTATTGTGGAGTGTTATTGTAGGTTAGGAGACGATAATTAGTGAAATCGTGTCCTAATAAGTAAACTGTTGCACAATTGAAGTGGATATTGGAGAAATGCGGGCAATATTTAAACCTCAATATTTTTGGAATTAGATGATTATTCTTAATGTGGATTTTTGTGATCGTTAGAAATAGATTTTTAAATTGTGGGTGTTTCTTTTATCTACAGGGTGATTATCCAGGGCCCAACATTTATAAATAAATAAATAATAAATACACCACATGTAATTACGACTATTTAATTATGTTAAAATTCATCGTCCTCCCAACCCTAAAAAAATTTTGGGATCTTTTTTAAACATGTTCATTATGGTAAAGAACCAATTTGATGATTTTTTATAAAGATATCGTTTGTTATAGGAAAAAAGGCGAATTTTTGACACTAAGACTAAGTTACAGCATTTTAATACAATTGCCAATAACAATTTTTTTCTTCGAATATAAATTGAAAAAATTATATAACGTAATAGGAAATTAATTAACAAAAATTAAATAAAAGTTTTTATATCGGCAATTCGTCAAAAATCTAAAATAATGTTTCATCCATTTTGATAAAATATTTCAAAACCTCGACTAATATTACGGTTTCAGAAATTTTTGGTTATCTCTATTTATAATTACAATCGAGATTGGACATAACTATAATGATGACATGAACGTTAAAAGACCAAATTTGGTTATTTTGCTCCTAGTACTTCAACTCTTTTAATATAAAGTATATAAATAAATAGATATATAAATAAGTATTTTATCACATTTTAGATCTTTTTTTAAATAGTAGTCAAGCATTCATATAGAGGTAACAATTTTACCTATATAAATAAAATTTTATACATGAACATGACCTTGTGGATCCCAGATATATAAACCGTACGTTGTTAGTCCCGGTTGTATATTTCTACATTCTAAGTAACCGTTATTGAGGCCGACCAGTGGCACCTGAAATTAAATTTTGCATATTAGTTGTAGCGTATGTGTCTTTCTAGACCAGTCTTAACACAGCCGCAAAAAGACCGCCATAGTATATCAATATGATGAAATCTAAACCGGTTTATATTCTTATCCCGACCTGAAAATTCCTTTAATTAACAATAAATCCTTCACTGCCCGCTCATTACTTTCTATGATTATTATTGAAAATATGACATATACAGGTTCATCAGTTAGTTGCCTAACTATTTTTGTACAGCTGGTTGCATATCACATAGGCGTAATCTAATATCAAATAGTTTTAATGGATGGTTCATAACCAGGCTCATCAAAATTAAACACAAAAAATTAAAAATACTTTATTGCTCGGCACTTATTCTACATTACATTTGGTATAAAGATACGTCATCTTCAATTTCACAGACATTAACTATATTACTACCTAATTATATCGTGAGCAATATTATTTGGGGACGGCAACGTTTATTGTCATGGGTATGTATACCAGCGTTGCGTTTTCCGGCAATACTGATATTAAATTCAAATATCTAAAACGAACAGAAAACACACTTTAATCTTTTTGAGCAATCTACCTTTGCAATAGGTAGACCATAGTTTTTTGGTTTACAATATGACTAGTACCACCTTCCTATAAAACGGGACACATAAGTGTTTATTGTTTAGACAACTAAAGGAGATTAAAAAAATTCAGGAGGTCTGTCAGGAAGATTTTACCAACGATATTAAATCTAATTTATCTTTCGCGCGTACAAGAGGTGAGCAAGAATTTTAAATGGAGGGCATATTGAAAGAGAATTTGTTTTAATTAAAACCAAATTAGGATTCCCAGATTTCTAACTGATCTAAAGACATACGTATGTTTTAGGACGCAGGTGTCAACCAAGTATTCTTTCAGAACAAATATGACCCTTTATACCATATAAGACCATATGAAGAACATGAAAAAATATTTGCTCAACACTTAAATTAAGCCAATGATGTAGTAAAACTGAACTTGAACACCCTTTGTACTAACGAGACTGATAAATATATCACAGCTGCAATATTAACTAAATGAAAATAGTAGCGTTCTTGGCATAAAAATATTCCCAGCGCCTCTGTGACATTCATTTTTCCACCTCCACTGCCCTACCGTCGAACTAAGAAAGCCTGCAGCTACCCATCAAGGCTTCAGAAATACCTCAGTCTCAAAAGTCAACGTTTTATTCTCGATGAGGTGGCTCCTGGACTGCTTCCTCTTTCTCAAGTAGTAAAGTATCAAAGCTGTTCCTAGACACAGCAAAAATGTGGTGAATATGTGTTGGCCTACGGGCACCAGCACCACCACGAAGTATATTAACCATTCTATGTACCAGGGAATCCCCACTTGATTCTGAAAGAAAATAAGAGCATCATGTTTGGATGACCCCTATTTCGTTTTACACTTACATATTCTAGCCAAACCAAGGGAATGGAGATGTCACTGAACCTCTGGATCTTGTCGTTGAAGCCCTTCATACTGTGCATCACCAGGTTGCTCTGGGATCTTGCTATGCCATGCAGAGGTATGCCGGTGTTCTGAAAATGAAACTCCAGTTAGGTTCTTTTGGTCACTTCCTCTTTTTGCACGTGCTTTACTACTTCCTCCTCTCCTCAGGAACAGACCAACAAAGAACTTTATCGTCTTAATTCTTAAGCCTACACATTATAATAATCCATATTATGAAATGTTTCTTGTTTTTCCTGATACAAAACAACCACCTAAATGGTATTTCCCTTTGCGAGTGGCAGATTATGTCTAGATCAATAACACGACTATACTCACTGGTTCTACGATTACAAAAGATCCGTGCTTGTCCACGTCCGGCTGTAGCCCTTCCACGTACGTTTTGATAATTTCATCGCCGTACAGGTAATGGGGAAAACTCACCGCCACAGGAATACCTGCGAACAAATCGAGATGTAGTTGGGACTCAAAGCGAGATGTTTAAGTTACCAAAATAGCAGGGAGAGACATCAGCTAGGCCATTCGGCAGTTTTGGTATGCCCTGGAAGCAGTCGTCGTATGAAGGGGTAGTTCTGTCATACGTGGACGGCGTCAGGTTGTATCTGTAGGCGTCAAGCCCGTATGTTTTCACATTCTCTGCAAAAAAGACGTTCAATTCTAACTAATATGGAGTATTTGGCTGGTTTATGTACAGAGACTTCATAATTGATCATAAATCACGCGACCTGATACATATTTGTTTTATCTGCATATGTAATGCCAGGTGAGTCAGTGAGTGTATATATGGTTGCCTAATTCCGTGGTCACGTGGTTTACAATCGTTTAAGAAGCTGCCTTAGCACCTAGAACTGGGGTCTGTCGACAGAATACAGCTTACCGTCATAGTTAAGACGACCAACCCTGCAGAGTGTTTTCCTCCAGTACTTCAGCGTATCGTTCTTGGTGAGATACTGTGGATAACTGACGCCTTCTGAGGAATTAACCACCTTATCCACGCACCTGTCGCCAAAATGCGGCAGGTATTCGGATCCGTCGTAGTTGTCTATGAGGAAGAAATTTCGGTGGCCGAATTTGGATCCAATGTAGACCGTTACGTTATCAACGAAATCTGAGTATACCTGAAAATGCAATTAAATATTAATACTCGTAATAAACCCCACAAGGATGACTTAGGTGGACGCTTCAGTCAGGATTTTAAGTATCCCTGTTAGGTTCCCCTTAGAATTTCTTGTTATCGTTCCACATACCTGCCGATGTAAGATACTGCAACAGTAGTATGTTAAGATTAATGCTTAGTAACTATTTTGGTAATATTTCTCCTTATATAGTGTTTCCGTACTCACCCTATCTAATATCCCAACGTTTTTTGTCGGAACCAAATTCGGCGCTAGCTTCTGGGCCAGGTCCAGAAGGGGGTCTGTGACGTTCCACAGGTAATTATGGATCGTGGTCTTGATAAACGGGTGCGATTTCAGCGAGCGCATCATCAGGTTGATGGCGAATTTTGTGAAGAACGGTGCGTCATAAAAATATGACGGTATTAGCTGCAAAAAAACATACAAGCTGCCAATGTATCTAACGAAGAAGCCATAAACCGAAACGAATCAATAAACCTAAATTTAATGAGATTTTCGTTAATATTTTTCGTAAATAAATAAAATAAATAATAAATAACTTTATTGATCTTTAAAACTACACAAAAAATATAGATAAGATAAGTCAAAATGCCACGTTGGCTCATAATAATTATGTAAAAATCGCAAATAGATTTAAATATAAATCAATATAAATAAGTAAAACTGATATAGTTTTCTTTTGTTATTGGAAGTACTTCAACTCGACCTTCAACACCTGTCGCGACATCGTTAATTATGAAATGAGCGTCATATCCGCTTAAATTATGGAAAACTACCGGTACATACATACATACAAGCTGATGTTGATGTCTGCGTGGTATTCCGCTAACTTACCAGCACACCTAGATTTGGCATTACGATCGTTGAATTTAGGTCGACGGTGTTCATATCTGGCAAATATATGGCCGTACGGTTAGCCGTGTACGTGAAGGTGCCGTTTTCGTTGAAAGTTGGGTTGGTGTGGATGAGCTTTTCCCTGCAAAGGACAGTGATGTTATTTGATTAAAAACAAGTGAAGAGGAGACAAGTACCTGTAGACGATGGGCCCCACTTCGCTTAGTTTTATTTTGCTATCCGTACCATTTAGGAACTCTTCGGAATTAGTTACGTTAAATAAGTATACTTTGAGTAGTACTTCATCCGGTGGGTCTAACCACCATTCGTAAGGGGGTAAGCCTAAAAAATTACAAATCGAACATTAAGAGTCTAATCAAGTCAGCTCAGTTTGTTTATAAGTGCTTGGTAAATTGGCAAGACCCGAGAATATTCTCCAATCTTCCTTCTACCCCACCCAGTCTGACCATCCAAATCACATATTGTTGTGCTTAGGGGATATTTCTATGTAATCTATTTTAATTATTTAATTTACTCCATTTTTTCGTGCCCCACGTTGGGCGCCAATAAATTTTGTAGTGTATTTAGTTTCGAATTTATTTATTTTATAATTTAGTTTAGAAATATTATATGATTTTTGAGTTCCCCAAAAACTCTTGCCCTTCACGTAAGGCGGCACTGAATATGTAATGGGGTATGATTTAATTTTATTGTTTCAGTAAATTAATATTTTTATTTTTTTTTATTATAAGAAATTTCTCACTAAACACAATGCAATTTTCTTTCCCGGAATATACTACATTCAGTCTTAATTCTTTGTTGTATAAGGACGAAAATGTGTACGTTATCAGGAGGATTCACTTACTAGGGTTGGTTATAATCCATTTTTTTTTAATTTCATATTTTAGGGCGTTCCAGGGATCCTCGTTCTCTAGGAGAAACTTACCCTGTTCAAGAGCCTGTTTATTTGTAACTAATGATATTAAAGTTTTGTGGAAAAATAATTTGGTTCATTTATTATTTATTGATATGTAAAGTTTTCTATAATTGATAACATTGCACCCTGTAAATTATATCACACACTATGAGAATCTAGAGAGGGCGTCACATTAAATATTAGCTACTGTGAGGATTTTAAATTTTAGTTTTATTTATTGAGAAACGTATAGTTGTACGTGGGTATTAAAACGTTCGCTTGCTTGTGTTATTTACCTGGTGTCAGTTGAATCCTTTGATCCATGAACATGTCATAAGGTCTGTAGAGAATCGTTCCAATGCCCCAGCAGATCAGCAAGACGCCACCGATGAGCCCACAGCAGAGCGCTGAAATGAAGGGATAAATAAATAAATTTTTTAGTTTGCAAAAAGTAGATACTTTATTGGTTTTTAATTTTACTATTACAACCATTACTATCTTCTTCGTACTGACGACGACGAACAAGCCTAGTGTCGGTCTGCGAATGGTACGGTGCACATAGAGTTCCTCTATCTTGATTTGTCTCCCTGCTGTATTACAAAAATTATTTATCAAGGAATTTTTATTCGCATATAAATTTTAGGTGACCTCAAATTTCGTTTACCTGATGAGGCATTTCCCACTAATGAAGTGGTATCTTCTCAAAACTGTAGATACTGGGCTACAGAAAATCCTCTTCTATCAGCCATGACATTCAAGTAACTACTCCAGAAGAACCAACCTATTACCCTTACAGGATCATCAACCTGACATTTTAGACATATTATTGAAAAAAAATGTCTCAAAGCCTATTTACTCAGTTGTGTATACAGAATTAGATTCTGATCATCTCCCCACAATATTCACATTTACTGAAGTACCTGTAATAAACACCCCTGCACCTAGGCTTATTAATGGCTATGTAGAATGGGATATGTTTAAACTAAAATTAAATAAATTTTTAAAAGTACCACATTTAAATACATCAAACGACATTGTAAAAAACTTAACAAAAGATATAATTGAAGCAGTAAACACTGTAACGATGTAAGTTGCAATTCGTTACAGCAGGTTATAGTTTCTATTTTGCGTATTAAAATATGACTCCTCACAACTGAATAACCCTGCATTCGCATTTGATCGGTATGTGGTAGAAAAAATACAACAAAAACGCCACAGCGGATGAACGTTGTGAACGAGGCTCGTCCCGGGCTAGAGAGAGCGTCTTTTGCCTTTCGAATTTTACCTAGGTAAGTCATAAATTTCTTGTAGTCGCTTAAATATCGCTATTCATAAAATTTGCTTATTAATTATTGCTTCAGCTTTAGTGTGCTATAGTAAAAATAATAATTTGTCAAAATAATTACCGTATTGCGTATTAATTCCATATTTTGGATTATTTTCAGATAATTACCTAGTAGCACTGTTTTTTTTTAAACATGGATGTGTATTCCCATTTCCGTTTTACCGTATCTTGTCTAAAGTAGACGTTTTCGTGGTTCAATTATTGTTAATTGACACAATATTTAAATTGTATAAATTATCGCTGTAAGTGAAACTTGCAGATTATCGTTATTTCGTACATTGAACAATTTCTGTGTGGATTTTTATTGTTAGTAGGTTCGACTGTGGTTCATATAAGCTGGAAAAAGGAAAACTACACCGGTTTTGGATAGTGAAGGAAGTCCACTTGAGACTTGGGTTTTTGCCGAATTTATTTGCTGTCCAGAGCTACAGATTTCTGTCCAGGAGCTTCCAAAGCATATGGGGTAAGTGATCTATAGTATTTTTTTCTTGTCTTTGAATTAATCAATTTGTAGTACATTTGATCACTTGCTTCGGATGTGACAGAAGTCCGATTTTCTGGTTTCCTTTTTTCATCATATTCACGCTATCACTTTTCTATATCGATTTTATTATTGACAAATTATTATTATTAATTCATTCCTTAATTTTCGTGTAAGTTACGAGAGTGTAGATTTACCTTGGTTTTACGTATTTCCTGCCATTTTGAATTAGGCATAAGTTCATTCATTTTTGTCCGTCGGAAAGCGAAAGACATTATCGGTATTTCATTTATTAATTTTTGATATTTTTACCGTTAAACTATTAGTAAAATATTAACTGGAAATCTTTAGGTGTGCTAAAATTTCGAATTTATTTCAATATTGTGATTATTGTTACCAATTATTTTGTTATTAATATTAAATATCTGAATCTTTAGAGTTATTACTTCATTAACGTTTCTAAATTTAAATTGTCCCGTACAAATCTGGCACTAAATTATAGTCCTTTAAAAATTACAGTCTCCTCATGGTTTTCAACCTATAGAACAAATTCAATGAAGTTAGGTTATTTGTGAACGAACTGATAGTGAAGTTTTGCAACCTTACTAAATTCTTGTGTTCGAATTTTAGTATTATTTTGTTAACAATTCAATTTTTTTAGTAATTGGTGTCAGATACCGTATTTTTATGTAAATTTGGTAATTTTACAAATTCTAATATCTTGTGTCATTTCGACAATATTTTTCTATTGTAATATTAAGAAATATTAATTTTGTGAATTTTATCTAGTAATTTAACTATATTGCCGGAACTTTGTTATTTTTTCATCTACCACTAGTTGAAATAATTTTCAACCTAGTTTTATTTCTCTATTTCCTTTTCTCAACTGTTCTGTCTTTATTTCATGACATCTGGCTTTCTGAAAATTTGACTCACTGAAAATCGATACTGAGTTAACAAAATCAGAAGTAAGGAGATATTGGGTGTTCCCGAAAAGTAATAAATTTGGTTGGAACCTGGACACTCTGGACTGAGTAAGAGTGTGGAGACAGGATCTCGCAACCTTTTCATCAACCTCGAGTACTCGCAGGATTCATCGCTACTAGGAGAACCCCTTCCTTCTCAATTCATTCCCGTCGAGTAGGCCTTTAGAACAGTAAAACGGACAGACAGAGAAATTGGTTAAATTGTAATTTTTATTCATATTTTTTTGTTCAAATTTTCAATATTTTTAATTATATTTAGTTCTGAGTCATTGTTTATTGTAAGGAATTTGTAAGATTAAACTTGTTAAATTCACAGCTTTCTTTTCTTTCTAGTTTATGTAGTAAATACCTAATTGTGTTTTCGATAAACTTTTGTATATTTAGTTATAAATACTCTGGCGCCCATATATTGCTCTCAATATTATCTCAGTACTTTAAAACAAGGCATCACCGAAATCACCACCAAGCTGTGGCTAGCTGGAGCTAATTGTTTGGCTGCACTTGGAATTGGGCCAATTAAATTCACAAGTGTCGTTGCAACACCTCAACAGTAAATAAACATTTTTATAGTAAATATATAAGTGTCATATATATTTGTAATCAGAAGGACGAGGCGAATCTAAATATGTAAAAATATATAGGGTGTTCCATTTAAAAAAGCCATACTTTTTTCTGACCCTCGTATACGGTTGAAGTAGGAAAAAAATTAATAGCATATTCAAAATCTACGGAAAATTCTGTGTTAGTCCGGTTTTTGAAAAATTAAAATCGGTGGTAATTGACCGAAATAAGGGGGGGTATAGTTTTATAAGAAACACCCTGTACACGATGGGCCAAAGTTGGGACAACTTTGAATCATTAATTTTGTTTTATATTTTGCAGATTTTACCGATTTTTACACATTTTCAAGGAAAATAGGAAATATTAAATTACTGTCCGCTAATCTTATTCCCCCCACAGCTGTGGGAGATTTATATGCCAATCCAATGAATTACAAATACAAATGGAAAGGTAGAACAGCAAAGCTTGATTGTGGTTTTGCAAATCGTTTTTTCATGTGTACGTTTAGCAATGTTAGACCTAGCTTTGCGTAACGTCATGCTTATTAAAACCAACTGAAAGTAAATTTCAGTTCATACTCCCCCATTTTTTCCATATATTTTATTACATTTTGAAACAATGCGGATATGAATCATTCAGCCACTTTGCCGGAACTTGGAAAGGGAATGAATTTGAAAATAGGCACGACGCCATTAACCTTGGTGTGTTTACTTAACTAATGTGTTTTAACATGTAATTATAATTTTATGGCTTCCATTCACATATTTAATATTAGGATCATTTGTTTTCTTAAGGTTGCGTAAAACGCCGTAAAAGAAAAACCACTGACCACGTAAAATTGTGACCACAAGGTTGACTTAATGCAGTAATGTTAGAAAAAGCGCCTGATTGCACAACGCCTATGCAGGGTTTTTTTATTGCGTTACGTTAACATTATATATTTGGACAGATTTCTAGTGGGAAAAGGCAATTCTTACTTTGGTAAAAAAAAAAATAGAGAGGAAAAGGTATAAATGGATCACAAGATATGGACGCCATTTGACAATTTTAAGTCGGGTTGGAAGGAATAGAATAATAATAATAATAATATAATCCTTTTAACTGTGTGCTTTCGATTCAATTTCGATGACTGGCTCGTATGAGTAGCGAAATATTATTATTTTTTAAGTATTAAATATTAATTTAAATAAAAACAATTGCAAAATTTCCGTTAGGCGATTTTAATTCCTATTACTAGTGAACATGAAACGTCAAAATACCACTCAATTCACTATCGCTGGTTTTTTTTAGATCTGGCGAAAACCTTTGACAGCTTATGACAAAATAGAAAAATATGGAATTAGAATTATTTAAAAGGCATTAGTAAAAATTCATATCGACCTAAGTAGTCCGGAAGAAATAAAATATGGCGTCTCTCAAGGAACAGTTTTAGGACCACAATAATTATTATTGTTTTTGTTTTATATAAATGATATTTTAGAACTAGATATAGGAGGTGATCGCAATATGTTCTGACACTGCATTAATATTTCATGGTACAGACTGGCCAGAAATTATCAAAAATAGTGAAAAGGGGTTGAAAAAAATTGAATGTTGGATGGACAATAATCTATAGAGTCTTAATTATTCTAAAACTGAGTTTGTTAAGTTTAGTAATAGTTCAAGAAGTCAACCAAAAATTAATACTTTAACTTTCCATTCAAAATACGACTTGATAAACTGCACTTATCAAAATGTACTTGAGAATGCTGAAGACGTGAAATATCTAGGTCTTATAATTAATGAAACGTGGAAATGGAACGGATACGCTAAATACCTTACTGCAAAATTACGAAAACTTATTTATGTCTTTTATAAACTACGGCGCATCCTTCCATATAATATATTAAAAATAACATAACAAATTATTAGAAGAATCGATGTTGGCATATATGATTTTACAATATGGGGTGGAACATACAATAATTAGAATAAAAATTTTAAACTCGCAAATGGATACTTATGTATTACAAAAATTCAGTCCTTCGCATAGATGCAACCGGAGGAGACATTGGAAATGACGAAGTAGAACGCAAATCTTGTGAAATTTCGGATGTGATAAAAATGAAAATTTGTTGCAAAATAGTAAATAGTTATTTCATGAACACAAAACATTTTCAAAAAGTAAAATCGTATTATCAGTATTTTTATTTAGAAATAAAAGGTATTTCACTAACAAACATTTTTAATGTTAAAACTAAAATAATTACGTAAAGATGAAATGTGACTCCTAACAATTACAAATACCAATATCGATTAATCGCAAACTATTAAACGCAGCTAATAGTACAGGTAAAGTGTCCAAAATAAACAAGAACATAGTGAATTCGTTGACACATACGTTTAAAAATACATATATTTCAAGAAACTGAAGAGTCCTGAACCGCAAGGGGTGTGTCGGAACCGCCATCTTGAAAAAATCGTAGGATGAACTAGATTTCCACATGTAAGTACAATCAAAATTGTCAATAATGTCAATTGAGAAATTTAAAAAAAATAGGAATGACTTATTATATTTTCATTTATAGAGAAATATTAATTTTTGACTTTTTCATTTTTTCCAAATTTTACATTTGTTTCCTTCATTTATTGCTTGATTATCTGTGTGTATATTCTGCAAAATGAAAAAGCACATAATCATCGTATTAGTGAGGATTTTCTAGTAGATCAGAATTTTATATTATATTGAATGAAACATACTTTCTATCTAAAGAAGATCGGAATCGATAGCAGCCGTCTGCTGGACAATACCTTCTAAAGTTTCCGCATTCTAGTCGATTGCATCTGAATCTCCTGCATCGCTTAGGTCCTCGATAATTTTATCCAATTAGACATTGTACTCCCTGACAATTTCCGTAAATTTGTGAGCATCTTAAAAATGCTTTTCTGTTGCAGTTGCAGGAGATAAGTTGCAATATTGATTCTGGTGTTGGCACAAAAAGACAAGTGTTGTCACAGGTTGTAAGGAGTAGTTAATTTTCTTCTGTCCCCACTGTTGTGGATTTTTTTCATTACCAAGCCATTTCTGAATTTTGTAGAATACTCATAATGAATGTTAAGCGACTGCCTCTGAAGTTGATGGTAATAATTCCAACTTAGATTTTTGTTTTTGCAGCGATTTTTTGAATTGATTAAATCTGTATGAGTTGATTTCTTGTCATTGAAAATTCCCACTACATTAACCAACTGCATTTCTTTCCGAAGAAGTTTGATTTTTAATTTTCCTTTCTGAAATATTGTAGAAGTGGTATCACAACCACTAAAGGCAAGAGCCAGTAAAATTGTATTTTTTATACGTTCATGTGATTTCTGGATTTCTCACGAAGAAAGAATTTTCCATTTAATTTTTCATGTTCCTGCAAAAACACGGAAACCTCGAAAAATATTTCCAAACCAAAGAACACCGTCGAGAGGCTGTTCTGGTAAGAAATCCAAGGTAGAGGATCTAATTTAGTACTACATGGTGAATTGTATGGTCCAGCCCTAATTTTAGGCTCAGAAAGAGTGAACGAAAAAGTGTAATTTTGACGTCTATCGTCCTGAAACCGCTAAAATCTCACGCGCTACGTCATTCTACCTACGTCTTGCTTCTTAATATGCAACATGAAACTGATTTTCGACCCCCTACTCCTTAGGAAACCAAAAACATTCTCAATGTTAAAACTTTTGTATTTATATGGTCTCTTCGATTTACCGGCCGTCAGACGAGAACCTTCCATCGTCGAATTTGCACGCCATTTCCCTTACTCAGAGCAAAGTTTAATTATTCATTTAATTATAAAAATAAACGGTTGGTACATAAAATATATCTACTTCACTTCATTATTTCTTCTCAATTTGATATAGGTACCATTCTTTTCTCCTTGCTGGGTCTCTTGGGAAGCGTTTCATTAAAAAGGCCTTTTTTGTAGAGTTACTGCAATTTATTGCTGCACAACCAGGTATTTCGCCCCTAACTCTAAAAAGCAATAAAATTCGTCTGCATGGTATTTCTCAAATTGCATTAGGTACGATAAGTAACAAAAATGACTAGTTTTCAATTAGATTTATATTGAATATAATTAAATTATTGTCGCTTTTCCAAATTTCAAACATTGTTTGCATCCAATTAGCTGTCAAATGACGTTTTCACTAAATGAACGTATAGTCCTTATAAAGTTTTGAAGCACAAAATTTACTTTGTATACTGAATACAATTAAATGTCAAAGTGAAGGAAGGACGCTATCGAGAAACCGAAAATTGTTTCGTGGTCCTGAAGTCGTCCCGAGTCCGAAACTGTAATCGGTTCCGTCCTAGGACCGATATTAAGAAATCATTAAATTTTGTTGGATCGACTATAAGCTGTATCGGACGCACTATGGATTTTTTTACGAATTTTGTGACAACACGAAAATTTTAAACCTTATTTCCAAACGAAAACAGGCAAGAAATCCAAGCTCGAAAGTCCAACTTGAAAGTACATCGTGAATTGTGCGGTCCGGTCCAGCTGCGATTTTGAGGTCGGCAGATCCGAACTAAAAAGTGGCATTTGTGACGTTAACGAAAAATTTTAAGTTTTGGCAAGTCTTGCGCGCGCATGGAATTTGGAGGAATCTGCGCGCGCATCCGGCGGCCATTAGTCTCGTATCTGTTTTTAATTTCGCAAATTTTACAAAACTCTTCGACATGCGGGTATTGACACGCTAATAACTTTTTTAATACTCAAAGGATCGCAACGAAATATAACCGTTGGTATTTTCCCGACACGAAGACGCCTATAAAAAAGAATAACATGACTGTCAGTATTACGTGATTTAGACAACCAATCAAAAATTGGTTACTCTATTGCCGCCACTGCTTCTATAAGTCATGCTTCGTAATATGCAACATCAAACTGATTTTCGACCCCATACTAGGAAACCAAAAACATTTCCAATGTTAAAATATAATACTAAAATCTCGAAACCTTGACAGTTGTACCTCTTTATATTATTTCTTTATTCAATGATTCTATGTCAAATTTTAATCCCGCTGGTAAACAAGCAGTTAAATAATTAATTGATTTATTTTCGATAATCCCCCGTATAATTAAAATCCGTGAATTATTATAAATAATGACCAAGTCGGAAACAAAAATCATTAGTTACTAAAACCGATTAAAATATTAATCCTTATCCGTTTTAATCCGTTTCTTTTTGCAATATAGTCTAGAAATTGCAAGTAACCCATTTCCGGTTATTGATGCTACGAGTCAATGTTGCTAATTACATAATACGCTCGACCTCAGTAAGTAACGTTGTGACTACGAGTCCTTCGTTTCAAGTCAGTACGCCCCTTTAACGCGCCATCTGGATACGTCATAAAAGTAATAAAACGCCGGAGGAACGTTCAGTTCGCATCAGTCCA
This sequence comes from Rhagium mordax, assembly GCA_963680705.1. NCBI lineage: Eukaryota > Metazoa > Arthropoda > Insecta > Coleoptera > Cerambycidae > Rhagium > Rhagium mordax. Next base: position 40,531,120 of record OY796663.1, read on the forward strand.
AGATCAGTCCAAAATCAATGTCACCGTTTTCACTATCCGTCCGTAACCGCCGCTCCGAATTGTAGTAATAATTTTCTTGAAAATAATATTAGTAAGAGTACACCGTGGTCCGCTACTATCCGTCCGTACCGCCTGCAGTTAAGTATAGATATTCAGAGATCTTATTGTTCGTGAGTACCGCTGTACTACTAAATCAAACTAGAACTAATTAGTAATTCCTCCGTTGGTCTTTTGTTTCATAGAATATGCATCGGCTGATTAGATTTGCTCGCTCGGGCAATCTTTAAGGCTTCAATGCATAAGTTTTACCGGAAAACTTAACTTACGAAAAATGGTCATTGGTAAATAGCTCTACGTTTGTGGCAGTAGTTCGCTGTATTGTAAATCCCTCTGTATAGACAAGAATATCTATAGCTAACCGACTGCCCGCCATTCATACTATATTCTGTTGGAAATTCCGTTTGCTTGCCGTCCGAAATCGTTGCAGCCGCGAAAACAGACACCGGTTATCAAAACTCACCGTCTTCCGAAATAAAATCATATTCACGCGTATATACTCTTGATTGCCAGCCCGTATATTTCTTGTCGTTATCAAATTTGTACACACTCGACTGCAAAGACGCTGAAATATCCTATTTATTGATTTGTTCATTACTCTTTTAATAAATAAATACGTTGGTATACATAGGTAAAATCCACGAATTATTATTTCAGTTATTTATTTCTAATTAACCAGTTTGAGAAATTATCCAAGTCCAGTTGACAAGACAATCATCTTAAGATCCCTGGACAAATAACCGTATATTTCTGTTAGCTACCCCTAAACGTTCTCACCACTGGAGAACCAAACAAGTGCTGTTCCCTGCACTTAAAAACTAAGGAACTGGCGCCCGAGTTTCCGTCTAAAAAGTGTTACAAAGCCAGAGAGTTTTGTTTGTAAGCAGCCAGTTACAAACATTACAGGTTACGTAAGTAGACGTAAACAGATTTTCTCTAAAAAGATATATTTTTTAACTTAAAAATGACCATTTGTTATTGTGTTGATTTTTCAATGCCAACATTTCATTGTTAGTAATCATTGAGGAACTTATGACAAGTAAACATGAAAATTCAAATTGATTTTTCTCGTTAAACAGGGCGTCGTAACGATAACAAATAAAAGTACCTTAATGTTATAAAACTCAAAGTTTTTAAACCTGACATCAAAAATGCAAAAAAATATATATGTAAGTATATTAAAAATGTTCACAGCCACCCCCCCCCCCCCCCCCAAATGAGAGAGGTTTATGATCGCAATAAAAAGCATGTTTTCAACAACAGACGACTGGCCAGTTTAGGTTCATAAATGTACCATATTTTATCATTTTAGATAAAAACGTTTTGAAGATATTTAAAAAAAATTTACAAGGTTCCATCTATAAGGGGTATACATGACAATTTTACTTTTCAATGATTACATTTCTTAGTTTATTTTCACCCGAAGGGATGCAACTACCCCTAACTTTTTTAATTGTAAGGGTAGGTCTAGTAGAGCATCGTTGGAAACCTATTTCGAGAGGAATATAATATATTTTTTATTTTCTAAATATTCCAAGGAATTAGGCGATAAAAAACGTAGAATTTAAATTTTAAGTCAAATGCTGTTTAATGTGACAAGAATAATGTGCACCATGGTCCTTTATTGTAAAAGGAAATGTTGAAAGCTCGGTTGAAAGCGTGCGTTTTTTTCTGTAGTTTTATATATCGTCTACCTAAAGAAACTGGAAAATTTATTTTATGGAGCGCTTTGCATAAAATTAGTTAAAAAATGTCTTATTTAGCAGAAGATATTGATAGTGTACATGTTTGCATCTTATTGCAACTGTTTTGCAGAAGTATTGTTTAACTATACATAAAGAAATTCGAAAATTTGTTTAAATGCGCTATTTGTGTAAAATTAGTTTAAAAATTGTGTTATTTACGTTATAGAATTTATTCCAATTAGTTCCATATACAAGAAGGTAATATATAATTATTTTATATTTAATTTATGGAAGAGGACCTTTCTAATAAGTGGTCCACCTACCACAATAATTGATCTAAAGCTCTGTAAATTCTTCGAAAAAAACAGTAAATTCCAGGAGCTTGCTCAAGGTCAGTAAGAAGCGTTTCTGTAACGTGGTATTGTAGAAGTTATGTAAATGGACACTGAACTTGACACGATCCACGCGAACGTTGAAGTAATTTCTGTAGAAGTGAAAGTACTATTTTATGACAACCTTGCACTTACGCAGTAGTTTTTCAACTAACGGAGATACAAATGCGAATGGATCGGACATGCAGCATCTGCGAAAGCATTTTATTAATGGCTGTAATGAAGCGTGTAATCAATTTTACAAAATGCTTAATAACATGTTTGATTTGTATATTCCAAAAAAAGCTTCCATGCCCAGTAAATTCCCGCCTTGGTTCATTTTAATCAAAAATGTAAAAAAACATAGGGTATTCCGTTTAAAATAAGAAAGTTGATAGCCACTTCCGACATAACTAGAAATGCCAGAAAAACGGAAATACTTGAATAGAAGTTCCTCGGAATACCCCAGATTAAAAATTTTCAAAGAAATTATTCAATTGGGAAGTCCATAAACTTTTAATGAACGGGTTAACTGAATCACCCTGTATATAATATTAATATAATAAAATTTTGCCTTTCACATTTTTTTTTATGGGCGGCTGTAACGTTTTGTTGCGACAATAGCTTTATAATTATCTGCAACTTGACGTCAAGCTTACAAAAAAAAAACAATTAAATAGAGCAAAAATACCGACTGGTTGCTTAATAAAACTAAAAATATTGGCATCAATTAATTTTGTTTACATATTTTTGCCACAACATGACATACAAATAGGTTTGATCGACTTGGGCAGTCAATTATAATTATAAATAAAATAATGTAGCACATTTATAATAATCAAGCTAATACACCATTCAATTGATTATTTATGAGCGCTAATAAGTTCGACCTCCCAAAAATATACAACAGCATTCTTCATTACTTCGAAGGATTAAGTAGTTATTTGCAACATAAAATCTCGCAAAACATGATAATTAGCAAAATAGAAGATGGGGCCAATATAATTTTAGTTATTTCGAGTAATAATAGTCAGAATACATTAAAATTATTATATTATTTATATAAAATATTCTTAATTAAATAATTTTAACATAAAATGAATCAAAATGGACCAAAAGTTGCAGATTTTCTGGTTTGTTTATTTTTATTCACCAGTTCGTTAATAATACAGTCACTGTCACTTCTTAGTGCCAAAAAGTACCCAAACTTCCTGCATGTAAATATTTTTTGCGAATTCTTAAACTTTAGGGTATCAACTTTAAATATTAAAAAGGAATATATGTACTTTTACTCCTAAGAGGGTGGAAACCACCCCTGAAGTTTAAAATTTAATACTGACCCAAATATTAAGCGTTAGTTATTAAAAAAACTTTGTATATATGTTTGAGGTCGTTGATTACGAGTCTCAAATTAGAATTTTAGAATTCTCGATTGCGCCTCTAATATGGCCGATATAGGGGGTAGCGGTACAATGGAAAAATATATTTATTATTTCATTAGCTAACTTTTTTGTTATGCCAAACTTTTTCGAAAATGTGATCTTCTTCGAGTATTTTGCTTAAAACTTTTAAAAATCAGTGTTTCTTGCTTAAAAATCAACGTTTTCAACCCCTGTAACTAAACAGGTATTAAAGCAAAAAGAACGTTATAGGGTTTTTTTGGAATTCGACGATCTACATGTTCCAATAGTAACTTTTTTTTTTTCAAAACCCCTGAGTTGGGGCGAAACTCACCCCCAGCGAAAAAGTACCCTTATTTCTTTTTAATATTTGTTATATGACCCATTTTGATTCAAACTATCCAAAAATATTTGAATTTAAAACAGCTATAGAATTAGTTCGAAGTGAGATCATTAAGTGACTGTATATTTTTTTATATATATTATCGACAATGTAACAAATGTACAACTCGTTACAAGCACGCGGGGTAGAGATAACACCCGGTATGAAAGGTTTTTCATTTTAAGCTGTAATTACCATTAAAGAAATAGCAGTTCTTTCGCTTTTCCCAGAAAAGTCACTTTAGCCATAATTCGAACATTTTTGTAAAAGTTAACAAGAGGGTCATTCTTTAAATAATAAAAAAGTCAACTACAAGTGTTATTGCTTCCTTTAAAAACTTATAAATCAGAAACAAATCCAAAACCCTCTGTACAGATTGATTTATAACGTGCGCTTTTAACATTTCTAATACGATCTTTTAGAAACCCTTACTTAGGTCAATAAATTGCAAACACATGTATTGGGGTACATTGCGAGCGTCCGAAAGACCATTAGTCCGGGAGCTTCTGCTAAATGTTAAACAAAGTTATCTTGGGTTATGCATACCTAGTAACGGCCGGACGGGTAGTTATCACGCGAGCAGATTATTTAATAGGGTAGGGCAGTTGCTCAATTAAGCGATCATACCTGAAGGTATATCTCTATCTACGGAGTAAATTGAATACATAACTGGGGTAATTAATTCTTGAAACATTCCATTATCGACAATGTAAATAATATTAAGTTAGGTAGGGTCTACCTGAGCTACGAATAAATCTTGAGAATGGGTTTCCCTCAGCTCGAGTCGCGAATGCAGGTGTTATATAGAAATAGTTTATATGAGTTATATTCGTGATTAGGTTAATTAATTAATTAATACGAGGCGTATGGAAAAATGTGCCAAGGCACTTGCCCTATAGGATAGTAATTTTCCACCACGTCAGCTTGGCAGAGCAAACAGGTTCAACCCCTAAGTAGGATACTCAGAGGCGGGGCTGGTCTCAATTGGTCAATTCTTTTAACTTAGCTAACCCCCGCAAGTCAACAGCCCTCAGGCGATGGTTCGAACCTGATGTGCTAAATCCTAAACTTTTAGAAATCACTTTTCGTTTAATTTTTCGATTGACAACATTGTCTCTAGTTTCGCGAGTAAGAAATAAGGAAGTAAAGATAGTGTAGTGATTGTTCTGTGTTTTCTGATTTTGTTTGTTAATATATCTGTAGAATCAGTCATTCGTTTTTGTTTTGGTTTGTAAATTGAATGAGTGGACGTCTGTCCATTTTCCACTAGTCGAGGATTCCAGAACATTTGTCTATTTTCCGGAAATCCTAGGTTAGCGGGATATCTTTGAACCATGTAAATGTTGTCCACGAGTTAAGCTAGATATCCACTTTTGCCACTGCCAACTAGCATTTTAAGAATTTGCATTTTGTTTTGTTTTAATAGTTCATTTTGTACTGGGACTTATTCCCCGTATTTTCCATTTACTGTTTTGGTTTTCACCTTTTTTCGTTTCCATTTGTAAATAAATAGTATTAAGTGTTTTGAGATTATTTTGTTTTATTGACAATATAGTTGACAATTTCATTGATCAGAAAATATGGAATAAACAGGTTTAAGTGCTTATTAACCCACGACATGTTTTTTGAGTGATATACAATACATGTGGCTGATCTATAATGAGTAAAGGAGTAAGACATAGTTATAGTTAATGAGGGCTCGTACTATATTTTGTGGATAGTGGTTCTGTCTAGAGACTGATTAATTCGAGTATTGATATATTGAAAGAACCATGTTATGGTAAAAATTGGTTATCAAAATATAAAATAAATATCTTTTTATAAATAGTAGAACAGCTCGGCAAAACTGTTATAACTAATTTCAGATTTTTAACTCAGTAAATAATTTTTATTTATAACGTGTTTCTATGACTAGACATATTTGTTTCAGTCGATTACGTATGCATTTGTGTAGTATCCAATTAAAAAATTACTTCTATTTGCGTTTTGTAATTGATTAATGCACACGAGTCTGCATTGCTAATGACTGGGTTTTTAACAACATGCAAATAAGTAGCAGTCCCTGCAGAAAAATATATTGATCATTGTCTTATAATATAACCATTTAATCTATAAATTGAAAATTGAGTTGAGCTTACAGTTGAAAGGATAAAAATACAAATTTAACAATTTTAAATAGGCAACTGAACCTCATTCAACTTTCATTTAAATTTTGTTTTCCTAAATTTTATCATTTGCGTGTTATTGGGTTGGGAATAATTAAAAATGGCGATTTGCACTATTTTCAGGATATCTTTGAAAACTACTGAACATTTTTAAAACCTGTAAAAGGCACCTTAACAAGCCTTAAAATGCACAACTTTTCTCTAATTTAACCGACCTTCTATCTCTTACGGTTTAGGAATTACCCATATGCAATTGAAAAAGTGGACACCCTCTATACATCAAATCATATATCAAAAACAGATGTTGCTATTGATGATATTAATACGTGGGTGCTGTGATAATGGTTTCAAATTAAACCCTGACAAATCGAAAGTAAGAATGCTGGGAAATGAAAGGATCAGAAAAAATATCAGTCTAAATCACCTTCTTCTTATTCGTCTTCTTCTTTTACACTTTTCCTTTCTGTCCCATTTCTTTCTGTCTAAGGCTATTCTGATCTCTGCCTACTGTTCCATAATTTCCTTAATTCTCTTCTTCCATATTTTCCTAGGCCTCTTTTCTTCCTTCTGTTCATCGTTCATCCCTGTTTCATGTATTATTATTACTAGTATCTGTTTTTCTCATTATTTCCACATGTATATGGTCGTACCATTGTAGTTGTTAGTTTTTTATTTTTGTCCTTACACTCTCCTGTTTTGTTTGTTTTCTTATAACTTAATTTCTGATTCGATTCCCCTTCGTTACATTTTTAATTTTTCTGACGAATTTCATTTCTGAAGCTGTCATTTGTTACTCATGTTTCTACTGTATACCATGTTTCGCTGGCATACGTTAGTGATGACAGAGTCACTGGATTATATATTTTTAATTTGATGTTTTCCGATATCTCTCTTTTCCTAAATTATATTGTTTATTGAGTAATATATTCCGTTTGTTTCGTTTCGTCTGTTATTTGTTTCTGTGTTTATTCCTCCATCTTCCGTTATTATGCTACCTAATTATTTATTTTTTAAATGTAGTGACCACCTCTAGAAGTACATTTTTGCATTTAATATTCTGGTTAATTCGTTCTAAACGACCGTTTATTGTTATTACTTTGCTCTTATTTATATTTATCTCAATTTGCATTTTTTCTACTTCTGTTGTCTATGTGTCTAATAATTTTTACATTTCTCCTGGTGTATCAGCTACTAGCGCTATGTCATCTGCGTACATCTAACTTCTAATATACAAGGTGTTCCCGTTTTTTCATAACTTTTATAAACGATAGAACACATAAAATTAACAGGAGTCTTGCCTATAATATTTTTCTCCAAGACACTTCGTTTTCAAGAAACAGGCAACTTAAAAATTATTACTGTTTATTTATTCATTATCTTCTAAACAAATTTTGTTCAAACTTTGTACACTTTAGTCATAATAAAAGACCAATTTTTTGAAAAGTTTTTCTCACAAAAGCAGTAGCGTAGTTATGCCGGTATTTCAACCCCCTAAACTTCTACGCCAATAATCAGAAATTATATTTTTATACAAATTCTAAAATTTTGATGTATTTTCTATAAAAAAATGCTTTTGGTAAAACTCGCTAGGAGGTTTTCTATTCGAGATATTTAGATCTGGGGTATTTTTTGGAATTTCTATTGACAGGCTATTTGCTAAATAAATTAAAGAGTTATTTTAATATATATTTATTTAAAACGATACAAAATTAATAACTTACAATAAATGCTCAAAATGATATCCACTTTCTTGAACGTCTTGTACGAATTAGTATGCTATTAATTATTACATCACAAGCTTCTCGAATTGTATTGCGTAAATCTTCTCTATTGTGAACCGGTGTCGCATAAACCTTATTAAAAAATATGGTTTATGCAATACAATATTTTTGGACCATATATTTTACCAGAATTACTGACTGCTGCTGCATTTCTAGAATTTTTGGAAACTAATCATGGAGTCCATGGAGACATGTGGGATGAGATACCACTCAATGAGAGATTAAAAGCATGGATACAATTGGATGACTACCCGGCACATTACGGACGTCAAGTTCGAGAATGATGAAATAGTAAGTGCGGGGAAAGGTGGATTGGTCGAGGTGGACCAGTTGCTTGGTCTCCTCGATCACCCGATCTCAATCCACTTGATTTTTTTTGAGGCTACTTAAAAAATCCAACTCTGTTTGATGAACCACATACAGAAGATTATTCTTAAAATTGAAGGTCCATAAATAATGTCTAATGTCTCATAACACTTTCGTAAGTAGGCAAAACATATGGAACCATTTCACTTGCCAATCCAAGCACAGGACATAAAACCTCACTTCTTAAAGTGCCATCAATTCTTCAATAAAAAACTAAGTATAAAAGCTGTAATTTACAGTCCACAAAACGAACATCTAATTCTAAAAACCTCAGAAAGCGAACTGGACCATATGAAATTAATTTAACTTGGATAAATTAACTCCTATATGAAAAAGTCTATTTGACAGTCACGTTTTGTCACTTTGACAGCGATAAAAAAGGTGCATCGTTTTTTATCACCGATAAATTAACTCCTATATGAAAAAGTCTATTTGACAGTCACGTTTTGTCACTTTGACAGCGATAAAAAAGGTGCATCGTTTTTTATCACCGATAAAAATGCCTGTTCCTCAAAATCAGTGTACATCTAGTAGTCGCACGTCACTTTAAAATCAGTACACCAAACCAAACCATTTATAACAACTGTATTTTTAATAACTGTTCCTTTAAATAATTGTATAAATAAAAATAATTATTGTTGCTGTTTGTTCACATATTCTGTCGTTAATTTATCTTGCCAAAAAACACTCGAGCTTTTCCTTTATGGATAAATTTCTTTGTACCTCAACATTTTGCCAATGAGTAATTTTGCTCGAAAAACTGACATTTGACAAAATCGCTCGACCTACGGTCTCGCGATTTTTTCATGTCAGTTTTTCTCTTAAAATTACTATTTGGCAAAATTGTTTCGTTACGAAGAGAAATTTATCCGATAAAAAAAAAGCTCTTGTGTTTTACTGTTGACAAAATTCCAGCACGATTCTCACTCCTTCACAATATAATATTTTATTTATTTTGTTCGCATAAAGTATTATGAGAATTGTATTTCGTTCTAAAAACATAATACTGCATTAAACATGGCCTTAAATAGACATCTACCTTGGTCTGTTAAGTTTCTAAACGTATTAAACAATTTTTTTAGTTTTTATAAATTATGGATACATAAGGTTGTGGCAGCACTAAATATAATTTTATTGACTTGAGCATTTTTCACACTTTTAATAACATAATGTCGCCTGTATGTTCCATACCAAGCAAAGTTTATTTGCAAAATAAATGCATTGCAACTTTTTCAGATTTTTATATAAAATAACATAATTTTATCCACGTGGGGGAAGTATCAAACCTCAATATTTTCTCATGAAATTTAGCCACAGTGCTATTAATATGATGGAGCACCATTTTTGTACCAAGCAAACTTGGGAATCTTTTTTTTTTCTATATAAAAACGATCCACCCTAATGAACAGTACATGTTGTTATGTTAGGTTAGTTTTGGGAAATTATAATTTTTTATTGAATATTTATGTTTTTATGGTTTTTTGTTTCTTTCTGGCTCCACGTTGGGCGCCAATATTTATTGTTATGTATTGAGACTTTAGGGATACTATTATAGGATTTTTGATTTTATATTATTTTATTGGAATTGTTTAATTTAATTTTTATTTTTAAAAGGTAAGTTTAAATTTTAATTTTTATGCATACACTAGTACTTAGTTTTTGAAGTTTAGTTTAATTTGCCTCTAGTAGTTGTATATAGTTATTCAAAAGAAATATTTTAGTTCTTGCAAAAATCTTTTTTGAATTATCGACTTTATGGTATACGATCAGTCCGCCACTGGCCTGAATTATTTCAGAGTTTTTTAATAAGCGACAGTGCGTATGATTTTATGATTATTTAACGTGAAACTTACTGTAGGTTTGCTACAATCACTCTTTTTCTTTTCAGGGCCTTTTGGGGGTTCCCTTCTACCATTGAAGAAATATCTTACCTATAAATTTGCTGTTGTGCTATTTTTAAATAAAGATTGTTTGAATTTCGTGCTGGTTTATTTTATTTGACTTGTATGGACTCAGAAAATTAGAAATCTTTTTAAAATGAATGTCACTTGACTAATCGACAGCTAGATGTAGCTGAGACTGCTGTCTGTTTGATATGCAACTGAGATGAATTTAAATGCTTTGGTTGATACAATTAAACATAGATGTTACTCAAAATGTAACGTTTATTACATATATCAATTGATCAAAAAGAAATAACGTTTCTTAATCTAAATCCCTGCGATAACTAAAACTAATTAAATCTATAACAAATTAAGGACTGTGTCCTGTTGGATGTTATCAAAATTAAATAAACTTAGTGTTTTAAAAATTTAGTTCTGCGTAAGTTCTACTCTCTCTGGTTACAGAGTCGTTTTCACTGCGCCTAAATTGGCAGTCCTGCTTTTGACACTTGTGGTGCAGTTATGATGGCTGATTATTCTAGAATTTAAGTATTTCTTGCACCGTTTACTGGATGTGATTAAACCAAATGGGCCTTGGATGCAATTTTGGAATTTGACCAATCAGATGGGTGCTTACTAATTAGGACAATTATTAACTTTATTTCCGGTAAGTTGTAGTTGCTTTTCCGTTACTTTTTCGTATTTACCCTTGCTTCACCCTTGGAATGTCCTGGGTATATAAATTTCCAATATTTTCCAGTAATTTTACAAATATTTTCAGGAGCGATCTGGACGAGGGTTTGCTTCATTCACTACCCAATAACAACTCATCTTTTGTTTTCGCTTCTAAGGAACATGCAGAAAATTTGCAAATCAAGGATTTCTAGATTGTTATCTGTCATTTATGGTTTGTATTTCTACCTGTTTTTTCTTTATTCTATATTTTTCCTATGAAATTATGTTATTTTCAGCATCCTTATTTCACGACGAATCTGTGGATACCCATTTGTTGATATTGCGTTAGATGAAATTTTGACCTGCCGTTGACTTCGACGAAGCATCACTGAACTTTTTAAATTTCACTACACAATCACTTAGGGTCTAATTTACATTGTGTCTCGTCATTCGACTAAACTGGTGGTTTTACAAGTAAGTCTTACACTATTTATTTACATTTTTATGGAATTTTACAGAAATAAAGTGCATCTTAGTTTAACTGTTGTGTTAAAAGTCGTTTAAACTTTGTTCAAAGCATGTAAAAACAGCTGTTCGTTTATTGATTATTTGAAAGAAACATTCTACAATACATTTCCTTTATTTACGCTTTTAATTTGTTTACGTTTGTTTTATTTTAGCGTAGCTGACCCTTTGTTTATGTGGCCAGTTGACCTCTATTGCAGCAACAGGTGTTCTACAGCTGATTTAGGAAGATTATTCTCCAATATGATACCCTTTTTTAACTTGTATTTATCGATTCAGTATACCATACTTAAGTTTCTCGTGAGGAATATGTTATCTTATCCTTGTTTCAACTGTATTTATTTTTAATTTTATTTATTTTATAATCGGGTTTTAATTTCTTTTTTAGTTTAAAATACATGACAATGTGTTCCTATCTTCTTCTAACCTTATTTCCATGTATTTTTTGTAGGCTTGTTTTTTCTTTCACTTTCGATTAGAATTCTTCAGTTCACTTTCAATAAGTCATCACTTGCCCATCATAATATTTGAAATTTTAGGGGTTGTGGCCGTAATGTGAATGGATTTGCAAAAGATGCCCCCTCGAAGTTGACGTATCGAGTGTTCTAAAACCTATCAATTTGAATTATCCGAAAACCCGTCTGTTTCATTTTCAATAGCCCACCCTATAGTAAAGTGGTTAAGTCATAAAAAATTAAAGCGGCAAACAGATACAACTTTGACAGATTGCTTATTGTAACAGTTTCAATGTGATGTGATTTTATATCGAATTTGCTCCACACTTTACGAACTCACTGTATAGCTATAATTATCTATAGTTAATGCACAATTAGTATATAAGCACCTTGTATATATATTTAATAATAATTAATTATATCGACATGGTTTTCAATGTACATAAAGTAGTACACCATTAGCACAAATTGCGACACTGCCGATTATCATAAGGGTTCATTTGAATGTAGTTATTGACTTGTCCTAGGTGTTGCAACTTGCAATTATGATGTAAAAATTATTAGAAAAAATATATATGAAGGATAACCCATTCAAGCTGCCTTGTTCGTAGGAACGAAAAACGTTTCAACTGCAGCGCCGCCAAAAAATGACCATGACATCTTTTGTACCATCATTATAAACTGTTATCATTCACTAATGCGCTTGATTAATTCATTCGTTTCAATGATATCAAAATAAAGAAATTCTTCTATCTGTTTCACTCATGCAAACATCTGGCTTTAACTCTTTTATGGAAGATGTCGAGTTTATCAAAGATAAAATTGTGGTCAGGCATTTTTATTATATGGTTGCCTACACATTGAATGACAGAAGAGGTAATCAAATGCCAATAAAGCATCCGACTGGAACTGTCATCCTTTCAAGGGGAGGTCCTTTCTGGGTGTGCTACATCAAAGTTGTCTTGAAAATGAAAAATAACCAGTATTTCTCCTTGGTATTGTATTTGAAAAAAATACTCCTGTAACAACAAAAACCAGCATGTAAATTTCGTTTTCTGATCTCGAAGTTTATCGCGCCATAGCAGTGAACAATTATCATCCAAATAAATCTTGTATTTCTTGATGTGATGATATACGTATAGGTACTAAAACTCAAGTACTGCATCATCATAGCTTCTGCGATAAAACGGCTCCCAAACCTAGTAAGGACGTATCTGTTTAAATAATAAACGTCCTTGGAAAATCCTGTCTATGCAGTTCAAGAGGTTCTAACAAAAATCTGTTTGCTTTTCATAAATACTTGAAACCAGTGTTATATAAAATAGGTTATCCAGTCTTGTCATTTTCCATGATTCGTGTTCTTGTAGACCTTTCAGCTTAAAGTATACGTGGTTACTCCAATCTTCCCGCGCCCATATCACGTTTTCTAATATCGTATATAATAATCTTGTCCATGAAAAAAGAATAAATATTTACTGTCGGTCTAATGGTACATTTTATTATGAAATTAAATATTTTAAATTGATGTAAATTACGAGTAATCAATGATTATCAATGGTCATTGTTGAGAGAAATAAAACAATAAAATTAATTGTCGTTAATTACAGCTTTTTATAGTTATGTGATGATAGAGGAAATTCTCAGCATTCACAGAAAAAAAAATTATAATCCGTTGATTGATCATACGAAGGATACTGCTTCAAAATGTATTTCCTCATTAGCTAATAATAAGATATAAATAAATAAAAACTTTGTTGCTTGTTGTTATTACGTGTCATACATAAAACGTTGACCTTATTTGTAATAGTAAACTGCTTGGGATACTTTTAATGTGTTTAATTTTAACCAGAACAGTGTAATAGCACTACTTTTCATGGTTAGTGAATTAACATTCGAAACATTCATTTTTGGGTATTTTTAATCACTAATAGTAACTTAGCATTGGCGCCCAACCGCCCCTCTGCTCATCCTAAATGCGACGCTCACGTCATCCTATTGTTACTACACATAAAAGTTTGTAACATCTATTAGGTCGGACGAGAACTTGAACGGTGGCGCCAGCTTTTTGTAAAATGCATTTGGTCGGACGAGAACCTAAACGGTGATGTCAGCTTTTTGTAAGATCTCTTCGGTCGGACGAGAACCCGAGTGGTGACGTCAGCAAATGAATTTGTTATAACTTCTAAACATCTTTCTTAGCTCTAACATCAAATTAGCTTCTGGAATTAGCATCTTGTTTGGTGTAACACGACTGACATTTCTATTATAGGTTCTTATATTCATAACCTGAATCGTGGCGCCAGCTTTTCGTAAAATGTATTTGGTCGGACGAGAACCTAAACGGTGATATCAGCTTTTTGTAAGATCTATTCAGTCGGACGAGAACCTGAACGGTGGCGTCAGAAATTGAATTTGTTATAACTTCTAAACATCTTTCTTAGCTCTTACACCAAATTAGCTTCTGGAATTAGCGTCTTGTTTGGTCTGACACGACTGACACTTCTATTATAGATTTTCATATTCATAAAATACCTCGTAACATTTTCAACGGTGTAATTGGTGTATTTACGTCTAATCGCCCCTCTGCTCATCCTTAACGCGACGTTTATGTCATTCTATTGTTACTATAACAGTTTTTAAGATCTATTAGGTCGGACGAGAACCCGAGTAAAGTTTATTTGGTCGGACGAGCACCTAAACGGTAATATCAGCAAATTCTGTGGTGTGTTTATGTTTATGTAAGATCTATTCGATCCGGCGAGAACCTGAACGGTAATGTCAAGTTTTTTTAAGGTCTATTTGGTCGGACGAGAACCTGAACGGTGGCGCCAGCTCTTTGTAAAATGAATTTGGTCGGACGAGAATTTGATCGGTGATATTAGCTTTTCCTAGGATCTATTCGGTCGGACGAGAACCAGAACGGTGACGTCAGCAATTGAATTTGTTATAACTTCTAAACATTTTTCTTCTAGTTATTGTCTTGTTTGGTCTGACACGACTGACCTATAGGTTTTCATATTCATAAAGTACCTCGTAACACTTTAAATGGTGTTAAGTTTTTAATTATTTTATTACTTATTATTTCACCTATATATTGTTTTGTGTATTTCTGACTTGTCAAAACACTTTTGTGAATTTATGACCAATAAAGTACTTACTTACTTACTTACTATCTGCTCACCCTCATCGCGACGCTTACATCATTATATTGTTACTATAAAAGTTTGTAACCAGTATTAGGTCGGACGAGCACCTGACGGTGGCGCAAGCTGTTTGTAAAATGAATTTGGTCGGACGAGAACCTAAACCGTTATATCAACAATTTCTGTGGTGTGTTTATGTAAGATCTATTCAGTCGGACGAGAAACTGAACGGTGACGTCAGCTTTTTGTAAAATGTATTTGGTCGGACGAGAACCTGAACGGTGATATCAAGTTTTTCTAAGATCTATTTGGTCGGAAGAACCTGAAAGGTGATATCAGCTTTTTGTAAGATCTATTCGGTCGGACGGGAACCTAAACGGTGACTTTAACTATTTTCTACTTGAGGGTTTTGATGAGCGTCTATCGGTCTTTTTATGTTGTTTTAATTATCCGTGTATTTAGCTCACAGAGTTGAGCTCTTCTGTGTCAAAAGTTATTTAATTTGGAGGTAAAGAGTTACCGGATTTTTGTTAGTTTACTGATGAGTAACGCGGTAATTTTGATGGAAGAGGAGATTGATATTTGTATTTATAGCAGATGTCGCAATTTCAAGGTCACAGAGTAGTTTATTAGCTAACAACCAATATTATTTCAACAAATATTGTGCCAGTTCTTTCAGGCGCTATAAACATATCATTCAGCGACACAATGAATTAGAACGTTCTTACGCTGAAAGTCGCATAAATTAATTATTGACCCTTTTAATCATGCATTTTTCACTTAGTATTACTACAATATCGCGTATTAATTAAATACACCTTCAAGGACAAGCGTCATGTATACTATTATGGTCGAGTACCGTAATTTTAATAATGAATAAATTAAAACAATAAAATTATACACTGCTTTAACAAAGGCAACATTTTTGCTCATTGTCTGTATCTTCATTCATCTATCCGTCCATACGTGTGTCTATCCGTCAGTAATTAAAAATCCAATAAACCGAAATCGAATAAAACTTGCAGTGACCTTGTCCAATTAATATTTAATATTATAAGAAAGGCTATTTATTGTAGCGGTACAAGCCGGACTTTGCTTAATTTGTTGTTAAAACAGAAAATCGAAAAATATAGTTTCATAATTACTATAACATATGAATATTACCTATGTTTGAAATTTTCGTAATAAAAAGTTGCAACTCGAGGCGAGTTTACGAAATAACCGGTCGATGGCACTGAATCACGCGAATTATAAAGTGTGGCCCACTTTGTTACACTTCTATTTAAACATATCAGTTTCGTGAATCATGCCATCAATGCAGAACACTGAAATAATGTGTTTTTAAGTAATATATTCGATCGAAAATGATTGGCTGACAAAATATCTGAATTGTTACAAACCATAATAATGGTTGGATAATCTTAACAGGGTTACCAACGCTATTTAGAAATAAATCTGTTACCATAAAATGTATCTAAAAAACTCGATGTAATAATTTGTAGTAGTAGTAGTAGAGTAGTGCTTTTACTTAAGTAGGAGAGTTTACCTAAGAATTTCCATAATGAAAACAAGGAGGTACAATTTGTTAATGCTGTCGCCTTCCACATCATCATTAGGCGGGGCTTCGTTCCACCAACGTCACGTGTTCAGTCATACCCACCATTGAGCTTCAGAAGACGTTGCGCCAACGTCGTGTAGCCAGTGGCTTAGTTCCAGTGATGAAGCGCGCTTATTGTGCCTATTATTGATTGCCACGTCATCGAGAGGCGTGGCTCAAGAGTGGTTGGTCGCGCGTACTATTACTTTCTACATCATCAATAGGCGTGGCTAGTTTCGCCAACGCCGCATAGTGAGCCATGCGAATCATTCCACGTCATCGATAGGCGTGGTTTCGTTCTTACCACGTGATGTTATCAGAACGAAGCCGCCCATTCCAATAACGTGTTGTTATGGTTCAGCAGAAGAAACTAAAAAAGCTTTGATGCCAAACCAGTTCTTGCTGCTATTTTAATTTTTCATTTTCGAGCATTGTATAAAATGATTTCTGATTCATTAGAGAATACGTTACTATTGATTTCACAGCCGTTCTAGTTTTATTTAATTAACAACAGTAGTAATCACTTCACTATAAGAATAACTTAGTTTACTTGACGGCCATACGCTCACTTTGCAGCTATTGGAAATAAATAAATCGTTGTTTTTTTATTCTGAAATATGCCAGAGGAGATGAAAAATACTGGTTGTCATGTAAACAAATATTTTGATTACGTGACCTATAGAAATTAAGGCTTCTCCAAACGGACAGGTTCACGGATGAGAATTAATGATTCGCAAATATTTATATTTAACGACGTCCGAGTCAGTCATCGAAACAACAATGAACGAGATGAGTAGGTTCAGTGGGTATTAATGTCAAAGTTGATACGCCTAATGGGATTCTGAAATTGAACTTTTCGTTTTTATTTCTTTCAAGTGAATTCATTTTAATTTCACATTTAAACTCAGCATTAATTGAATCAAACATCTTATCAAATGTCATCACAGACATTTCGCATTAGGGGTGGAGTCAGGTCCAATTTAACATAAATATTTGTGTTAACTTTACGTTCTGACCTTCTTGACGTAGTCTACTAAAGCGAACTGATCTTTGTTGGCCCGAGCTGCTCTATTTATACTCAGCAGGGGCGTGGCTTTGTTCCGTTGATGTTGCGTGGTGAGCCATGCGGGCCATTAAGTTTAACGTCATCAGAAGGTGTGGCTTGCTTCCGCATCTCACGTCATCGGAGTGACGCTACATTTTCCGATTTCGTGAAAATCAAGTCCAACTATTCTGTCCAACGAGGCAGCAGAAAACTTTTCTTCAAAAGAAGACCACGACAAATATAATAGGAGAATTGACACTTCATTGCGTGAAAACGATTGGAGTCTCAACGATCCAGCCGACATTATACCTATAACAGGAGAGCTGACTCTTCATTGCGTGAAAACGATTGGAACGTCACCGATCCGTCCGAGGGTAGAAATAAATTAAATACGTATTTTTCACAGTATCACTCTAGTTTGAAGCCACAGGCCCCGTAAGAGTCTATCATTATTAATTAATTAAATCTCGCTAGTATCTTTGACTGCCCGTCGAAGGGAAATAAAAGACCTGAAACCCGCTATCCGCGTTTTACCGTCACGACGCTGTAAATACGAGATTTCCGTCGCTAATATATTCTTGTTACCGTATATGCTCCCTTCTATAATACTCCGTTGTAAAATATTGCTAGCTTAAGAATTTCACGGTTATTTTGTACACAATATTGGTAATTGAATAAATGTTGTATATAGGTCTCTGAACACTCCGTGTTGTTATTTCAAGTAGGAAATATTTAATTAAGCAGGTATTATTAATTGCTTAAGTCTAGTAAGATAAGCAATTCATTTCATGACCCCTGTATATCCGTTCTTCACTGAAGTTACCTAGGGTTTTCTTGGACCCCGCCAAGAAATAAAGTGCTGTTTCTTGTACTATAAACAAAGAAACTGGCGCCCGAGATTCCGTGTAAAAATAAAGGTAATTGCAAAAGCTAGAAATACTGTTTGTGAAAATAAGTTGCAAACAGTACGGCTTACGTAATTTATACAAAAAAGGAAAAAATAGTTAAAATCGTGCAGAGCATTGGGGAAAAAAATTCAAGTCAATAACGGTATGTTTTTAGTCTAGTAGTAAAAAAAAGTTGTTTAAAGGAATTTTATTCTTCAGGTTGGTAATATTTTTTCATAACAGCTTTTAAAAAAATATGTTTAAATAAAATCACGAACCGATCAATCAATACTTAGGTATAAATGTTACCATCAGAAATAAATGTATTAAAAATCAAACAAAACATCATTGTTTCACGTAAAGCACTGTTTTGATGTGGAGATAATTTTTTTATCCGCGCCGTAAACAAACAATTAAACTTGAAAAGACTACAAAGCAATGTGAGAGATTTATTTTTAGCTACAGCTGATCAGCTGAATATATTTCAATACTACATACAACATGTTCTATAGTTCATAAATATTCAATGACTAGTATGTAGATGCCGAATAAATACTAGCATTATTCTTGAATCGTTTGTATTGCTTTTGTGTATCTTCCGGGTTACGTTACATCTCGTGTTTACAGGCGTTAATTAAATCAAAATGTATGTGATGTTAAAAACGCTCAGATTATGTCATTTTTAATTTATTGTTGTTTAAAAAATGGGTTTTGGTTTAAGGTGTAATATTTACAATCTCTTCCAATAATGCTTTTACTTGGTTCCAAGCTCAAACAAGAACTTTAATAAAAACAATCGCATTGTCATGGATAAAGATCAGATTATGTGTAGGCCACAACAAAACTGCCTCTAGATGCTCTCATACCGTCGCATCAGGATGAGGACATGCACTTGATAATAAAATAATAAAGAGGCGCAACTGTCAAGATTATGAAATTTTAGTATTGTATTTTCTGTCACTTGTTCAGTCAAGTAAACGCGTAAGCTCGAAGTATTGGTGACCTGCTGATTTGACGTGTGTATCGCTTACCAGCAACGTCATCAGGGCGTCGGAGATTATTTTATTATCAATTTCGCTAGTTTGCGTCCCCACCTGGAAAGCCAGATAAGTTGGCCCCCTTGTTCCGTTTTTTGTAATTGTACTTGTCAAAAAGGAACCTGCTAAAAGCCAAATATAGATTGACGAATAACCCCGTCGGAGCTTTTACTGGTGACCGCTTGGAAATAGTGATTTTGCTTGTAATACGCTTTTTCACCGTAGTTTACTGCTTTTAACCGTATTTTTGGTTGCTCATTCCTGTATATTATTTGCTTGCCGTTTCCGCTTTTTAACCGTAGTTTATCGTTTTTCACTGTAGTTGCCTTGCCACTTTTAATATTTGCCTAGCCTGCTTGTTTTAAATTTACCGTATATCCTTGCGCTTTATTTAACCGTACTAATAAGTGATTTATTGCATCGTTATAAATCCTGGATAAAACCTGTTATAATTTATAA
Source organism: Rhagium mordax (assembly GCA_963680705.1). Lineage (NCBI taxonomy): Eukaryota > Metazoa > Arthropoda > Insecta > Coleoptera > Cerambycidae > Rhagium > Rhagium mordax. Next base: position 40,551,033 of record OY796663.1, read on the forward strand.
TCCGAAACTCTGACTTAATATAGATCCCTGGCTTAACCGTTTCTTTACTGCAGTTACTCTAGCCTCTATTATCCTGATAATAGAGAAACGTGGCGTTTCTATACTCTAAAACAGAAACTGGCGGTCGAGACGTATCGTCTTCCCTCATGCTAACAAAGTAACCACCTCAGAACCAACGCCTAACAAAGGAAGGTTAGAAATTTACTAGTGAACAAACTTTATAAAAAGAATTAAAAAAACTACAATCACAACGTATTTTGTGTCTTACCATTTTGAAACTAGACGATCACATTAAAAAGCCGAAGTTTTCTTTCTCCGGAAAGAGATTAATACAGATACAAGAGGGATATGGGGTGTCAAAATATAGATTTTTGATAACACTTCCTATGAATCAATACAAGAAGCAACCTAAAGGAAAGGTTTTGAAGCTTCAATTATAAAATGTTCACCAGAAAGAATCCTATCATTCATAGGCATTATGGTTTATACTCGTTACCAAACTTCCCATAAAATATACTGATAATCTAGTCATTACAGTAAAAGACCATGTTGATGCAAGTTGCTCTTCATCATCAAAAAAAGGACTTGACAGAAGATTTCAACGATACGCAACATTTTTACAAAACAGGTCAGCTTTCGTTAATAATTCCAACTATGAATAGTACGCAGAATGGTTTATCGAGTGTTGGAAAATACTGAGGTTTAATTCTAGATCAAAAACCTATTTGAAATGCAAACCTGACAAGAGTTGGAAAAAGAGCAACAACAAGTTTTTAGATATTCAATCTAACTTATTATTTATTGGAGACTTCAATATCGACTGGAAGAATGACACGTTCTATGGTAAAAAAATTAAAGAATTATTTTATAAAAATGCCTTATATCAAATTGTAGATAAACCTACAAGAATCACAAAGAATAGTGCCACATTAATTGATTATATTGTTACTAACAATAAAAACATCAAACATGAAGTTCACTTAACTCCACAAATTGGCGATCATTGTATTTTATCAGTATCTCTTAATAAATACCAATCTATGAAGAAAAGGATTATAGTGACGAAAAGGAGTTTTAGGAATTATAACAAAGAACTATTTCAGAATGAGATTATTAAAGTTGAGTGGAAAAATGATACTAATAATGTAAACATTCTAGCAAATTCAATGATATGTACGCTTACTGATATTATAAATGACATATGCCCGATGAAGGAAATAAACATTCCAGAAAAATATATAAATAATAAATGGATTGACACAGAGGTCATTGATGCTATGCATATTAGAGATGACAAATATAAAGCAGCAGTATTTACGAGTAGTGCAGATCTGTAGAATTAATACAAAGTTTTAAGAAATAGAGTTACTAATATGATAAGAAATAAAAAAGAAGAGTATTTTAGAAATATTATCGACGAAAATATGAATAATAGTTATAAGTTGTGGAAAAATTTAAAAACGTTATTACCAAATGGTAAAAAAAGTGAAAATAAATCGATAAAATTTTCTAACATTGAGAAAAAGAATTTTGAAGATATCGCACACGACTTTAACTTTTATATTATAAATAGCATTGAACAGATTGTCGAAAACATACCTAAAACAAAGAATTACTCACATATAATAGATAAAATAGATACTTGTGAATCTTTTTCTAAATTTAAGACAATTGGCATATCGGAAATAAAGAAAATAGTGAATAACTTAAAAAATTGCGGTGACACCGGAGATGGAATCTCAACTAACATTCTCAAAGATGGATGTATGGTAATGGCAAATAGATTGTTAGATGTTGTTAATACATCTCTACATACTGGAAGATTTCCAGATAATTGGAAAACATCATTTATAATTCCAGTGCCAAAAGTTACTGGTACAATTTTATGTGAAGAATTTAGGCCTGTAAATACAGTTCCTGTTTATGAAAAAATTCTGGAGATAGCAGTTAAGCAACAATTAGATGAATACTGTGATAAAAATAATGTGATCGTTCCAAACCAATCGGGCTTTAGAAAACATCATTCATGCGAAAGTGCAATTTTAAATACCTGTGATGTATGGCTCAAGGAACTTGATAAAGGAAACCTTATAATAACTGTTTTTTTAGACTTTCGTAGAGCCTTCGAAACAATTGATAGACAATTGTTGGTGAAAAAACTTGAAAAAATTGGTATAAGTGGTGATGTGTTGAACTGGATTAAATCTTATTTAGACTGTAGATATCAAAAAGTAAGATATAATGGTGTTGTGTCAGATGAGGCACAATCAAGGTATGGAGTTCCACAAGGGACAGTCTTAGGCCCATTGTTATTTGATTTGTATGTTAATGATATGGTAAAATGTGTAAAAAATTGTGATATATGTATGTTCGCCGATGATACTATGATTTATTGTGTAGGCAATGACATAAATTCAATGATAGATACTATTAATAATGAGCTAGCCAGATTATACAGTTGGTTGTGTGATAATAGTTTAAGTATTAATGCTAATAAGACAAAATTTATGGTTATAGGTAGTAAATTTAAACTAAGTAATATTGATTATGATCATATTAAAATCAAAATTGAAAATGATGAAATTGAGAGAGTTGATATGATTAAATATTTGGGAGTTATGTTAGATAATAATTTAAATTTTAAAAAACATGCTGAATACATAATGAACAAAATGACTAAAAAAGTTTACTTTTTAAGTAGAATAGGGAAAAACTTATCCACATTTGTAAAATTATTATTATATAAATCTTTAATTGCACCTCACTTAGAATTTTGCTCTACTATCCTTTATAGCTTAAATCAAAATCAACTCCAGCAAATTCAAAAAATACAAAATAGAGCAATGCGCGAACAGTACTTAAATGTAATAAATACACTCCAGTCAGAATTATGCTATCAACACTAAATCTAATGAATGTAAACAAAGATTTATATTTAAAACATTATTATTTATATTTAAAGTCAGGATGAACTTACTACCTTCATATTTAAGTAATAAGCTAACTTTAGTTCATGATATTCATATGTATGAAACTAGAAATAGGTATAATTTTTATGTTGATAATTTTAACAAAACTCAAACCACAAAAAGTGTATTTGTAAATGGTCTGAAACTTTTTAATGAAATACCAAATGAAATAAAAACCTGTGACCATTTGGATAAATTCAAGAGAATGATAGGTGCTTTTGTAAAAAACAATTATTAATAGTATGCACAGATTGTATTTCTTTTTTTTTTTTAACTCATTAGTTACATTGTATTATATATAGGTAGCAAAATTGCTAATAAAGATTATTATTATTATTATTATATATCGCAGACTCTTCGGCACAACCTGGAGCTTAAAACCAAAAATGGTTTACTGGTCATACTCAACAGTGAAAAGTCCATTATGCATGGTGGCAAAAAGCAAAATATAAAACAGCACCAAGACACTAAAGTGCAATTGTTAGCGTGTTTTGAAACTATAGGAGCTATGAACACCAGTTCAATTGTATCGAAGGAAGCTTTGCTTGATCTGCTCCTTTTACACCTATGTCAATAATGAAGGATGCAGCTCTCAGTATTCAAAGACTCCACTCTATTAAGAATTTTAAACCAGATATTCTGGTTGATCACGTTAATCAAACTCAGTTTGACTCAATGACCAATTTCATTCGTAGATTTGAAGTAAGATGCCGAACAGTGTGGACGAAGAGTCCGAATCGTCTGGGAAAAAGTGTAAGCTTTCTTCTGGTGTGATTGAAAACGTTATTTAAAAAATGCAGAGAAAAAAGAGTACCCGAAAAGCAAGAATCTGATCCTCTCAGACAGCCAGGGAGAGGTTAAAGTTCTAAGTTAGTTTATCTTTAAGTCTAAGATGGTTTGGAAAGGACTGCAAACAGTAAAGCAACTGGCAAAGAAAAACGAGGTCACCTTGATGTAGGTGCTAGATCATGAAGAAATAGAAGGGACTGCGGAACGCCTCACTGGGGAAGATGCAAGAAGATTATTCATCGGATCGGAACCGTTCTCTGAGATGTCCATGCAACGACAGAGGTTCCAAAATAGGAAATGGAAAGTAAACCCTTCTACTGGAGTTTAACTCCAGGACAAAGGAAGCGAAGAAGTTTATGAACGACTCTCAAAAAAGAGCTAAAGAACTGATAGTTTAACAAACCAGAGATAAACGTAATACCAATTGAGATATCTCAAAATGATTAGCAAAGCTTCTGCAGGGACGCGATTGAAACTGATCGACTATGTAATGTAGTGTTCACTTAACAAAATCTACGACACTTGGGATAGTTACTATTGTTTCTTACACCTACCGGAGTGGAGAGCGTTTCCAAAAATTGTAGTCTTCCTTAGAAGTCTAGAAATCGATGAATATCACTTTATCTATTTGATTAACAACAACAATAGGAATCAAGAACCTAATCGAAAATAATGATCATATATACACAAATTAAAATCTAGGTATCTGCACTTACCACATTTTCCACTCTTTTGCTCAGGACAGCACTGGCTTGTAACCTTCGTGGGACAACTAATTGTTTCTGTACTGGTTCTCGAGCTAATCAGGCTGTCCTCGGTGTTTGCGGTGCTAATTTCATCCCCGTTTACGCACACGTCCAGGCCAGGGTAGATGCTTATATTGCTCGTAATCGAAGCTTTTCTAAACTTCATGATGAGCTTTCCTGCTGTTAATTTTACACTAAACCAAGAGATGAGGCGCTAGTGATCTACTGACTTAATTAAAGTTGTGCTTGCTTGGTGTCAATCATAACAGCATTGGTCGAAGTTATACCTGAAAGAATGCAACATAGTTTTAGATTTTTTTACCTTGTTAAGCATTTTTAGTAGTCGGGTAACGAAATGAGCATAGCCCATGACAATCTCGGAAAAATTCCGAACTTTATGAAAGTTTCAGGAAATGTACCTTATTAGTAGT